>JAHRHZ010000248.1:28059246-28180474 GCA_024137785.1 Ginglymostoma cirratum | reverse complement strand
TATCAGAGTAAGTGAAAACACTTTAAATAATGCAGAAGTGAAGCTCCACCATGACAATAATCTGAAATATAGAAGCTAAGACTATCTCCAATGACAGGCAGACATGAAACCAGGAACATAACAATAACTTGTTCAAAGTTTCACTAAGTATCACTTCAGTAGATTTCTACTCCAGGACTGTTGTGAAAAGGAATGAGAAATATTCTTCTCCCACATAAACTGCAGTCTTAATGCTATCTGCCGTGTCCATGCAGTAGACAAACTGTGCGAAGTCACAGCTCAACCTGATTGTTACTCATTCTTGTTCTTGTCATCTCCATATATTTTATTTCACCCAGGGATCATTCTGCACACCTGCTAACTACATTTTCTAGTTTGAGATGGAAGGACTGTCCAAGTCTTGGGATGTGCCTGGAGATTGGCCTCCTGGTTCAGTGTCACGGAAATGAAAGTTGTCTTTTTGATTGTGTGGACTTCCTTTAAACATTGCATTTAGTTGTTTGCATTTGGACTAGAAAAAAACTGCAGAACATTTATTCATGAGATCAAAAATGTAGAATCAATCATGTGACAGATTTTTGGAGATAGCAAAACTGCAGATGCTGGAGTCACAGTCAATACAGTGTGAAGCTGGAGGAACACAGCAGGTGAGGCAGCATCAGAGGAGCAGGAAAGTCGACGTGTTGGGTTTACACCCTTCATCAGAACGCATGACAGATTGTAATTTGTTTGCAGAAGGAACAAACACTGAAACCTCTTTTTGTTGTCTATGCATTCTTACATTCACAGGTTCCATGTTGCCAAAGTTTGAATTCCCTTGTCTGTCTTTACGGAGCTTCTGCAAGAACCAGGTGAAGGCATGCTTATACAGGGTCTACAGAGTTTGTTATACTTAGATTTGAATGTGTCACGCTATTTGACTTGAAAGAATAAAATTTCCAAACGGTGTAAGTGACAGGTTGCCCACTATTTATACCGTTACAATCTATGGTTACTTAAGACAATATACTTTGATTAGGTTTGCAGTTATAAAGCCTGTAATTAGTATAACAAAATTGTTCAATTGGTTTCATTAAGGTGTATATAACAGAATAATAAACTAAAACAAATGATTTCAACGTGTATCCTTAATTAGCTGGGTATGATTGATAGATCTTTGCACAAGTTATTTGATCTTCAACAAATGCAGTTCCTTGTTGAGAGGGCTCTTAATTGATGCCAAAAGTGGTATTAACTGATGTTGAAAATAATTGCTCCGAAATTATTCATGCATTCATAGGAACATAACAAATGGAAGTCCAACATTGTATCTGGTAGAGTGGACGTGAGCTAATTAATAAAAAGAGAAAAACATCTTTCACAAAAATTTAACTCAGTGCTTGCTTGGGGATTGTAAGAGTAATTATGAACTGTAAAAGGGCTTAATAACCGATCCGAATGCTATCACGTTTCAACAGTGAAGAAAGACATTTTCACTCCTGTGGTATTGTATTTCATTTTAACTGGACAAAAGCCCAAGCAGAAGGTAGGATGGAGGAAAAGAAATGCATTCGGCTAAGCTGTTTATAAGCTGTTATGCAGATGTAGGGAAACAATTTCTCCTCTCATTTTTGCACTTAATGGATGGAATACTTCAACATAGCTCACAATTGTGTCAGAGGTTTCTACTTCTAAAATAAATTGTTCAACATTTGAAGGAATTTTTTTCTCCACATGTTTATTTGTCTTCAATGTGAGGTGCTTCTCAGCCAATCTTGAGGGCAATCAGAGCCCCAACCACAACAGACCTGCAAACTCTTCTCTCTAAGGAAGAAAGGCCTTCATTAATACTTTTCAATACCACTTTTTATGACTACCAGAAATCTCAAAGTGCTCTGCAACCAGATGAAATACTCTTGAAGTGTAATCACTGTTATAATGTAGGAAACATAGTGTCATAGATTCATAGAACTATTAGTCCAGACAAAGTTCCTTCTGCTCCATCAACAACAACCAGCTAACTATTCTAATTCATTTACCATCACTTGACCTATAGCCTTGTATGCCCTGGCACAGCAAGCATATCATCTAAATGTTTCTTAAATGTTATGAGCTATGTTGTAAATGCTAAATCTACGCCCCTCATGATTTTATAAATCTCAATCATCTACTCACTCAATCTCATCTGCTCTAAGTAAAATAACCTCAGTCTATAATATGGATTCCAGAACTACATACAATGCCCTAGCTGTGGTGTGACCAATGGCTTATACAGTTCCAGCATCACTTCCCTGCACTTAAACTGTATCCCCCAACTAATATAGGAAGGTATCCCATGTGCCTCCTTAACCACTTTATCCACCTCTCCTGCTACATTAAGGGACCAGTATACATGCACAAAATGTGGCCTCTGATCCTGGGAGCTTCCCAGGGTCCTACCTTCATCATGTATTCCTTTGCTTTGTTTTTCCTGCCCAAATGCATCACCTCACACTTACCCAGATTGAATTCTACTTGCTATTGATTAACTCATCTGACCAGTCTGTCTATATCCTCCTGTAATCTAAGGCTATCCTCCTCATTATTTACCACCCCACCAATTTTCATATATTTCACAAACTTACTGATCGACCCTTCTACATTCAAGTCTAAATCATTTATATATACCACATACAGCAAAGTCCCAAAACTGATCTCTGTGGGACCCCTCTGGACACAGGCTTCCAGTCACAAAATTGCCCCTTCAGCATCACCCTCTGTCTCCTGCCAATCAGCCTTGCTGAATAACAGTAGAACATTGGCTGTCCTCCAGTCATCTGGCAGTCACTTCAGAAATGAATAGCAGTTTTTCTTTTCGAAAAACAGCTTCATGATCAATGTTACTGGTACACAAACAAGCATGGGAGTTTTGAATTTACACAACACAAGAGTTAATTCATGCACACCAAGCTCCTGTATAAAGCACTGTGATAAAGACTAGATAACTGTTTTTTTTGATATAGGTTGAGGGAAAAATATTGAGCAGAACACTACGAATGACATCCCTTCAAACAGTATCACATGGGATCTTTTATGTCCTCCCAAACAGGCAGATGGAGCTTCAGGTTAACAAATCATTTAAAAGGCAGAACTTCTGGCAGAGCAGCTCCTCATCAGTCCTGCACTGGAGTGTGAACATTGCCTTTTGTTTGTGCTGAAGCCTGAGAGGGGTTTTGAGCCCTGAAGCTCGTGAAGTGTCACCTGATTTATCTGTCATGAAGCATGAGTGGCTGAACAGTGCAGCACATCAGTTAAAAAAGGAAGAATTCCCAAAAAGAAGAAAAAAACTTGACAATGTCCTGATGTTTTACAATTTCCCATGAGTATGACAATCCGTCAATAAGTATTATCACTCTTTAGTTTTAAATATCTTCTGGAAAAGCTTAGCAGGTCTGGCAGCATTTATGAAGAAAAGATTAGAGCTCATGTTTCGGGTCCGGTGACCCTTCCTCAGAAACATGTTGAGGAAGCGTCACCAGACCCAAAATGTTAACTCTGATTTTTTCTTCACAGATTTTGCCAGAACTGCTGAGCTTTTCCAGCAAATTCTGTTTTTGTTCCTGATTTACAGCATCCGCAGTTCTTTCGGTTTTAGAACATAGAACATAGAACATAGACCATAGACCATAGACCATAGAACATAGAACATAGAACAGTACAGCACAGTACAGTGCCTTCGGCTCACAATGTTGTGCCGAACTTTTACCCTAATCGTAAGGTCTATCAAACCTCCACCCCTATCTTATACTATCATCCATGTGCCTATCTAATAGCTGCTTAAATGCCCCTAATGAGGCTGACTCCACTACCCTCTCTGGCAATGCATTCCACGCCCCTACCACTCTCTGAGTAAAGAACCTACCACTGATGCATCCCCTATATCTACCTCCACTCACTTTAAAACTATGGATCCTTGTAATAGCTACCTCCAACCTAGGAAAAAGTTTCTGGCTGTCTACTCTATCTATACCTCTGATCATTTTGTACACCTCTATCAAGTCACCTCTCATCCTTTGTCATTCTAAAGAGAAAAGCCCTAGCTCTCTCAACATTTCCTCGTAAGACCTTCCCTCCATTCCAGGCAACATCCTGGTAAATCTGCTCTGCATCTTTTCCAATGCTTCCACATCTTTCCTGTAATGAGGCGATCAGACTGGACACAATACTCCAGATGTGGCTGAACCAGGCTTTTGTATAGCTGGAGCATAACTTCATGGCTCGAACTCAATCCCTCTATTAATGAAAGCTAACACACCATATACCTTCTTAACAACTCTATCCACTTGGGTGGCATCTTTCAGGGAACTGTGGACATGAACCCCGAGATCTCTCTGCTCCTCCACACTGCCAAGAATCTTTCCGTTAACCCTGTATTCTGCTTTCAAATTTGTCCTTCCAAAATGAATCACCTCACACTTAGTTCTTATTTGTCATTTCTTTAGGAATTATTTCTCTTGGAATTGGTCACTAGAATTTCATTAAGGAGTTTGTTGATCAGCCATTTTCGCAATCAAGCAGATCATGCAAGTGTGTCCTAAGTGAATTTTGTAGACTCTGAGTACAATGGAAGTTTTTCTAAAAATTTGCACTTTTTATTGGGTTTTATTTCAGCTGTCAATGAATAATATAAACAAAAATGTGTTCCTATTTTTCCATTTTACTTAATTAATTTGAAGTGTGAATAGTAGTTAAATGAAGTTTATTTGCTATTGTCAAAAGAATTGGGGAAATGTTTCAAATATTGAAAGGAATTGATAAGATGGAGTTTTACAAAAATCAATAAAGATGCAAAAAGAGGACATGATTACAAACTGACGCACCCATGCAGTAAGCCTCATTGAAGAAAGATTCCACCAGGGTAAAGTTGTCAATTTAAGAAAGATGTTGACATGCTTTGTAGTAAACAATATTCCATCAAAGTCATTCAAAAGACATTAGATCAATTTATGATTTGGCAAATTTTGCTGAAAAGATGTGAAATTGTGGTGGAATTCTTTTATTGACCTGAGGGAAGAAGCAAACTCCAATAGACTTATGCTACCTTTAATAATTTCCAAAATTGATTGTTTTCTTTTCAATAAATGCTGTGAGTTGTGCCAGTCAAAAATGAAGCCACATTTTTGATCCTGGAAATCTGAAAGGTCTCACATGTCATGCATGGCAACAAGCAATTATGTAAAGCTAAAAGCTAATTACAGATGTATTTAGGCATTCATAAAAGTAATCCCTCAAAAAGTGCACATTTCAATATGCTTATTTATTTTTGCAGGTGATACTTTCAAAAAATGTTATCTGCAATCTTAAATCTTCATAACCACATTTTGGAAACAACAAACTATCTTTAAAAGACAAAAAAATGCTCTGCATTGCCAGTATGCTTTTTCATTTCTATAATATACCACAGTCAAAAGTCATAGCTTAGAAAAAACTCTCAATTTCCTATTTCTGATGTCACATCAAGCACTAACAATCTTGTAATTGATGCCCTCTGCTGATTTTTTATTCGTTCATTCTTAATTGCAAGCCGTCTTACTGCCTGCTCAGTCAGGAGTGTGCACACATTTCATTATATATAAATATTGACGAGCTATTCTTTTGGATTCTATCATGCTGCTATCAAGCTAGTTTCCAATTCTATTTTTAAATGTCCATCCAGTTTTGGTGCCCAGTTTAAAAAAAAATCAATCTCACTAAATAAATTAGTGAATAATTGCACAATGTACTGAGGGGCAATTCCAAACTGATCAGAAGCTCCCAGTTGATTCACACACACACAACAAAAATCCAAATACTGCAGATACAGGAAATCTGGAATGAATATTTCTGGATATATTCTGCAGACCTGGCAGTATCTCTGGAGTAAGAAAGAGACCCACTGATTCAGGACAATGACCCTCCTTCAGAACCCTGGATAACTTGGATTAAAGAGAGGGAAATCAACCCTGATTTCCATTCCTAACTGCCTACCCTGTGATTCCACCAGATGTTGCAGTTTTCAAGAAGAAGGAGCTTTCTTCAAGAAGAGGGGGAGGGTCTGATGTTCTAAGCAATGACTGAGCCAAGGAGAGATCATTAAGTTCACTAGCGTCCTTAAAGGAAGGAAACCTGTCATCCTCACCTGATCTGGCCTACATGTGACTACAGACCCACAGCAATGCAGTTGACTCTCAACTGCCCTCTGAAATAACCTAGCAAGCCACCCAGTTGCAATATTTGCGACTAAGTCTCAAGAAAAAAATTAAACTGAACATGCTACCTGGCATTGACATCGGCACTAGAAGTGACAAAGGCACAAACAGCTCTGTCGACTCAGAAAAGTCCTCCTTACTAAGATCTGGGGGCTAGTGCCAAAATTTGGAACGCTGTCTCACAGACTAGTCAAACAACAGCCTGACATAGTCATACCCACAGATTACCTTACACACAATGTTCCAAACACCACCTTCATCATCCCTGGATATGTCCTGTCCCACCGGCAGGACAGACCCAGCAGGGATGGTGGCACAGTTGGGAGTGTGTTGCCCTGGGGATGGTTAACATTTTGGAGCTCATAAAGACTCATGCCATCAGGTTAAACACGGGCAAGGAAATTTCTGGTGGTTATCACGTACCATACTCCCTCTGCTGAAGATTCAGTGTTCCTCCACGTTGAACAATGCTTGGAGGAAATACTGAAGCAAGCGAGGGTGTAAACTGTAGTCTGGGTGGGGAATTTCAATGTCTACCACCAAAATTGGCTCGCAGCAGTACTACTGATCGAGCTGGTCAGATTCTAAAGGATATAAGTGCTAAACTGGGTCTGCGGCAGGTGGTGAGGGAACCAACAAGAGGGAGAAACATACTTGACATCATCTTTGCCAAAATGGCAACTGTGGATGCATCTGTCTATGACAGTATCTTTAAGGGTGACCACTGTACGATCCCTGCGGAGATGAAGTCCTGCCTTCACATTGAGAATACTCTCCATCATGTTATGTGATACAATCACCATGCTAAAATGCGACAAACTTTGTACAGATCTAGCCACTCAAGACTGGTCATCCATGAGGCACAGTGGGCCATCAATAGCACAGAATTGCACTCCAACACAACCTGCAATTTCGTGTCCAGCTGATTTCCCACTCAATCATTACCATCAAGCCAGAGATCAGTCCTTGTTCAATGGACAGTGCAAGAGGGCATGCCAAGCCCAGCACCAGGCATACTTAGAAATGAGGTGTCAACCTGGTGAAGTTAACCAAACAACATTTGATAGGCAGAGCTAAGTGATCCCACGACCAACAAATCAGATCTAACCTCTGCAGTCCTGCCATATCCAGTTGTGAATGGTGGTGTACAATTAAACAACTCGCTGAAGGAGGAGAAGGTCACACAAATATAACATAAGAACATAAGAACTAGGAGCAGGAGTAGCCATGTGGCCCCTCGAGTCTGCCCCGCCATTTAATAAGATCATGGCTGATCTTTGAGACTCAGCTCCACTTACCCCACCCACTCACCATAACCCTTAATTCCCTTACTGTTCAAAAATTTATCTAGCCTTGCCTTAAAAACATTCAGTGAGGTAGCTTCAACCACTTCACTGGGCAGGGAATTCCACAGATTCACAACCCTTTGGGTGAAGAAGTTCCTCCTGACCTCAGTCCTACATCTCCAAGATGGAACAGCCCACGACATCAGTGTAAAAGATGAGGCTGAAGCATTTGCAGCCTTTGTCAGTTAAAGTGCAGAGTGTAGATCTATCTCAGTCTCCTCCATTTGTTCCCAACATCGCAGATGCCAGTCTTCAGCCAATTTGATTCACTCTCTGTGATATCAAGAAATGGTTGGAGACACTGGATGCTGCAAATGTTACTGGCCCTGACAACATTCTGGCAATTGTACTCAAGACCTGTGTTTCAGAACTTGCCACTCACCTAGCCAAGCTCTTACAGCTACAATATTGGCATTTACCTGACAATGTGGAAAATTGTCCAGGTATGTCCTGTACACAAAAAGCAGGACAAATACAATGTGGCTAATTACTACCCCATCAGCTTACTCTCAATCATCAGTAAAATGGTAGAAGGTAACTGAGCTTCCGTAGACTCTGGGTCAAGAATACCAAAGATTCACTATCCTTCGAGTGAAAAAGAAAGCCCCTCCTCATCTCAATCAGAAATGGTGTGCCCTTATTCTGTGGCCCTGCTTCTTGAACCCCCAGCGAGAGGAAACATCCTTCTGCATCTAACTTGTCATATTCTTTCAGAATTTTGTAGGTTTCCATGACAGATAGATAGATAGATAGATTAGAGATAGAGTTCAGGGAATAGTCTTGTATAAATGTAGCAATAAGTTCAGGACTTAGAATGTAAATGGCTGTTGCTGATAAAGGCCTTGTGTTGCTATTGTGTAGTAGTCATGTGAAACAGATAGTTTCAACTATTTCTCTCAAGGTTTTGAGAGTTTATTCTTCCAAGGTAATCTGATGTAAACTGGGGACTTTTCAGGACCAAGGGTTTTATGACTTTAGAGCCTTTCATGCATTTGCATGATATATAGTGAGAAAGGATCTGAGCATGGGAGTCATTATCCCACAGGATGACTGATACATCTTAGTTCAGCATCAAATTATCAGAGTGAATTTATGAAATTGTTGGTAAGGCCAATGTGAAAGCAAGTGGAACCATAGGAATTCTAATGCGACCAGTGAAGGCACAGAAAGACTCTTTGATCCTTCAAGTCTGCACTGGTCAAAAAACAGCCACCTAGCTATTCTAATTCCATTTTTCAGCACTTACATCCTTGACATACTTCTTAAACGTTATGAGAGTTTCTACCTCTACCATCCTTACATACAGTCACTTCCATTTCCCACCACCCTCTGGGAGAAAAGAAACCTTTTCTCCTGTCCCTTTTAAACCTCCTGCCTTTGCTTTAAATCTGTATCCCCTTGTCATTGATACTTTCACCAAGGGGGATAGTTTCTTCCTGTCGACTATATGTTGCAGAGAAACCCTGGCATGTGCTCAACCAGGGCACACTGGAAAGTGAAATCATTTGACTGTGCCATTTCAACAATGAATGAAGGATACAGCAGTTCTAGCAACATCCATGTCTGCCCAAAGAGATGGTGTTACATGGGACCCTTGTCAGGTCCAATTCTCGCAAACATTTTTTTTTGGATTCCATGAGAAACATGTCTTGGAATGATACCTAACCTCTTACCCCTTGCATATTTTCAATAACTAGATGATACGTTCTTTTAGATTTGAATCTGCAGCTGGGTGTAAATATTTCCTTACATCTCTTAATGGACTCCAATCTGAGCTAAATTGATGGAATAGTCAGATACTTACTCAATGTTTCTGGTTGAAAAATTGACCAGAGACTCAACCAGCCCGTACTTACAAAACTCTTAATGTAGTAATTAATGCTGAATTTATTGGATAATCCTGAATGTGTAAACAATTACATTGACAGCTAATTTAGGATTGTCAGTAAGGCTTGCAGTGTAATGCATTGCATTTACTAGAAGGTAAATATGACGATACACAGAAACCCTTTTTTTTTGCAAAATGAAGTTCACGCTGCACCTATTTTTCAACTCAATACAATAGGTGAGTTATTCACCAGTTCATTTCTCAGGGCAATGCCATGTCGAATCAGAGTCAATCTGCTTGGTTTAAAAAGTAAACAAATTCTGGTAGTTAACTGCCAGTCCTCACTCATTGCTGTATTCTCCAAGGAGAAGATTCTACCAATCAGAATCCACTTGCCAACCAATCAGCACTCTCTTCCCATTCAGAATAAATTTTGGTTTCTGTTTGAATTGGTATTCTTGCAAATCACCCTGATGCAAGTAAGATGAAACACTCAGCAAAATGTATATTTTACCTGCAATAATCTGGCATATCCAGGATAACTTTGTATACTTATACATAGTGTTCACATTTAGTAAATAGACTTCACTTGAGCTTGAAGAAAGTTTGTGACTTTGCATTCTCCTTGAACATTCTGTCTTGAACCTAAACCGAGAGACACTCACGGTTGGTGTGTTGCCTCCCAGGTGCCAGGGTCCGTGATGTCTCGGATCGTGTCTTTGGGGTCCTGAAGGGAGAGGGTGACCAGCCCCAAGTCGTGGTCCACTAGGTACCAATGACATAGGTAGAAAGAGGGATAGGGACATAAGGCAGGATTTAAGGGAGCTAGGGTGGAAGCTGAGAGCTAGAACAAACAGAGTTGTTATCTCTGGTTTGTTACCCGTGCCGCATAATAGCGAGGCAAAGAACAGGGAGAGATATCAGCTGAACATGTGGCTGCAGGGATGGTGCAGGAGGGAGGGTTTCAGGTATGTGGATAACTGGGGCTCATTCTGGGGAAGGTGGGACCTCTACAAACAGGACGGTCTTCACTTGAACCAGAGGGGTACTAATATCCTGGGTGGGAAATTTGCTAGTGCTATTTGGGTGGATTTAAACTAGCTCAGCAGGGGCATGGGAACCTGTGGTGCAGTTCCAGTACACTGGAGGATGAGAGTAGGGAGGACATGGACAGGATTTCACCATCACAGGAGTGTGCTGGCAGACAGAAAGCTGGTTTGAAGTGTGTCTACTTCAACCCCAGGAGTATCCGGAATAAGGTAGGTGAGCTTGCAGCATGGATAGGTACCTGGGACTTCGACGTTGTGGCCATTTCGGAGACGTGGATAGAGCAAGGTCAGGAATGGATGTTGCAGGTTCCAGGGTTTAGATCTTTCATAAAGATCAGGGAAGGTGGTAAAAGAGGGGGAGGTGTGGCTTTGTTAGTCAAGGACAGTATAACGGTGGCTGAAAGAACTTTTGACGAGGACTCGTCTACTGAGGTGGTCTGGGCTGAGGTCAGAAACAGGAGAGGAGAGGTCACACTGCTGGGAGGTTTTTATAGGCCTCCGCAAAGTTCCAGGGATGTGGAGGAGAGGATTGGCAAAACAATTCTGGGCAGGAGTGAAAGGAACAAGGTAGTCATTATGGGAGACTTTAACTTCCCCAACATTGACTGGAAATGCTATAACTCTAGTACGTCGGATGGATCGGTTTTTGTCCAATGTGTGCAGGAGGGTTTCTTGACACAATATGTCGAAGTGCCGACAAGAGAGGAGGCCACACTGGATCTGGTACTTGGTAATGAACCAGGCCAGGTGTTTGATTTAGTGATAGGTGAGCACTTTGGAGAGAGTGACCATAATTCGGTTACATTTAGTTTAGCGATGGAAAGGGATCGGATCATGCCACTGGGCAAGAGTTATAGATGGGGGAAGGGCAATTATAATGCGATTAGGCAAGACTTAGGAGGGATAGAATGGGGTAGCAAAATGCAGGGAATGGGGACAATCGAAATGTGGAGCTGGTTTAAGGAACAGATATTGCGTGTCCTTGATAGGTATGTCCCTGTCAGGCAGGGAGGAAGTGATAAGGTAAGGGAACCTTGGTTTACAAAAGAAATTGTATCTCTTGTTAAGCGGAAGAGGGAGGCTTATGTGACATTGAGACGAGATGGTTCAGATGAGGCAATGGAGAGTTACAGATTAGCTAAGAAGGATTTAAAGAGAGAGTTAAGAAGAGCAAGGAGGGGACATGAGCAGTCATTAGCAGGTAGAATTAAGGAGAACCCTAAAGCTTTCTATAGGTATGTGGGGAATAAAAGGATGACTAGGGTAAGAATAGGGCCAGTCAAAGACAGAAGTGGGAAGTTGTGTGTGGACCCTGTGGAGATCGGAGAGGTGCTAAACAAATACTTCTCATCTGTTTTCACTCAGGGAAAGGAGAATATTGTAGAGGAGAAGACTGAGATACGGGCTATTAGACTTGAAAGGATTGAGGTTAGTAAGGAGGAGGTGTTATCAATCCTAGAAGGTGTGAAGATAGATAAATTCCCTGGGCTGGATGGGATTTTTCCGAGGATTCTCTGGGAAGCTAGGGAGGAGATGGCGGAGCCTTTGGCCTTGATCTTTGAGTCGCCATTGGCTACAGGTTTAGTACCAGAGGACTGGAGGATTGCAAATGTTGTGCCCTTGTTCAAGAAGGGCAGTAGAGATGACCCAGGTAATTATAGACCAGTGAGCCTTACATCTGTTGTAGGAAAAGTTTTGGAAAGGATTATAAGAGATAGGATTTATAATCATCTAGCAAGCAACAATTTGATTGGAGATAGTCAACATGGATTTGTCAAGGGCAGGTCGTGTCTCACAAACCTCATTGAGTTTTTTGAGAAGGTGACCAAGCACTTGGATGAGGGTAGGGCAGTTGACGTGGTGTACATGGACTTCAGTAAAGCCTTTGATAAGGTTCCACATGGTAGGCTATTGGAGAAAATGCGGAGGCATGGGATTGAGGGAGATTTAGCGGTTTGGATTAGAAACTGGCTTTCTGAAAGAAGGCAGAGAGTGGTGGTTGATGGAAAATATTCAGCCTGGAGTCCGGTTACTAGTGGTGTGCCACAAGGATCTGTTTTGGGACCACTGCTGTTTGTCATTTTCATAAATGACTTGGACGCAAACATAGGTGGACGGGTTAGTAAGTTTGCAGATGACACTAAAGTCGGTGGAGTGGTGGACAGTGTGGAAGAATGTTGCAGGTTGCAGGGAGACTTGGATAAACTGCAGAATTGGGCTGAAAGGTGGCAAATGGAGTTCAATGCAGATAAATGTGAGGTGATGCACTTTGGGAAGAATAATAGGAAGGCAGAATACTGGGTCAATGGAAAGATTCTTTGTAGTGTGGATGTGCAGAGGGATCTTGGTGTCCAGGTACATAGATCCCTGAAAGTTGCCACCCAGGTTGATAGTGCTGTTAAGAAGGCATACGGTGTGTTAGGTTTCATTGATGGAGGGATTGAGTTCCGGAGCCGTGATGTCATGCTGCAACTGTACAAAACGCTAGTGCGGCCTCACTTGGAATACTGCGTACAGTTCTGGTCGCCCCATTACAGGAAGGATGTGGAAGCATTGGAAAAGGTGCAGAGGAGATTTACCAGGATGTTGCCTGGTCTGGAGCGAAGGTCTTATGAGGAAAGGCTGAGGGACTTGGGTCTGTTCTCATTGGAGAGGAGAAGGCTAAGAGGGGAGTTAATAGAGACATACAAAATGATCAGAGGATTAGGTAGGGTGGACAGTGAGAGTCTTTTTCCTAGGATGATGACGTCCGCAAGTACGAGGGGGCATAGCTGCAAATTGAGGGGTGATAGATTTAAGACAGATGTCAGAGGCAGGTTCTTTACTCAGAGAGTGGTAAGGGCATGGAATGCCCTGCCTGCCAATGTAGTTAACTCAGCCACATTAGGGGCATTTAAACAGTCCTTGGATAAGCATATGGATGATGATGGGATAGTGTAGGGGGATGGGCTTAGATTAGTTCACAGGTCGGCGCAACATCGAGGGCTGAAGGGCCTGTTCTGCGCTGTATTGTTCTATGTTCTATGTTCTAAACTCTCCAAGTATGGCCTTAAAAATACATGACAAAAAAAATGCACTGCCAAGAGAATTTGGCAGTCATGCAGATCAAGAAACAGAACTAAACTTGTCTGAGGA
Organism: Ginglymostoma cirratum; assembly: GCA_024137785.1. NCBI lineage: Eukaryota > Metazoa > Chordata > Chondrichthyes > Orectolobiformes > Ginglymostomatidae > Ginglymostoma > Ginglymostoma cirratum. The sequence goes on along the minus strand of JAHRHZ010000248.1, from coordinate 28,166,910 downwards.
AGAGATCAAAAAAATTTCTTTTAACATTCACTGGTACAATTTTGACATCAGCTAGCATCCAGAAGAGGTAGAGAACTGAACAGTTGTTGCGAAGGAACAATCTCTGAACAACTAATATCTGCAGAAAAACTACCAGAGATGATGTTAAGTCAATGACAGTTTCTACTGCTAGTATTGGTAAAGCAGACTTGTCAGGGATAAGTAAAATGAGTCAGAGGAGCAAAGGGGATGAATCCAGTTTGAACAGCTATTCAAAGAGTTCAATTACTGGACACCATAGCTGATTTGATCCCTTAGAGGAAAAACCAAAATGCCTAGCAAATTTGAGAATTATGCTCTGGAAAAAAGTCATATTAGTCTCGGAACACTAACTCTGTTTCTTTCTCCATTGAACCACCAAAACTGTTAGGTTTCTTCAGCATTTTCTGTTTTCATTTAAGATCTCCAGCTACATTGTTTTTATTTAAGAATTCTGGAAGTCATTTAGCAGCTAAAGACTATTTAGTCAATTGAAAATTTATCAACGTGTAAGTTAAGAGAATTCTTCAGTAACAGGCTCGATCAATTCATAAAAGTGTTATCTAAACCACGCATCCATGGAAATTTATAAGAGTTCTTTTGCAACAGAATCATTATTTGTCAATTAGATAAATCAATCACTGAACCCCAATCGAAAGGGAATCTAACATGAGAACAAACAGACCAATTAGCAGTGGATACGGAGTCTAGGAAAATGTTCAAGAAGCATTATACAACAAAAGTTCCATTTAATGTAGAGCATTCTACAGAGAGTGTTGATTACTTAAAGCACAATGGATCATTCAATCACAAGAGATATGTCTCTCATCTGAAAATTACACCATATCTAACAACTTGAACGCAAAGTCCTTAGCAATCTAATGCTGTAGTGTATTGTTACAGGTATGGTTCCGAAGCTCAACAAAAGCTTTTTTTTAACAAAACTACACTGTCCAGCTTTACTCCTGCTTTGTATGCATTGTAAGAAAATAGATCATGACTCAAAGATATGCTACAGTCGCATCAAACTAAATTGTTTCCAAGCTGACATGCAAAGTCAGAAGAGCAGGTCAGTGCAACATTGGAGCTTTTTTTTAACAAAATAAGAAATTGCTGCTCTGAGGAAGGGTCACAGGCCCAAAACATTGTCGCTGCTTTGTCTCCAAAGATGCTGGCAGACCTACTGAAGTTCTCATGTCAGATTTCCTGTATAAGAACCTAAGAACAAGGAGCAGGAGTAGGCCATCTGGCCCCTCGAGCCTGCCCCGCTATTTAATAAGATCATGGCTGATCTTTTTGAAACTCAGGTCCACTTACCCGCCCACTCACCATAACCCTTAATTCCTTTACTTTTCAAAAATTTATCTAGCCCCAGTTCTTTATTTATTTTTCATATGGGAGTGACTACCAATGGGCAAACTATGTCACTCTTTTCCTGGAGAAATAACAATAACATCAGATCCTGATGCTATTGATGGAGAAGGAGAAACAAGCTAATCTCACCATTCGTTCTTGTAGCTACATCAGTGCAAGATCCTTCAGCAAGTGCTGTCCATTCAGGGCATGTGGCCAGGTCACCAGATCAACTTCATCTCTGACGTATTGCAAACCAGAAGAGGTGAATGAGCTCACCACTTTTATCCCAAGTCCTTCTATGCCTTGTCATAAGCTTTACTTACCCACCTATCACCACAGACTAAACACATCAAAGATTTGGAAAGGGATTGTAGACAGAAGAAACAAAAGGCAATAAGTGTAAAAAGGAGTAGACCATGTAACTAATTTGAGAATGCATAAAAATGCTAATGGATGTTTATGACATGGAACAAAAGCTTGGGGAAGGTGTTGTGTAAGGTCTTCATCATTAAAATGATGTCATGGATTTGCTTCCCAGAGAGTATGAGTCGCACATTGTACGTAGGCTCGGATGGATGAATGGAATGGAAGGGAGGGTCAGTAGGTGGAATAGAAGGGAGGAGGTGGGCTGGAAAGGGAGCCAGGTGATGGGTGGGAAGGTCATTTGAAATTAGAGAACTCAATGTTTAGTCGTAAGGGCTGTAAGGTGCCCAGGCAGAAGATAAGGTGCTGTTCCTTACATTTGCGACCTGGTTTTGAGGAACACCTTATCTTCCACCCTAAAGTCCAAAGGACTAAATTTTCAGTTCTCTAATTTCAAATAACCTTCCCACCCATCCCCCAGCTTCCTTTCCAGTCCAGCCTGCTCCCTTCCATTCCAGCTAACAACCAGAATCATTCCTCCCATTGACCAACAAGGTCATACCTACTACTAGTGCCCACCTGTCACCAACATTCTTCTACCCTCCCTCCCCCTTTATCTGCAGCTCCCCTTTCCTCGACAGGCAGTCCTAAAGAAGGGTAACAGTCAAAACGTTGACTTCTCCTCCTCCAGATGCTGCCTGGCTTGCTGTGCTTTTTCAGCCTCTTGTTCGGATACAACCCAGCCTGACTACTCCTGTCTGCCTGACAAATGACCAACCCAGTTAGATTATCATTCAAACAAAATATGCCCTGTCTAGCTGACTCCTCACCCACTGAGCCAAAACTGCCCTGATTCGATCCCAACCCCCTTCAATCATCTGTTTACTCCACAACACAACCAGCCAAGATTCTATAATTTCTGAGCACCCAACTAGATCCACTACTAGATGGACAGATCACTAAGCCTTATAAGTTGCTGCTCATGATAAAATTGGTCTTTAATTGTAGGGAACAACAGGGTGTGCTTTTTCTAGTTTTTTTGAGGAAAACCACTTCCTTTAGAATTAGAATTAGCTTTATCATCACATGTACTCACATGAATATAGCGAAAGGTTTACAAGTCACCACTTAGGGCAATGTCTTAAGTACGAAGGTACTCAAGTGCCAATTCTTTAATTAGAAAAAATATAAAAATAAAGAAATGAAAAGTTCTGCGTTAGGTACAAAAGTACAAAAATTAGGAATAAATTAGAAAAAAATAAGAAACAAAAGGTTCGGAATTAAAAACCTTCCACCCCAGCCTGCGTCAGTACTTGGCCGGCCTTGTCTCCAGAGCCGGTGTTGGGCCTTCATAACTCACCTCCAGAACGCACCAGGCCTTGACTCCAGACCGGGCCAGCCTTACCTCCAGGCTGCTCCAGACCATGCTGGGGACCCACCATCCAACGAAAGTTGAAAGGGAAAAAGAAAAAGTAAACAAGAGAAAAAAAAAACAAGAACAAATAAGGAGCAGACGAACTCCAGCACAGAAGCCCTACTCCACAGCCATCTTGGATTCCTGGTCTAACTTGAAGTATCTCCTGTAATTAACAAAAAATAGTTTCCTGCACGATAGCAACTAATTAGAGGTTGTATTGATATGATGAACATTGTTAGAGAAACGTTACGATGAACCAGACTTTAGGCCTCATTCTTTTGAGATCTTAAACTGTTTTGGCCACAAGTCTATATGATGCCATCATTGTGGATGGTGCCTATCTCACTGCTCAGTAATAACCCTTACGGCTCTATCAGACACATATACAACCCACTAGATGAGACCTGACCAACATTGAAGTGATCACCCACTCACCCACTTACCCACTCACTTCCTCCCCATTAACTCATCAATTCACATTAATATTCAAAGGCTGGACACTTAAACTTACCACTTGACAGTTAATGCTGTAAAAATGGGGGTGCCTGATCTTCCCCTGAAATTCTTCCAGGGGAGCTTCAAATTTCTCCAAAAGCCAGGATTGAAAGACCCTGGAAGAAATGAGCAGCAGCATTGGGTTGGGACAGTCTTAAGAGCATGGCAATAATGACATAATTTGTGACACTTTGGAAGGTCCAGGCCATAATATTTTATTCCTTTGTTTTTACCCTTCAGTAAAATCCATCTCTGATATTTGAGAAACTTTACAAATTAGGGACGATGTAATGCTACCTGTCTACATGCAACATAATTTGATACTTAGTGTAAAACAAGTCTGAGCAAATCAACCATCTATCTATGTTGGTACTGATATACCATCACTGTAGAACATCAATAAATAATTAGTTAAATCAGACATTAGGAACTCACTTTTAATTCATTAAAATTAATAAGGGAGTCCCACTGCTTATCAACAATGGGAGAGGTTGTTACAAACAGCTGTTCCCTATACATATTTTATCGTACAATTAGATGAAATGTCAATGCATTGTTTTAATTATATATAAAAAATAAACATTTCAGGATAAAGCTGCATGACTGTCTATAATTAGTTTGTTCTACAGAATGTTTAATTGTATGTTTATATTAGAATGTGCTGTTACATATAGGACAAAATTAAACTTTAAGGATGACAGGGCTGGTTGCATATCATTTTAAAATCATGATGTACAACCATATTTAAACAGTGTTGAGAATGAATTAAGGGCCAATAGCCCAACAAAGATGGCTGCTACAGCCTCTTTCCATGAATTGCCACCTTGCTGTGGTGGAAAGGCTTGAGTGTTCCGTTGATCTTGAGAGCAATCCCATCAGGAGTTCTCAACTCCCAGCAGAGCCACCCATGATGGTTGGAGGAGAGGAAGCAGACAAAGCGCAATCCAAAATAAATCCTCAACAGCAATCCAGGCAAAACACACCTGTACGATATTGACGGCTGTTATGGTGGATGAAGGCCAATCGTTGACATTTCCTTATCACTGGAACCGGATCTACTTTCTGGCAAGGACCGTTTGTCTGCTAATTTACAACAGTTTTCCCATTTTAAAAGATATCCTGCACAAGACATTTACCTGGAAGAATTCAAGCAGATTTTCCCAGGTGGACGATCATGCTTGTTACCGCTGACTGAATACAGCAATATCCTTCTGGATGCTTCACAGAAGTCAACTTCAGCTGGGCTATCAATTCCCCACTGATCTCCTGACAGGGCTAGAATGCATTTTTTGTCTAAAGTGCTTCAGAGATGATTACTTCTTCGAAAGCCCCTAAACAATAAAATTGCAAGTTGCACTTATTTATAAAGACATGTTAATGACTTTCTTCTGGGATGGGTCATAGACAGTTCTTCATCTGCTATGAAAACCTTTGTCTTATTATTACTCATCCCTCTCCCCACTCCACCCTGAGGATGTTTGGTCACATGATTCCTATAGAGCTGAACCCAACTGCCTTTTAAAAATACAATTTTGAAATAATAGGCTGTTAAAGGGTCAAGTGCTGCTTCATGCAACATCTAATGACAATCTCAAAACTACTGACTCCAGGCTACAATAAGAAAAAAGCTTCTAGCCCCTAAGAAGTGGCCAACAACCCAGAACTTCTTTGGAAGTAATCAACATTTATTTGCTGAGAATAGTGAAGCAGAAGTTACGTATCAGTAAAATTTCCCTCAAAAGACTTGGAAGAGATTTTAAAAGAGGAGGAATGGCATACAGTTGTTCAATTGCAATCTGACCAATCAAACATGCTTCAGAGGAATTCCAGAATGCCAATCCAGCTTTGGACTTTTGGTCTCCATCTCAAAAATAAGGGCTTTGATAAACTGGTATCCTCTGTTTGTTTTTTACTTAACATGTTGCTAATTAAACGATCCCTTTATCATTTTCAGTTCTATCTCTCCTGATGCGTGTTTGTGCGTGTGCTTGTGTTGCAAAGTATTACCCCTTTCTGTGTCTAAGAGTGTGTGAAATAAACCTCACTTGTGATTTACCTTTACAGTAGTATTGTTGTGGGCCTCACAAAGTCAGAGCCACAAACAGGTTAATGGGGAAATGTGGCACCACAGTTTATAAAGAGGAAGAAAATTGAATTGCAATCTGCTTCAGGACAGAAGGTGAGAATAAGGGGTGAGATTCATTTTAACTTTTGCAATCTGTCATTAATAATATCTCTTATTTATTTATTACTTGTGTTTATATAGGTTGTGCATGTGTTTTATACCATCATCACTTCTACAAACAAACATATGAAGAAAAGAAATAAAGGCAGAGATAGGCCTTTGACTCCTCAAGCCTGTTCAGCCAGTCCGTAAGATCACCGCTGATTAAATTGTGGCTTTAAATTCAACTTCCTCCCCCTGCCCTGCAGAACAACCGGCTCCTTCGTTAATCAAAAATGTGGCTAACTTATCAGCTTTGAAGATATTCAATGACATAGCCTCCACTGTGGAAGAGAATTCTAAAGACGCGTGACCCTATTAGCCATTTTGATTGAAGCATACGTAGTGTGTTTGCCAAGTACGCTGCTGGCACATGCTGTAGGTGTGACATTGAGATATGGCGAAACTGCAGAGCAAGAAAAGAAATAGGAACTGGAGCGGGTCGTTCAGTCTTCAAACTTGCTGTACCATTCAATAAGATCGTGGCTGTGCGGCTTCAGAATTCAACATGTACCCATTCCCGTTTATCAACTCTCTTTGTTATGTTTGCAAGGAAATTTAGCATAAAGAATCCCAGTCCCCTGCCCTATCATTAACTTTCATGCCTTGTATGGCTTATTGTTGATTAGATACTCGAGAAGACATAGGTTTCAGGTGAGAGGGGAAAAGATTTAAAAGGAACTGAGGGACAACTTTTTCACACAGAGGCTGGTACATGAATGGAATGAGAGATAACAAGGTCTGGAGCTGGATGAACACAGCAGGCCAAGCAGCATCATAGGAGCAGGAAAGCTTGACGTTTCGGGCCGAGACCCTTCATTAGAAATGGGGGAGGGGTAGAGGGTTCTGAAATAAATAGGGAGATTCCTCAGACGACATGTCCATCCTGGGCCTCCTGCAATGCCACAATGATGCCACCCGAAGGCTGCAGGAACAGCAAATCATATTCAGCCTGGGAACGCTGCAGCCCAATGGTATCAATGTGGATTTCACAAGCTTCAAAATCTCCCCTCCCCCAATCGCATCCCAAAACCAGCCCAGCTCGTCCCTGCCTCCCTAACCTGTTCTTCCTCTCACCTATCCCCTCCTCCCACCTCAAGCCCCACCCCCATCTCCTATCTACTAACCTCATCCCGCCCCCTTGACCTGTCCATCCTCCCTGGACTGACCTATCTCCTCCCTACCTCCCCACCTACACTCACCTTTACTGGCTCCATGCCCGCCTCTTTGACTAGTCTGTCTCCTCTCCACCTATCCTGTCCTCTATCCATCTCCTATCCACCTCCCCCTCTTTCCCTATTTATTTCAGAACCCTCTTCCCTTCCCCCATTTCTGATGAAGGGTTTAGGCCCGAAACATCAAGCTTTCCTGCTCCTACGATGCTGCTTGGCCTGCTGTGCTCATCCAGCTCCACACCTTGTTATCTCAGATTCTCCAGCATCTGCAGTACCTATTATCTCTGAATGGAATGAACTGATTTGATTTTGATTTTGATTTTTATTGTCACATGTACCAAAATACAGTGAAAAGCTTTGTTTATGAGTGGTGGTGGATACTGGTATAGTTACAACATTTACAAGGCATCTGGATGGGTATATGAGTAGGAAGGGTTTAGAGGAATATAGGCCAAATGCTGGCAGATGAGTCAGATGGAAGGGTCTGTTTCCGTGCTGTTTGACTCTATGACTCTATGACTGTCTTTGTTTACCATGGGCTATTTATGTTTCTCCTTTCTTTTCAAACTGGAATAAAATTTTGTTGAGCATCAAGAAATATCAACTTAAATGTCTGCCACTGGTCATCCACTGACCTTCCCTTTCCGGGCCTACTTTAGCCAATTCTTTCTACATAGCTCTGCAGCTGTCCTTACTTGAGTTAAGGATACTAGTTTGAGACTTTAGTTGCTCTCCTTCAAGCTGAATTTGAATGTGGTTATAATAGATCGCAGGAGTGTCCAGAGCTCCTACATACTACAGCTGCAACACATATCCTGCTTAGCCATCTCCATTCTATTTAATTCATTAGTTTGCGTGTTAAATATTTTAAAAGTGAATTTCTTAACTCTGCTCATCAGCTGTAATAATGTCTCCTGATTTAAACCAATTGGTCAATTGAGAGATACTTAAAAAATATCCACCTCGCTGTTTTCCTGTAATATCACATTTTGGTTTTAAGAGTTTGGCAGTAATCTCTGGCACTAGTCTTTTTTTTATCTCCTGCTGCTGCCCTTCTCACACGGGTCTGCTCTTCTCTTTATGAAGCGGCTGTTTCCATTCTTCCTTATAGTTTGAGAAGCTGCTGACTCTGTATTGATTGCTATTATTATCAGAGCAACTCTACCCAACTCTTCCTTTCTTCCTATCTTTACAGAAAATCAAATACCCTTGAATACTCAGGTCATGGTCTTGGTCAGTTTGTAACCACATCTTTATAATAGTGTTTGTATCATACCCGTTTATTTCTATCTGTGCAATCGCAATCCATCCTTTTATGAATGCTGTAGATATTTAGATAAATAAATTCTCACGTATCAAACTCAGCAGCGGCAATGAGTTTTGATTTATACATTTAACTGTTTTAAATTCATAACTAGCCTAGCTACTCTACTTGATGTACTTTTCTCTCTAACAAATTACTGCCATCATTTAGCACTTGTGTGGCCTTCCTCAGATTTTTACTCCATATATCACTGTCGTAGATATTTTACTGTTTTACCGTTTTGATTGTCGTAGATGAAAGGTAATTTAGCTGTTTCTGCTTTTGAAATAAGATTAAAGTATTCCTTCCCACTACTGCTAGACTTGATTCTTTGGAATGAGGTGGGAAAAGTAGATCACGTGATAATGGGGAAACATTTTGGAGACAGTGATTATTGTATCAAAAATTTTAGGATGATGTTGAATGTTGATATTGGCCACTGGAGTAGCAAAATCAACAGTTGAAGAGACAACATGAGTCAGGCAAATACAGAGCTGGGCTGCATAGACTAGAACCAAAGACTGGTGGGAGAAACAGGAGTTCAACAATGGACTACCTTCAATAGGAGATGGTTTGGCGATAATCAGGGCACGTTCCTTCAAAAGGGAAAGGTGGGCCAACCAAATACAGAGCTCGCTGGATGATAGAAAAAGATAGAAAAAAGATAGAAATTAAGTTAAAGAAGAAAATTTATGTTTATGATGGGTGTCAGATAAAAAAAACAGAAAAAAAGAGGAACTATGAGAAAAGACTGGCAGTTAACATGAAAGGAAATCCCAAAGTCTTCAACTAGCACATTAATAGTTGAAAGGCGTAAATGGAGGAGTAGGACTGATTAGGGACGAGAAAGGGGATTTACACATGGAGATAAGAGGCATATATGAGTTGTTAAATGTTAAATTTGCATTACAAAATTGTCTTTTCCCACAAGGTATATGCTGCCCTGCCCAGACCATGGTGACAGAAGAGGAAACTTAGTCACTATTGACAAAGAGGACGAATTGAATAAATTTTCTGTATTTAAATTTGATAAGGTACTGGGACTGGATAAGATGAGAGTGGAAGCTATACAGTCTTCCCCAGATTCAGAGGTGGTGCCGGAGAAATGGAGAATTACAAACATTACGCCTTTGTTCAAAAAAGATTGTAAAAGTTGACTTAGTAATTACAGAACAGTGAGTATAACATCAATAGTGGTGAAACGTTTAGAAACATTTATTTGAGATAAAATAACTTGACACATGGAAAAATGTCTGGTGATTAGGAAGTGCCAACATTGATTTGTTAAAGGGAAATCATGTCTAATTAACTTGCTGGAGGTCTTTACGAGGTTAAAAAAAGGTTTTGAAGAGGGAAAGTCTGTTGATGAGGTGTACATAGATATCCAGAAGTGTTTGGTCCAATGCCATACATCAGACTTGTGAGAAAGTTGACAGGACATGGAATTGCTTCAGTAGCAATGTGTGTACAAAATTGGTTGAATCATAGTCAGCAGAGTGTAATGGGTAACAGATATTGTTCAGTCCATAGGCAAGTTCCTGGTAGAGCTCCCTGGGGGGCGTTTAGGGGACTTTGTTTTCCTGATGATATTAATGATCATGATATCGGTGCTAAGAGGACAGTTTCAAAGTCTGTGGATGATGCAACAGTAGGAAGAATTTTAATTTGAGACAGCGTAGAACTTCCCAAAAGATATTGACAAGTTGATGGAGTAGGTGAAGAAGCGTGAGGTAATATCCTTTGGTACAAGGAACATGGAGAGACAGCATAAAATGAAGGGTGCTATTCGAAAGGGTGGGCAGGAACAAAGAGACTTGGGTGGAAATATGAATTTCATTAAAGTTGGCAGGACAAATAGAGAATAGTTAAAAAGTATGCAATTTTCCATGCTTTATTAATGGTGGCACAAAATACAAGAGCAGGGAGGTTATGATGAACTTATACAACTCACTGGTTAGACCTCAGCTGGAGCATTGTGCACAGTTCCAGGCATCATTTCAGGAAGAATGTGAATGCATTGGAGAGAGTGCAGAAGACATTTACTCATAATGGTTCAAGGGTTGAGAAACTTCAGTTATGAGGATAATTAAGAAGAAACGTTTGAGGGGAGATTTGCTATCAGTTTTAAAAATCATGTGGGATCTGGAGAGAGTAGGTAGGAAAAATCTGTTCCCACACATAAAAGGATTGCAAACCAGAGGGCACAATTTTAAAGTGTTTTGCAAAAGAAACAAAGAGAGATGAGAAAAACATGTTCACACAGCAAGTGGTCTGGGTCTGGAATGCGCTGCGTGGAAATGTGGTGGAGGCAAGTTCAATTGAGTCATTCTAGAGAGCATTGGATGTTTATTTAAATAGAAACAATATGCATTTGAGTTATGGAGAAAAGGCAGGAGTTTGGCACAATTTCAAAATGCACAGAGAACTGGTTCAGATATGACAAGCCAAATGGCACCGTAAGAAGTCTCTGACCTTTCCTGGATCTTCTCCATGTATATTGTTGCTCATCAGAGCTGTTTTCTTAATATATCATTTGTGACTCTTTACATCCTGGATATTCATTCAACTACTGGTCTGAAACAATTGCTCTCTGCTTTGAGCATCTTTTACTGATTTTTCTTTTTGTTATTCATTTATTGGATGTGAGTGTCGCTGACCAGGCCAACACTAATTCTGCATGCCGAACTGCCCAGAGAGCAATTATGAGTCAATCACATTATTTTAGATCTGGAATCACATGTAGCTTGGACCAAGAAAAAATGGCAGATTTCTCCCCCAAAGCAGTGAATCACATTGGCTTTTATGACAATTGACAATGATTTCACAGTTACCATTAGTTTTTTTTTAATTCCAGATTGTTACTGAATTCAAAATTATTCCATAATGGGATTCAAACCCACGTCCTGGGATTCTTGAATTCTAATCAAGTAATATTATCATTTAGTCACAGGCTCCCCACAAATCATTTGCCACCATTCAGATCCACATTATGGTATCAGGATAACCATAAACTGTTCTCTTTTACACAATATCCATTCTCTGCCACTTACAAAGGTATAAACACTTATAAGCCCATTCAACTGTATCCCTTCAATGACAGCTTCCCAAGTGAAAGGGTGTTTTACTTCTTTGTGTTCACCTGCAGTCCACATTTCTACTCTCCATAAACACCTTGTTAGTTAACCTTTGCAAATCTGTTTTGGCTGTTGCTGTCATGCCACAGTCATCAGCAAATCTGAGATTGTTTAATAGCCACACTAACAGACTCCTGCAATATCATCTTTTAGTGCAAGATTCTTTGCTGCTTCCCGTAGGAAATTTCAATGTGTAATCCTTGTCTCACCCCAAAACTGATAATTGCATTGGTTTTCTATCTGATCTAACAAGGTTCAGGCTTTCAGTAAAGATGTTTTATGTTGGACTGCCAAGTTCTTAGGCATACCATTCACATGGAAGAACTGTCAAATCACTCCCTGCAATATATAGTTGAAGACCCGCTTAAAATGCATGAACCTAGAAGTGTGAGGTTGGCCATGAATTGCCTTTGTAACTAGTAGTGCCATGTATTTTGTGTGTAGCTGTAGAGTGTGGGATAGATATTGAGCAGCTCTCAACCCCTTTAAAGCCAGCCAACAGCTACCTTCTAGCTACAAGCACCAGGGAAATGTAAGAAATAGTTAATTTTAGGATTCGCATGTTTAAAGTTTATTTTTAATCTGGGATTCAAAAATTTTAAATATAAAATAAATGGAAACACCTGGTTGAGAAGTTGAGAGAGAAAAAAACCTAGGATGGTTTTGATTCAAATGTGGACTTTGTTTTATTTAAAAAGATTAGAATTAGAAATGTGGTTACACTAACTATGGGTGAACATACTTTTGGTGTCATTGCAGGGATAGAGGGCTGAAGTTTTTCAGAATTTGGCTAGGTGTCAATTTTGGATAATTTAGTGGAGAATTTCTCCCCTTGAGCCCTTGAGTTTTCTTGTGTATGTTTACAGTATTTACTATGTAAAGCTAGCTATCTGCGCTCACATAGTAATGGAAGTACTCGCTGGTGCCGAGACTTTGCAGCATTTACGCCACTGGAACCATATTGAAACCCGCAATATATGTCAGTTCAAAAGCTGTGATCCAGAATTGTCCTTCACAGACCAATTGCGTGAAGGAGATGGAAGATAGAGGCAAATAGACACCCTAGTTCAAGAAGAGTGACCAGGAGTTCTTGTTGATAAAGAATCTGGGACCCAATAGTTTGCATCAACGAAATAGCCCACGTTCAAATGCAACAAAACCTGAATGATATCCAGGTTTGGGCAGAGAAGGGTAGTTCTGAGGAAGGGTCACTAGATCCAAAATGTTAACTCTGTTTCTTCCTTCACAGATGCTGCCAGACCTGGTGAGCTTTTCCAGCAAATTTGCTTTTGTGCAGATGCTGTAAATCAGAAACAAAAACAGAAATTGCTGGAGAAGCTCAGCAGGCCTGGCAGCATTTGTGGAGAGAAAACAGAGTTAACATTTTGGGTCATGTGACACTTCTTCAGAAGGTTTGAAGTTGCTGCCTGGATCAGTGTGATATCCACTGCCAAGGCGAAAGCCCAGCAGTGAAGAAGATTAACGTTGTAATGCGCTCCACGAGGTTCAGCGCCAGTATATTCTCTCTGCCATCTCACACTCACTTTAACTCTGCTACTCTGCCCACTTCCTGACACGGTCTACCATTTTCACTATTGTAAGCATCTTCTCTCAATAGCTCTTACCCCAAGATTACTAACTCTTCCTGCCTTTCTACTCTTCCTACCCACTCATTGGGGTGTCTCAACAAATTTCCTGCGCCTTTACCAATACTACCAGCAGTGCCAGCCACTTTCATTTCACTTAATCCCTCCCTTTGTCTCATTGCCAGAGAAAAAAGCCCTCAAAGTGCCTAAAGGTGTAAGACAGGTGGTGGGATAGCTGACATTCGTCTCCTCACTCCATACGAGGAGAGGATGTCAGGAAGAGCTCAAGACATCTTTTAACAAAGTTCCTGCTGTCAAGGTGAAATTTTCACTGGGTAGCGGTCAGTTGCCTATCAAAGGGAATTATTGCTTGTTTTGAACAGGAGATCATGCCTTGTTAGTATGCAGCTTCCAGCTGTGGCATACGGTGTGAGAAACTGTACGCTAAGAGCTCAGGGTGTGGAAGTTACAGCGAGTACCTGCCAATTTCACCTTGCTGCATCCTCCCATGTACCTCTATGTTGGGTACCAGGCACTAACATCTCAGGGCACGCTCAAACAGCACCAACTACATGCATGCATATCCACACACATTGGCATCCAACATGTGCCAGCCTCTAAGAACCCTCATAGCATATCTCAGATTCACTTACAGGACACTTTCTGCACGTCAATGCTGCATCTCAGGGCAGAACTAACCCCGCAACTAGCATTGTAATATTGTAAGAAAGAGATGTTTCATTCAGGGGTACACATCCAGCTCATGGACTGGACCAATCAGCATCTCCAGGCTGTTTACTTGCTCTTATAACTGCTCACTCCTTTGAACCTGTCTGAATGCTCACAGTATCCCTGACCTGTCTTGCGTTTTTGCTCCTTGCCCCACAGGCAGACATACCAGGCTCATAGTGCTGCTGCATTGTCATACCATTTAGAGCAGACACAAAACCAAGAAGCTTGTTATGGCTGTCAGCAGGCCTCAGTCAAGAAAAGGGAGGTAATCTTCAGTCAGGGGGCCCCAACACAACAAGTCGAGGGCAAGCTCTGAAACTGAGCCAGGGCTTGGACGCAGTCAGTTCTCTCTATTATGGTGAGGAATTGAATATCAGATAGACCACTAACTGACTGATCTTTTTCTCCCCCATGGTGGGTCACTTTCCTCATGGAATGAGAGGACGGAAGATATTAGGGGAGACGAAAGTGGGTGGCCCAGCTGTTACTTTCCATGTAGTTGGTCTATGGACTACTAGTCTCAGATTATCAGGCATATCCATTTGGTTGAATTAAGTTAGTTCTTTCCGACTGCTTCTTGGCATCCATTATTTTACATTCAAATCATTTAATGTTCGCAACTGGAATTATTTTCGATTCAAATATTGTATGATGAATTTTAACTTTTATAAGTATTGAATGAGTATTAAAAACCACTATCAAACTGTCTTGCATATAATAGAGGTCACATGGTGGTTGCAATCATTCATTTTGACTTATGTTTGTAGCTGAACCATCACCCCTTGGGATCACCATCTGACGACTGCCCTAGGTAAGCATTGTCTCGATTTTAAAATTCTCATCCTGCTTTTCAAGTCCTTCAATGGCCTCAGTCTTCCCTATCTTTGTAATTTCCTCCAGCTCCCAATCCTTCAAGATATCAGCATTCATTTAAACCTGACCTCTCAAGTGACCCCAAATTTACTTGCTCCATCTTCAACAGTCAAGGCCAAAGTTCTGGAATTTGTTCTCTAACTGTTTCCTCTTTTAAGATGCTGCTGTGGCTTCAGTCAAGATTTTCAGCTTCTGTGCAAATATTTTCTTCTGTAGCTTGCTTCAAATGTTGTTTGGTCAGGCTCCTGCAAAGCACCTTGGGCCATTTTATAATGTCAAAGATGCTACATAACTGTTATGGAACTGATGGTGAGGAATTTTCATCCTTTGCAGATATATTAAATTGTACAGAATTTTCTCCGATGTAAATTACATTCCCGTGCACTCCTCATTTCTCTGATTCTGTACTTATGCAGAAGGCAGATTTAAGTACGGAACATGTTGCTTCTCTGTTATGGAATATTTGATGGTGAAACTGCTTACATTATTGCTGGTAATGTATGTAACATTATGTTATTGAAATGAAATTCCCACAGATTATAGAAAGGAAGTCTGAAGGAGGCAAAAAAGATTCCACAATTTGGAAGATCTGGGAAAGAATGATATTAAGTAGGAGGTAGTGTGATGAGTGTTTCTTTGGTGAGTTTTCACCTCAGAAGAGTCTGCAGACTTACGGCTGTCTATGTTTCTGTTTTCTATAATTCAATTTCAGGATCATGTGGTGTCAAAAGCTAGTGGCCTTTGGTCAGGTCAATAAAGCTCCCGAGAGACATTTCTTTTGTTACAGGTGGACCTGTAAAGTTTTAACAGATTTATCTGGTGTTTTGTCAGGATTGGGCCCCTGAGAATTTACAATGAATGGCTGTAGAAGCTATTTGGAAACAAACCAACACAAAGCTATAAATGTCAGGAAAATTGAATGGTGTCAGGAAGATCAGGCATTTGAACCAACAGATTTGTTTTACACTGACCAGTGCAGACAACCTGCCCATCAGCAATTTAAAAACAGATGTTTATTTAAATGACTGAGAACTTGTTTAAAGAAGAAAAAGATTGAATTCTGGGCACGTTGCTGAATGGTTTCATCTAAAAGCCATAATGTCAGAACTCAGTGAAAGTATATTCACCTGGTAACTTTATATAGGCTGAAAAGTGAAAGGAAATGGACTACAGGCACTTTTTCTGACCAATTTGTTTGATGTTTTAAATTGAGCCTGGTGGTTTCGATCAGGCAGAAGCAGGTGAAATTAATCATAGAAAAAAAACCTTTCAAATTCGTACTCTGGAGAACTATTAAGTACACTCTTTAAATTGGTTGCTTGGTGATTTTTGTGTCAGTGCCACAGAACTAAGAATAAACTCTTAGCCATGTAAATAGTTAAAATCACAAAGGAAATGTTTACAACCTTTTAATGATTTCATGCAACTGTTTTACTTAAAACAATACATTCATAGAAGTATCGGGGTTTAGAAACAATTTTTAGCATGTGTTAAAAACTCACAATCATTTTTGGCATCTGTTTATTTGTTTACCTTCAATAGAATGAAATAAACTTTGACTAAATATTTTAGACATATTACAGTCTTGTTAGGAGTTGTGTCACAACTTTTTCTTACCTTCTGCAAAACTTTAATTTTTTCTTCACCTCGTAACCCTTTATTTAGATTTAGATTTAGATTTTAGATTTAGTCTTTATAGTCACGTGTCCTTAAGTACAAAGGCACAACAGTACAGTGAAAAGTTTTCAATATTGCCATGCACGTCTCATCTTAGGTGCAAGTACCTAAGTGCAAAGGTTAAGAACAATCTAGAAAGAAATAAGGAACAATTTTGAAAGTTAAACATTACAGTCACTCTTAGTATTAAGTCGAAAAATAAAGAAATAAAGCTAAAACCTTCATCTTTGTTCATTCACTGAATGTGGGCACTGTTGGCGAGGTCAGTGTTTATTATCCCTCCGTAATTGTTCAGAGGCCCATAGAAAGTCAACATAGAGAGTGTGAGTCTCAAGTCAGACCAGGCAAGAACAACAGTTTCCTTCCCTAAAGGACATTTGTAAACCAGATGGGCTTTTCCTGACTAGGTGTAGAGCTGGATGAACACAGCAGAGCAAGCAGCAACATATCCTGCTCCTATGATGCTGCTTGGCCTGCTGTGTTCATCCAGCTCTACACCTTGTTATCTCGGATTCTCCAGCATCTGCAGTTCCTATTATCTCTGGGCTTTTCCTGACAATTGGCAATAGTTTCGTGGTGACCGTTAATGTCTTAATTCCAGGTTGCTTTTTAAATTCAAGTCAAATTCTACCATCTGCCATGGTGGAATTTGAACCCAGGTCCCCAGAACAATATTTGGATCTCTGGATAAATAATTTGGCAATGATACCACTAGGCCAACCCCTTTCACCTTAAGTTCAACTATATTCTTTTATTTGAAATGATTCTGTTATATTCTTGGAGGAACAGTATGAGTTTTCCCAGTGCCATGACAAAGTCCGTCTTAGAAACTGTGGGAAACTATGCAAAAATTAGGAGATCTGCCGGACAAACTAGTTAAGCAACAGCCTTACAGAGACCTACTCAAGGGATCGTATTTCACAGACAATGTTCCAAACACCACGATCACCACTCCTTGTTGGGTCCTAGCCCACCAGCAAGACAGAATCACTAGAGAGAGTTACCCCAGGAGTCCTCCACATTCACTCTCAGTTCTGATCGCACCCCCAATTCATGAAACGGATCGCCTTCACGTTGAGTACTAATTGGCAGAATCTCTCAGGATGGAAAGGGCACAGAATGCACTGAGTAGAGGATTATAACATCCATCACGAAGAGTGGTTTAGTGGTATCTCTCCCAATTGAGCCAGATGAATTCCCTAAAGATATAGCTGCTAGACTGGATCTATGGTCAGAGATGAGGGACTAAAAAGATGAATAAACCTATTTGAACTTGTCCTCACCAATCTACCTATCAGAGATGTGCCTATCCATGACAGTATTGGTGGCAGTGACCACCGCAACAGTCCTTGTAAAGATGAAATTCCATCTTCAGTGAGGCTTCCATGGAGTGTTTGGTTATTGCTGAGTTGAAGCAGTTAGATGAGGAATGTACTCTTTTGCCAGCAGGTTTGAGTTTTTAAACTTACTCATTTAAATATCCAATCTGTCACCATAGGATAGGGAGGAGAGTGAGCTGGTCGGTTCTGCTGTGAGGTAAACCCATCCTGTGGAATGTGGAGAATTGTGAATACTTTACATCCCCTTGGTAAGCATGTCACTGGCTGCAGAAGCTGGAGATTCAGGTTTCTGAGGTTGAGGAGCAGGTGGACTCACTGTGATGCATCCACAAGGTAAAGGTCTATGTGAACAGGAGGTGGTCACATCGCAGGATAGGGACATGCAGGTAGATACAGAATGGATAACTGACAGAAGTCCAAGAGAACCAGGCAACTTGTGCAAGAGCACCTGGAACAATTTTGCTTGCTAATCAGTTTTCTATTCTGGATGTTGATGACGGCAATAGTTTCTCAGAGTGCGACAAGAGCCAAGCCCAAGGCACCACAAGTAGCTAAGTTGTACAGGAGAGAAGGGAAAACAACGGAAGTGTGGTAATTATAGGGAATTCAAACAGGAATGTCTACGGCCATAGATGTGACTCCAGGATGGCCTATTGCATCCCAGGTGCCAAGGTCAAGAATGTCACAAAGCCACTGCAAGGCATTCTTCTTGGGAAGGGTGATCAGCCAGGTGTAGTAATCCATCTTGGAACACTGATACATTGGAACTTATTTTGGAAGGTTGTCATTGTCTGTAGTCAGTATTTAGGGGACAAGGTGGAAAATTATCAATTTAGTAATCTCGGGATTAGTCCCAGTACCATGTTGTGGAGGTGCTTGTGTTGGACTGGGGTTGGACAAGGTCAGAAATCACGCAACACCAAGTTATAGTCCAACAGGCTTATTTGAAAACACAAGCTTTCGGAGCCTTACTCCTAACACCTGAAGAAGGAGTAAGACTCCAATAGCTTGTATTTTCAAATAAACCCGTTGGTCTATAACCTGGTTCTTTGTGATTTCTGACCAGTGCCATGTGTTAGTGATTATGAAAATAGAGAAATGAAGTGTGCCTGGAAGGGTGGTTCAGGAGGGAAGCTTTCGTTTCTTGGGAACTGGGATGGGTTCTTGGAAGACAGCACCTAAAGAAGCAGAATGGGTTGCATCTGAATGAAGATAGGACAGAGTTCCTTGCGTGGCATTTTGCTGGAGCTGTTGGGCACAAATTAAACTGAATCAGCAGGAGTGTAGGAGCAAAGACAGAATATCAGACAGGAATATCACGGTGCATAAAATACTGGGAGAGAAGGCAGTTAACCCTGGAATTGAGAATAATAAATTAATTAGTGAATGCAGAAAAAGGGATAAGCTAGCACATTGCAAACCAGATTTACAATAATTGCATATGGATGTACAGATTACACTCAATAAAATTGGTGAGTTCCAGGCACAGATCGAAACATGGACTTATGATGTTGTGGCTAAAACAGAGTTATGACTGAAAGAACAGCAGGACTGGATGTTAAATATTCTTGAATATAGGTTGTTCAGGAAAGGAAGAAAAGGAGTAGGGATGGTAGTATTACTTAAGGAGTGCCTTGAAGTGCTGAAGATAAAGACTGTCCCAGACGGTTCAAAGACAGAGTTAATGAATAAAACAAGTAGAATTACTTTGCTTGGTGTGGCTTATAGACCACCAACAACATGGGAAGGATGGAGAGGAACAAGTCTGCAAGGGAATTACAAACAGGCACATATATTATAGAATGGTTATAATGAAGGACTTTATCTAAATGTAAACTGGGATAGTGGTTGTGTAAAAGCAGAGTGGGGCAAATTTTGTTAGATTATGTTCTGGATAATTTTCTACTGCAGTATGTGTCAAGATCAATAAGAATGAACGGAAGCACTGCAAAATCAGTTTCTTGGAAATGGAGTGAGCCAAATAGCTCAAGTGTCAGTGGGGGAATAGTTAGAAGACAGTGATCATTGTATCAAAACATTCAGGATGATAGTGAAAAAGAACAATGAACAATTCCGAATAAGAATAGTTAGCTGGGAATCAATGGAAAAAGAATGGAGCTTGGACAGATAGGCTGGCGCGCCAAGGTTAAAGCGATTGTAAGTTGTAGCTGAACAATGGGCTACCCTCAAAGAGGAGATGGTTCAGATGCATTCAAGACATACTCCCTCAGAAGGTAAAATTAGGGCAGAGAAACCTGGAGCTCCCTGAATGACAAATGAGATGGAAATTCTTCTGGTCAAACTGATGAATGGACTCTAGCCTACTAGCGCTCATCATGCTAACGTTGATCTCACCTAGCGCTCACCCTGTGCAATGTAGCCTGTATGTTTCTGTCTAAGTTTTTTATACAACCTTCGATCTGTATATCCTTGATTACTATGATCTGCCTGTACTGCTCAAAAACAAAACTTTTCACTGTACTCAGGTACACATGACAATCAATCAATCAATCATTGTGCATAAATTATTAAAGTTGGCAGAATGGGCTCAGAGAGCAGTTAATAAAACAAACAGCACTCTGCTTTATCAATAGAAGTACAGACTACAAGAACAGGGAGGTCACGTTAAACTTGTATTAAACACTAGTTAAACCTCAGCTGGAGTATTGTGTACAATTCTGGGCACTACACATCAGCAAGTATGTGAACACATTATAGAGAATGCAGAACAGGTTTGCAAAAGTGGTTCCAGGGATGAAAACTTCAGATATGAAGATAGATTAGAGAAGTTGTGTCACATAAAAAGACATTTAAGAGAAGATTCAACAGAAATGTTTAAAATCATGAAATCACCCAGACAGAGTAAATTGAAGAAACTGTTCCCACTCGTAAAAGAGTTGAAAAGGGCACAGTTTTAAATTAACTCATTGACAGTTACCATCAAGTCCATCATGCTCGATAATATCAATGCCTCAGGATTCTTACAGCTGCCGGCTGTATTGCCAACATTACATTTATTCACCATTTACTGTAACTTCTAGGAGGACAACAAGGGCCCAAGTATGGGGACTTTATTGTCCTTTTTCAAAACAGAGGGTAGCAGGAGGAACAATGACAGGATAGTGGATTTATCCACCGTTCCGCAATCCATTGGCTGCACCTACGTGCCTCCGCAAGTATTCCTACTCAACGAAACTCCACTGGAACTCCAACAGGTTCCAACTCCTTGAAGGTGCAGTTGACATTTGGCCACATTTTGGTGAATTGTCAATACCCTGTTAGCAGCCAGGATGCTTTCATCATACACCTGTCACTCTTATCACATTAGTCCAATTTTACTTGGGATATGCCCAACAATAGATAAATGACTAACTGAATAATTAAACCTTTATCATGTTCAGTTTTTCAGAGCATCAGCAATACCATAGACATGTGGGCAAATAGCTCACTGTATGAGGTTTTAGGTTCTTAATATTTACAGAAAATTATACCATTATATTAGGTGTTGAGCTTTTCAGAGTCAGCAATGTTCTTTCATAAAGTTATCCAGAAATAAAGTGCTGGTTCACATTTATTTTGATTATGTTCATTTACACAGAACTGCATAACTTGCCTTCATTCTATCTGCATTAAATACAATTTCTAATTCTGACAAGAAATGGGGAATCTTCCTAAAACACTGATAGAAAGAAAAGACAGATATCAAAAAATTCGGCAGCATGGTGGGCCAGTGGTTAGCACTGCTGCCTCACAGTGCCAGGGACCAGGGTTTTATTCTATCCCTCAGGCGACTGTGTGGATATTGCACATTCTCCCATGGGTTTCTTCTGGATGTTCTGTTTTCCTCCCACATTCCACAGACATGTAGGTTAGGAGAATTGGCCATGCTAAATTACACATAGTGAACAGGGATGTGCAGGATAGGTAAATAATCCATGGGAAGTGCAAGGTTACACGGATAGGGTAGGGGGTGAGTCTGGTTGGGCTGCTCTTCAGACAGTTGTGTGGGGTCAATGGGCTGAATGGCCTGCTTCCCCACTACTGGGCTTCTATGATCCTAACTCAGTCAAAGTGCCTGCTCCTTTAACATGCTGCCACTGTAGCACAATTTATTTATGTTGGATGTAGCTAGAAGGTGTCCAATGTATGTAGGATTTCAAGGACTATGGGGAAAGGGCACAAAAGTGGATGTGAGAAATGTTGGATGTGCCACGATCCCATTGAATAGTGGAGCAGGCTCGTAGGGCCGAATGGCATATTCCTATTCCTATTTCTTTTGGGCTTTGGGTATTCTTCATACTTTAATGAAAAGATTTATTCCTGGGTATTGAGTTTAGAAAATTGATTCGTTAGGTATTGGCAATGGAAGCACTTTCAGCATAATCATAGTTGTTATGCTCATTGGCTGAATAGTTTTTAGTTTTGTTTGTTACTATGGAAATGACTCCATTTCCATGACTCGCGTATTCATCTCTTATAAAAACAAATGGCTTCCTGCCAGTTGACTGCAGCGGATCCAGAGAAAATGAAGAGGGCAGGTGCGAAAATGGGAACTACAAAAAAAAAAGTGATAAACAAAACCATCCTACATAATTGGGACTTTTAAGCCAAGTGTTTCTTGTTGACAAAATGAACTTCAGCAATCAAATGCAGAAGAAAATCTCCATTGAATTCTTGTTGTTGTGTTATGTCTCACAGCTAGTATGATGTATACCTTTAATAGACATGCTCATGGTATTAGCACTATGCAACCTGAAACGACTCCATCTTAACTCGGGCCACTCGGGCATGACATGCTGATGTTCCTTATAACCACATAACCTGCATAATAACCCAGGTACTGAAGTGCCAACAACACTAATGTATCCGTATACCAGAAACTGTAATAAACAACTGTTTATCTTTTCAGTTCTACTTTACACATTTATGAGAGCTAACTTAAGCATCCATGCATCGGGTACAAATACCCTGATTGAGGCAAAGTCTTAACTAAGGTGGATGAACATAGTAGACACTTAGAACCCACATGCTAGACAATAGCCCTGGAGCGCAAAGCATTCAGAAAACTAACAACACCAATTTTTGAATAGCCAGATGGCCAGAGTATGGTCTGTACGCTTAGAATCTATGTTCTGACAAGTTAAAAGATCTGTCTCACTTTAAAAGAAAAACAGAACCATCAGCCTGTTTTCCAGTTGAGAAATAAACAAAGACAGTCAAAGACTATTCACAGGTCTCCCGAAAAGCAGTCTTATAAACTAAGACGTCTTACCTGTGCCCAAAGGTTGGCTTGTTTCACAATCTTGTCTCTCTAATTTAGCAAAGAAAAGGAAAGCTCACATTGTGCCATCACTTTTTTTTTAACACAAATGCTGTTAAATGGCTACCACTATAGGCCTATATTTCTTAATGAAGCAGCAAGAATGAAAGAATGAAAGAAGTAAAAACAAAAAGAGAGAAAAGCAAATTAAATAAAAGGAAAAAAAAGTGCAAACGCTGTCCTCCACTCCTCAAAAGAAACAAAATACCTTCAACAAGGAATGGAAGGCAAATGTTTCATTATGGACTGCATAGCTAATGAAAAAGTTTACTGAATTACATCTATTCAAGCAATATATGCAGCTTCATTTTACGGATCAAGTGATAAATTATTCTGAGAATAGTTTACTGAAAATATTGCTTATTATCATCGAAAAGGGCTTTCCTTAAAACAGTACATCCGATCTTTCCATGGGATATCAGAAAGATCCATAAATGATCTAGAGAGTACTTGAAGAACAGCTCAACGTAAGAATTAACTTCAGGATTAACTTTTTGCATGTCACACAGTCAGAAGCCAGAAGAATTTGTTGCAACCTGTCACAGCAAACAGACTATGATGTTTTTGAGAAGATTAGCAGCTCAGCCTGTGGATGAGGTCGTAGACTTGCTCGCTGAGCCGGTGGGTTTTGTTGCAGATGTTTCGTCACCCTGCTAGGTAACATCGTCAGTGCGCCTCTGTTGAAACGTTGGTGCATTGTCCAGCTTGTTATTTATATGCCTCGGTTTACTGAGGTGGTTGGCATCACTTCTGGTTCAATGTGTTTGTTAATGAACTTCCAGTTGGAATGCCAGGACTCCTGGAATTCCCTGGCATGTCTCTGTTTGGCTTGTGTTATTCTGGATGTGTTGTCCCAGTTGAATTTCAGTCTTTCTTTGTGCATGTGTATTGAGACCGGTGAGAATTGGTCCTGTCTCTTGGTGGCTTGTTGGTGTTCGTGTATCCTTATTGTCAGTTTTCTTCCCGTTTGGCCTACGTAATGTTTCTCACAGTCCTTGCATGGTATTTTGTACATTATGTTGGTTTTATTGGTTATGGCTATGTGATCCTTTACATTCCACAGTAGCTGTCGCAGGTTGTTGGTTTGTGGGCTACCCTGAGACCTAGGGGTCTGAGTAGTCTTATGGTCATCTCTGAAATGTCCTTGATTTACGGTAGGTTGACAAGTGTGTCTGGCCGTGTCGTGTCTTCTTGTTGTGGTCTGTCATTGGAGGTAATGGCGGATTGTGCTTCTTGAGTATCCTTTCCTCTTTGTTAAAGCGCTTCTATTCTGCTTTGTGCAGTTCCAGGATGCTGTAGTGTGTTGTGGCTTATTTGAATAATGCCTTGATGTGGCTCTGTTTATCGGTGTTGGGGTGGTTGCTTGTGTAATTAAATGTCTGCTCTGTATGTGTGGTCTTTCTACATACACTAGTCTGGAGTTCCCTGATATTCTGACGTTCTACCGTTATGCCTAGGAAGGGTAGTCGGTTATTGTTCTCTTCTTCTTTTGTGAATTTTATTCCAGTGAGGATGTTGTTTATGAGTCAGTGGGTTTCTTCTAGTCTTGTGCATTTGATAATCGCAAGGTGTCACCTACATATCGGACCCAGAGTTTGGGTTGTATAGTGAGGAGCGCTGTTTGTTCTAACCTTTGCATTACCGTTTCTGCAATCAGTCCTGTTATCGGGGATCCCATTGGTGCTTTGTTGATTTGTTTGAATATATGGTTGTTGAAGGTGAAGAGAGTTGTAAGGCACAGATCCAGTAGTGTCAGGGTGCTGTCCTTGTTGATGCTGTCGGTGTTGCGGGGTGCTTGCCTTCCTGATTCGTCCAGCAGCGTGGTAAATGTCTCTTTGGCTAGGTCAATGTTTATGGATGTAAATAGTGCTGTTACATCAAAGGATATCATTAACTCGTCCTCTTCTGATCTGGTGTCCTGATGATGTTGAGGAATTCTTGGGAGGGGTGAATACTGTTGTCAACTAAGTATCTCAGTTTCCATTGTAGTTCTTTGGCAAGTCTATATGTTGGTGTGCCTGGTAGTGAGACAATGAGTCTCACTCACAAGCCAACCCCTGGCTTGTGTACTGTGGGAAGTTGATAAAAGCAGGGTGTGTTGGATCCCTCTGGCTTCATCTTGTTTTGGTAATCTGTCTTGTTGATATCTGCTGAGTTGTGTAATTTCTCCAGGATTGTTTTGAGCCAGTTCTCTATTTGAGCCAGTTCTCTAACTGCGGCTTTGGGTCTATCGCAATCTATTTGTAGGTGTCAGTATCTGCTAGTAGTGCATTAGCTTTCTCGATGTATCGGACTCTATTAAGGATTACTGTCATGCATCCTTTGTTTGCAAGATTATGATGTTTGTGTCTTTCTTGAGTCTTTCCCAGGCTTTCTTCTCTTCTGTGTTGAATTATGTTCCACTTACCTTTTCCGCTCAGTGTTGGGACTATCATCTGTCTGATGGTCTGTTGTATTTCCTCCATAAGTCCGTTGATCTTTAGTGTAGATGCCAAATAACCTGACTTCCTGGCTGCACTGGAATGGTAATGAAGCCCTTTTGCTTGCAAATCATAGAATCCCTACAGTGTGGAAACAGGCCATTCGGCCCAACAAGTCTACACCAATTCTTTGAAGAGCATCCCTCTCAGACTCACACCCCTACCCTATAGCCCTATATTTCCCGTAGCTAATCCACCTAATCTACATATCCCTGAATACTACAGGCAATTTAGCATGGCCAACCCACCTAACCTGCACATCTTTGGACTGTGGGAGGAAACCGGAGCACCCGGAGGAAACCCATGCAGACACGGGGAGAATGTACAAACTCTATACGGACAGCCACCCAAGGCCAGAATTGAATGCAGGTCTCTGGCACTGTGTGGCAGCAGTGCTAACCACGGAGCCACCGTATGGGAACTTCAGGACTCTGTGTGTGTGTGTGTTGCTCAATGTTTCTAAGCTCTGGGGACAATTGAAGTCAATGTGGAGCATCAGGAAGAATGAGTGTTCAGGATCATACATTCTAGGATGAAGCCGACACAAAGGCAGTGACAGACAAGATCTTGGGCAGGGAGGAGGGTGTGTCAATGTAGAAAAGTTAGATGAGACAATAAATGCAGGAATCTTTCAGATACGTGCCATTCAAACCCATGATAGGCATGCTGACACTGACAGAAGTCACATAAATGGGAAAGGGAATATACGGGAGGGAACATATAGAAAAGGTGGATGGGGGAAAGGGACAATACTGATTAGACATTTCACTGTTAGAAAAAGGGGTTGTCCTTAAGGGGGCAAGGACAGAGTAGATATGGTTAAAGATAAGGATTAATTATTTAATTTAGAGATGTAGTACTGTGGATTTACCTTTCGGCACATGGACTGCAATGATTCAGGAAGGTAGTTCACCATCACCGTCACAGGGGCAACTAGGGGTGAACAATAAATTTTGATCCAGCCAACAAAGCCCATTCCCATCTGTGAATATTAACAAAGGAGAAAAAAATAAGTATGATCATGTTATTTTGGATATTCTGTAAGATTTCAATTAGTGGAAGAGAAATATGGGAGCCTATCTGTAGGGAAATCACAGAACTGAGCAGAAACTACAGAGTGGATGGGGTGAGAGTGTAGAATAAGGAGGGAGAATTTCTTTGATTAGACTGTTGTTGAATCTTATTCTGGGAAATTAGATCATGCAAATCAAGTGCCTGGGAGCCACTTGGATAAAATGATGATTTTATCATAATTACTTTCTAATCAACCTGTTCAGAGATGTTATGTGTTATGCACTGGAAGGGGTGCAAGGGGGAATTCACAAGGACAGACCATTTCAGCTAGGGAGCAAATTTAGATGGGCTCAGGTTATTTTCTTTGGAGCGGAGTAGGTTGAGGGAGGACCTGATGGAGGTGTATAAAATTATGAGAGGCATAGGCAGGGTAAATAGAAAGTAGCTGTCCCCCTTAGTTGAAGGGCCAATAATAAGGGGGCACAATTTTAAAATGAAAAGTAGGAGGTTTAGAGGGGATTTGAGGTAAAAACATTTTCACCCAGAGAGTGGTGGGGATTTGGAACACACTGCCTGAGAGAGTATTTGAGGTGGGAAACCTCACAACCTTTAAAAAGTACATGTTTGAGCACATTCAAGGCCATGGTCTAGTGCAGGAAAGATGGTAATAGCTAAATTGAGGGATATCCCGGGCAATAAGATTACAAACTGGGGATGAATACAATTCTGATGATGATGACCCAGAGTGCATCATGGATGGCCAGTTTTGAGCTGTGCAACATGTTCTAAATCCATCCTACTTGCGCAGTGGTAGTGCCACACAACATGAACAGGGTGTGCTCAGTATGAAGAAGGGACTTTGCCTTCACTAGAACTGTGCAGTGGTCACTCCAACATGTAGTGTCATGAAGAAATACATCTGGGACTGGTAGTTTGGTGAGGACAAGTTCTATTGTGCCTCTTGCTGTTTCCCTTTCTTCACCCTTCCTCAATGTTGCACAGTCAGTCTGGTAGGTACATCCATAAGAACTTTACCAATTCAGTTAGGAGTAGTACTACTGAGTCAGTCTTGGTGATGAGCTTTCAAATATCCCATCCAGAGTACGTTTGTCATCCACAGTACGGTAGTGATTCATCAGCTGGTGCAAGATAGAAGGAGATTTCCTTGCCCACATTTCACCTGAAGTCATGCTACATCATGGGGCCTCATTCAATGTTGACGACTCTCAAGGTTGCCCCGTCCACACTATGTACTACTGTGCCACACCTCTCCTGAGGCTGTCCTGCAGGTAGGACAGAATGTACCCAAGGCTGATGAGATGGTTGTGCCTGGAAGCCTGATAATTCCATAAGGATGACCATCTCAGGCTGTTGTTTGACTAGTTCTTGAGTCAGCTGTCCCAATTTAGCTCCAGCCCCCTGATGTAATTAAGCAGGTCTTGGCAGGTTTGGGTTTACAGATAACACTTCTGGCACCTTAGCTGATGCCAGCTCTTATTCCAAGTTATTTTTTCTGTAGTAGTTTGGTACAACTGAATGACCATTTCAGAGACCAGGCAGTTAAGGTCCACTTCTCTTGGTGTAGAGTCACATATAAGCCATGCAAGATGACGATGGTAGATTTCCTTCCTTCAAGGGCATTCATGAACCCAATGAGATTTTAATGACAATCGTAGTTTCAACTAACCATTAGTAAGTCAGGCTTTTAATTCCAACTAAACGTAATGATTCACTGAACCTAAATTTCATCAGATGTCTCAAGTGGGACTTTTATTCTTTTGAATTGTACTTATATATTACCAGTATATCACCATCCTCCCAAATAATGTGAATTCCCTTGAGTGAAAGCAAAGGAGATTTACTGGAATAGTTTCAATGTTGGGTGGGGATAAGTTACATGGTTAGGTTGGAAAAGTTGGGGTCATTCTTCTTAGAGAAAAATAAATTGTCAGGTGGAGTGGGATTTGATAGCAGTGGACAAGATTCTGAAATAAAATAAACAAGTAAAATATGCCCTCTGGTAACTGGAGCCAATGGCAATCAGGGGAATACTCTTTCTGCTTGGAGTAATACCTGGCACAATGGAAGATGATTGTGGTTTTTGGAGGTCAGTCATCTCAGATCCAGGATATCTTTAA
Organism: Ginglymostoma cirratum; assembly: GCA_024137785.1. Classification (NCBI taxonomy): domain Eukaryota; kingdom Metazoa; phylum Chordata; class Chondrichthyes; order Orectolobiformes; family Ginglymostomatidae; genus Ginglymostoma; species Ginglymostoma cirratum. Next base: position 28,138,265 of record JAHRHZ010000248.1, on the reverse strand, counting down.
AGTGGTTCCCAAGGCCCAACCATCTTCAGCTGCTTCATTAATGATGTTCCCTCCATCATAAGATCAGAAGTGGGGATGTTCATTGAAGATTGCACAATTTTCTCAACAATTCTCAACTCCTCGGAAACTAAAGCAGTCTGTGTCCAAATGCAACAGACCTGGTTTTGGGCTTAAAAGTGACAAGTAACATTTGCACCACACAAGTGCCAGGGAATAATCATCTCCAACATGAGTGTATCTAATCATCATCCCTTGACATTTACCAGTAGTTCCGTCCCTGAAATCCCCCACAATCAACATCCTAGAGGTTACCATGTAACAGAGATTGACCTGGGCTAGTCATAAAAATATCATGGCTACAAGGATAGGTCAGATGTTATTAACCCAACTGTGAGTAACTCACTGCCTGTAACTCCAAAGTCTGTCCATCATTTACAAAGTAGAAAGCATGAATGTGATGGAATACTCCCTAATTGTCTGGATGAGTACAGCTTCAATAACATCATCCAGGACAAAGCAGCCCACTTGATTGGCACCACGTTATCAAAAATTTACTCACTCCATCACTGACACTCAGTTGCAGCAATGTGTACCAAGGACAGGAGCAGATACACATACAGGAACATTGCCACCTGCAATTCTCCTCCATGCCATTCATCATCCTGACTTGGAAACATATCACAGCTAGAGACAAACAATAAATGCTGGCCCAGCGGCAACCCCTACGTCCGACAAATAAATGAAAAATATCCTAGGAGTGAAGTATCAAATGCAAATGTCATGTGACATGTTTCAGCTTTACTTTGGGGACAAAATAAAGTTTAAACCTCTGTATTACTAAGGGACCCTAAGCTGTCTCAGAGGACGTGAACATTTCACCAGCATTTGCTTGCATGAAAGTGGGACTCTGCCTTTGTACTTAAAATGTACATGTTCTATATGCAGTTTGCCAAGCGGCAGAATTATGCGTTGGCAGCGATGTAACCCCTGGCCACGCATCAATCTGACCCATCGACTGACCCATTTCTCAAATTAATAACTACAGTGAGCGGGCACATTAAAATTCAGCACTTGAAATACCAACCAACAGTCTAGAAGTGAGCTCCATTCAAATTCCACACCAGCTCCCTCTCCACAAAATTTCGGCTCACCTTTTAATTTTCTGCTCTTTATCTCTCTGCGTCTCTGACATAAGGTTCACGAGTATTTGGCATGTTCCTCATCAGAAATGGTGAAGATGATAGTGGGATGTCTTCCCAAGCTTTCAATCTAATGACTGAAGGCTGCTAAATTACTGAGACACTGGCTTCTGAAGTATCTACTAAAGTCCCCTTTGAAAATCTTACTCCTGTTTGGTATCAATTCTTTTGGTCTCTTGGGAATCCAGTTGAGGTTAGGGATCAATTTAGGTCAGTTTTGGTAGAAGTTGGAAGCTGAACACTCCTACTCCAAACAAGAAGAATTAAACAAACTGGTGGTTTGTTGTGCTTATTGGTTTTTAGTTTTTACAGCCACTTATAATTACATATTCATTGAGTTTTTGCTGCATTAAAAAGGTGTGATTTTAATTCTTGTGCAAAATATACGCAGTGCTAACATGATTAGTGCCTAATTTACACAAAACTTGACATTAATAAAGGGGCAGTGTTGATGTATTGGAGAATATTCAGGCAAATTCAGCTCTTGAATAACAATTATCAGTCTAAATGTAAACTCCATTCAAATTCCACATGAGCTTCCATTCTACAATTTACCCCAATTGCAATTTCCTGCTCTTAATCTCACCACTTTTCTGAAAAACATTATCACTGACCTAAGGTTCACAAGCACTCAGCATCTTCCTTTATAGCCATTTTCTATGTCCTTTTGTTGGCAACAATCTGTCTACTCTTTCTCACTCACTCACTCACTCACTCTCTCTCTCTCTCTCTCTCTCACACACACACACACACACAAAATCAGGCTGTGAACTCTGGCTGATACTTCTGACTGTAACCCAGGGTTCCTGAGCCATTTCTACCATCTCAACTGCTGCTCAAACTGACATAAGCTAACTCAAAACACATGAACAAGCTTGACACCCTCCTTTTGTGTATAATTTAGCTGCATGCTCTGGGTGATCTTAAATCATGAGTGATCATATTAAAGAGAATTGAATGCTGATTGGATATATTGGGAATTTGGATGCATGGCCCCATTATCACGTTAGATGCGGAATTGAAAACTTGTCCCAAAATGAACTAGAGTGTAAGTTTTCTGTTTTGTATTTTTGGGAAATGCAAATGCACAATTTGCAGCATCACTCCACTTTCTTTTTCCATGCCCATTCAATCACTTTCTATGCTTGCACCATACAATTTTCCTGTTTAACTTATGTATATATTCAATAAAACATCACTGTACCCTTCCACTTACTCGGCAAAATCAGCATTGTTTTTGTATTTTGCAACATGTACTTTTCCATCTGCAGGCAACGGAATTAGAAGAATCTGAAGGTTTGTGGTTAATTTTTATCCAGAAATGGTCACACAAAAATAGCATGGGCTGGTGCATTTTGACATGAGTCATAAGTCATGACTTTGCACAAGCAGTGAGAAGATTTGCTGAACCTTTTCTGGAGAATGGGCTCTTTTAATCTTTACTTGAAGAATAACATTTTGGCATTTGTGTCACTCCCAGTGCAGAGTTCCTCCAGCTGGGAGCACATGCTTGGGGACCACAGCATGGGGTTCAGGAAGTTTTCAATGGGTAAAATTCCTGTAAGACCCATGGGCCAGTACCTCCGAATTGGTCGCAAACTTACTTCAAAATTGTGTATTTTTCCATTTTACAATTCAAAGTGTGAGAAATACAGAAGAAGAGAAGGACAGCATTTAGGAACATACCAATCCATGAAACTCCTTACTTTACCTCAGTATGGAATGTTATTAGTGATTAGAACTAACTCTTTATGCAATAAATGACCTTTATCAAGTTATTTTTTGTAATTCCTATGATATTTACATTCCTTATTTTCCTAAGGTGTCTCTGCAAATCATGCATTTACACTCACTATATTAATAAAACAGCTGTAAAAATATTAACTGTCCAAGGGTAATTGTTGGTGCTGATTCTGGGCCAAATTTATCCCTGAACGGATGTGAAGCTTAGGAGTTCGGCCAAGATCCAAATTTGACCTTGCAGATAACAGCACACACAGCTGATGCATTTAACTCTAACTGAACCAGGATTTGGTTTTGGGATCTCTTGTGTCTTTTAGAATGTACTTCCTTTCCTTGTCACTTTTTAATCTTTTTATTCTCTCTCAACTTGAAAGCGAGGTTGAACACATTACACTTCTCCCTTGTGGGAGGAAGGAACAGTCTGCACTAGAACAGTGTAGAAACAGAAAACACAGTACGTTCGAATGAAGGGCTGTGCCTGAAAAATCAGAATCTATTTTTAGATATGAATGGAGGAGAAGTGGGTAAACTGGAAAAGACAGTATTTGTTGCTCGTTCCTAACTGCCCTTGCAGACCACAAGTTCCCTTCACTTAAGAGAATAATAAGCCAATTACGAAAATCCAAAAGCTTCATTCACAAAATGCCGTAAGGGATTTCTACTCTCATTTCAAGATTTGCAGTCTAAGTCACAAGATTAGTAGCCCAAGTAAACACTTGGATATTTTATCCATCTTGTATAAGTTTTGCCAAATTTACTTAACACTTCCAACAATTTCTGATTTTAGTTTCTATTTCCAGTACCTATTGTATTCTGTTTTTTTTTAAATTACCAGAAGTTTACTGTCTGCATAAGTGTGCACTATCCAGTATACAATATAATGTTGACATTTGGTCATGATGCAAAATTCATTATATTGGTTTGGCCAATAAATTTCAGTGGGAGAGGTGTTTAACAGGAGACTTAGCTACTGCCAATGTCAAAATTAAACTGTGGGCTCTCCTCTCAGCTACTGCCCAACGTGACATACTGATACCTCAGACAAAGCTTTCAGTGATTGCTGCTGAGTTCAGATGATAGAAAGGCTGTACGTCTAACGGCACATCCAGGGGTCAATCACTCCTGCTTCTCCTGGCTTTACAAATGGAAGTCAAAGGAAGTGTTACAACCTACTAGGTTGGCACTCCTCTGGGTTTTGAAGTATCAACACTTGTTCACTGCACATGTAATTTGACCTGATCAGTGTTTCTATCATTCTGTAGTTTTGTTGTCAGATTTCTAGCATGTGCAGCATTTGATCTTTGTTCCTCCTGTCCTTGACGTCAATATTGCACCTGCTCCTCCTTACTCTGTGTAAGCAAAGACACAAATATGGAAGCAACTCCTGAGTTCAGACCATTGCTTTGCTGTCTTCACTGGAGACAGGATAGCTTTTCTCTTTCGGGCCACAACTTAAATTGTGGGTATGGCTTCATGACGAGTGCATATTTAAAGAAGAGCTGCACCTGTGTTCCTCCAGCTCAGAAGGTGACAATGGAGGACATAGGAAGGCATAGGACATTTCAGGTGAATCTCTTTGTAGCTGTTAACAGTGGGTCCTCCCAGTTTCACCTGTTCAGCACTCTTTCCCACTGGGTGTCCAGCTGTGTTATGGTTATTTGATTTTAAAAAACTGCAATTACTGAAAGACTATTTTTAAAAAGGTATATCAGAGTAAATAAAATGCACTTGTAAATTCCAGAGGCCATGATGGAATTGCAGTGCACTTCAGAAAGGAAATTCTGTATGGAACAAAGTACCTTGGCTACAGTTCGCTAGTCAAATGCCTGTTTGGCACGACAAGTGCCATTTTGCATTGAAAATGTTGTCACAGCATGTACATACACTTATGATTCTGTTTATGATGCGTTAGCGAGTTTCTGGGCATGTGCATGCTGAGTAGGCAGATCATATCATCTGTCAGAGTATAATGCTATTTCGATGCCAGTAACACCATTTTCACCTGAATTTTTCAGCTAACTCTGTCTTAAGCTTTCCTAGGTGAGGATACATTCAGCGGCAGAAAAGACTCACCCCTCCGCACTATTTAAAGAAGTCATCAGTTGCTTTCAGTTCGGTTGCAGATCGATTTTTATTTACTGTTACTCAGTTAGAAACTGAACTGCACTGACCATGCAAATACAATGGCTACAAGAGCAGGCCTTAGGCGAGGAATAGTGCGGTGAGTAACTCAGCTCCTGACTCTTCAAAGCCTGCCCACCATCTACAAGGCACAAGTCAGAAATCTGATGGGATACTCACCACTTGCCTGGATGGGTGCAGCTCCAAAAACACCCAAGCAGCTTAACACCATACAAGACAAGGCAACACACTTGATTAGCATCACATCTACAAGCATCCAATCCCTTCACCACTAGCAGTAGTGTGTATCATCTACAAACTGCACTGCAAAACTTCACAGCGCTCCTTAGAAAACACTTAGAAACCCACCATCACTACCATCGAGAAGGACAAGGGCAGTATATATATGCGAATACCATCACCTGCAGGTTCCCCTCCAAGCTACTTACAATTCTGATTTGGAAATATATCATTGTTCCTTTGGTGTCATGAGGATAAAATCCAGGAAATCGCTCCCTAAAGGCATTGTGGGTCTACCCACAGCACGTGGATAGCAGTGGCTCAAGAAGGCAGCTCACCACCAACTTCCCAAGGGCAACGAGGGATAGGCAACATGTGTTGGTTCCGCCAGTGGTGCCTAAGTCCACGAGTGTATGGAGAAAAGGTGGAAGTGGTCTACACTTACATTCAGCATTCATCTGATGGTGTAACATGTGCAGCATGCAAAGGAGAATGATCAGAGGTGACACAGAAGGAAACAATATTCACCCAAGATCTTCAAAGAGCAATTCTCTGACCTGAATATCAGTGAGAAACAATGTGTCTGATATTACACTTCATTAAGGAGGTATTGACTGAAATTTGCTCCCTGTTGCAGTCCTAGCTTTAGCCTCAGCGCTCCCACACAGTGATATTTCAGCAACTGCAGCATGCCTGGTAGGAGACTCCTAACTCACTGCAGCCTCCATGGATGACCTTGTAGGATGCTGTCAAGCAATTGTGACCCTTGTGGGCTCAGCTTCAGACTGCACCATCTCAGTATGACTCTAGAGGCCAAATGGCCTAATCCCTATGGTCGAACGGCTGGTTCTAGTGTGGGTTGCCTCATCTTAAAACAAGTACACTGGCAGTGCAGCAGTAAAGGGAGCATGAATGCATTCGTCATGAGTAGGAGAAGCAAGGGCCTGCCCCACAGCCATTGCCACTCCATAGGAGCGACACCTCAGCAGTCTTAAAAATCCCTTGGGGGAAAAATGGTCAGGCAGATCATCAAAAGCTTGGTCAGTTTATAAAAAAAGTCTTAAGGGAGAGAAATGAGGTGGAAAGTCAGAGGAATGTTAGAAGGAAAGTCCACAGCCCAGATATCTGAAGCACAGCCTTTAGTGATGGATCATTATGATTGAGAATCCACAAATTGGTAGAATTACAGATATCTCGGAGGGTTGTGAGGTTGCAGGGAATTACTGAGTTAGGAAGAGGCAAGGTATTGAAGGAAGTTGAAGCAAAAATAAGAATTTTAAATTTGATAAATTGCTTGATCAGGAGTTAATGCAGGACATTAAGCACGGGGTGATAAGGGAATGGGACTTCCTGTAACTAAAACATAGGGAGCAGAGTTTTAGATGACCTTAAGTTTCTAGAAGGTAGAATGTGAGAGACTGGCCAGGAGTGTACTGGGGAATAGTCAAGTCTAGACATAATGAAGGGACAGGCAAGGGCTTCAGCCATAGATGAACGGAGTCAGGATGAAGGATCTGGAATGCGCTACCTGAGAGTGTGATGGAGATAGGTTCAATAAAGGCTTGCAAAAGAGAATTGCACTATTATTTGAAAAGGAAGCATGTGCAGGGCAACATGCAGAAGATTGCAAAATGCCACTAAGTGAATTGTTCCTACAGAGGCCATCTGACAGGCTAACAACTTTTCTCTGTGCTGTAAACATTCTAAATTTATCAATGTTACAGAGGTTGAGGAAGGCATTCATAGAGATGAATGAATTTGAAGCAAGAAGCTGATCTCAAGATCAAATATGACACCAAGATTGCAAACAGACTGGCTTAACCTCAGATAATTGTCAGGGACAGGAAATGTGTTGCTAGTTAGAAAACAGAAATTGGAATGGAAACCAACAACAATGGATTCAATCTTCCAAATATTTAATTGGAGAAAATTTCTGCTTGCCCACGGTATTGGATAATCAGTTAGTGAAGGGGTGGAGAAAGATGGTGAGACAGAACAGGGTGCTGTCAGCATGGAAATGAAAACAAATGCCTTGGCTTTATAGATGTCATCAAGGGGCAGCATGTGGATGAGAAACAGGAAGGGGGTGAGGATCAACCTTTAGGAAATCAGAGGTAAAAGTGCAGGGGCTGTAGGAGAAGCCATTGCAAGTAATTCTCTGACAATGTTACCAGGTAAGAGCAGGACTATCTTCACAGAGAACAGTGTGGAGAGGTTTTGGAGGAGGATAATAGGAGTGACAGATAACGTTTAATTTAGATAAGTGTGAGATGTTGCATTGTGGTAAGGGCAAACCAGGGTAGGACTTATACATTTAAAGGTAGGACCCTGGGGAGAGTTGCTGAACAAAAAGCCCTAAGGACGTAAGTGCATAGTTCCTTGAAAGTGGTGTTGCAGATAGATAGGATAGTGAAAGGAGGTGTTTGGCAGGTTTGCCTTTATTTTTCAGTGCATTGAGTAGAAGATTTGAGATGTCATGTTGCAGCTGTACAGGACATTGGTGAGGCATTTGGAATACTGTGTTCAATTCTGGTGTTCCTGCTATAAGAAGGTTGTTGTTAAACTTGAAAGAGTCAAACATGTCAAAGACTGTAAATAGGTTAAAAAAGACAAGGATGCAAAGCTACCTTTGTCACATTCAAATAGGATATCATTTTTGACTTTGATAATACTAATTCAGTATTGTGGCAACCCTTTTTTATTCATTTGTAGGATGTGGGTGTCGCTGACTGGGCCAGCATTTAAGTCCATCCGTAGTTGGCCTTGAGAAAGTGGTGGTGAGTTGCCTTCTTGAGCCACCGCAGTCTACCTGCAGTAGGTTGACATATAATGCCTTTAAGGATGGAATTCCAGGACTGTGACCCAGCGACAGTGAAGGAACAGTGATATATTTACAAGTCAGGATGGTGAGTGACTTGGAGGGGAACTTTTAGGTCATGGTGTTCTCATGTAAAAATCGGGAGGGCTGTCCCACAATCAAATCAAGGCAATGTTCCTGACTCCTCCACCATCATCACTGTATATGTCCCAACAGAGGTGGTGATGAACCAGCATGTAGTTGAGGGTGAGTGACCCTGGAAATCCTCAGTGGAATCCAGACCCTATGAAACCTCTTGGCATCAGGTCAGTAGGATGCCTCCTGCTCATAACCACCGACTGCCCGCCAATTAGTACAATGTTGAAAATCACTTAAAAGAAGCAATGAGGGGCAGGAGTATTCTGCCCACAGGAGTCTCATCCACTACTCAGAGAACCAGCAGTGATCCCCTAGCAATTTCCTGATCTTATTAAAGACTCTTCAGGCATTTATATGGCAACCATCCTGCCTTCCCTTGTTTTCCACACCCTCTGGCCCAGGGACACAAGTCCCACCTGCTGAGAGGTATTGTCCAATCAGAGACTGGCAGCCCCTCATTGTTTTCAGTGTCACGAAGAGCAGTGATTGCTAACACGCACACACCAGAGGCCCAGGCTCACTGAGTGACAAGGCCAATGGCGATTCAAGGTGAACAGGGACTGCACAGTAGGGTCACGGGATATGAGGACAAGGGGGAAAAAGACCAGGGGAAGGGGTCAGCTTCCACTACATCCTGCACCCCCACACCCATACTCAAATGCTGGCTTCCTCTAATGCCTGATAATGAAGGACATCCCCCATCCCACCAGGAAGCAGCTAACAAACCCGACAGATTTTGCCGGGTGGTCTTCTGAGGCTATGGGCAAGCTGCGTAACCTCCATTTAATTCCATAGTCATCACTAGATTACTGTGGTCTCAGGAATAGTGGGTGTCAATTTGCTAATAAATGAGCCTAATTGACAGGCCACCAGCAGTAGAAATATTGTAATAGTCAGTTGAGGGGTCTCTTGAGGTGTCCCTACCTCCAGGCCAGGAAACCCAGTTGTTCAAACAAGTTGTTGAAACAAGTCCCAGTTGTTCCTAAGGTGTGTAATTACATCCCTTAACAGATTGGAAAGAAAATATCCTATATAAGACGGTCAGGACTGGTTAGCTGACATTATGAGATAGTCTCCACCCAGTAGAATATAAACGACTGTACCACTTGAGAGAGAGGTGGGCACAGAAGGGCTACAGTTTAATATCTCCCCTTCCATCACTATTTTGGTTTGTTTCCCCATCATTTTTGTCATTGTGATACCACCCCTACTGGGCAGTGCTTGTAATTTATTTGTTTAATTAGTTCATTGGTTAAGTTGAAGGTGGGCTATTTATATGAAAAATGATTCTTTCTGGAACGAGCTATCCAGTGTGTGAGTTATTAGAGTTCTGTGCTCCTGTTCTCATTCAATACTGAATGAGAATGATGTGACAGCTGGACCATGAATCTACCATAAGTTGAATCCGATGTCACACAAGGGACAATCGTGTATCTTCAATCTAGTGTAACTAGTTGTTAAGTGAGATATAGTAAGTCTATTACTCTTCCATCAAGATTGAACCTTCCTTCCCCACAAGGTAACAGTAGCCGAGACTAATACCAGTAAGAAGAATCGGTGGCAGCAAACCTAACCAAGAATCCTACATCATGTCTGATATTATAAACATTGGGAATTTTCATTTGGCACCTTCACCCTCTGACTTAATCAGGGAAAATTTTGAGTTCGTCGGATAACTGACCTTGGGTCCTTCCCACTGTTAAACAAGTGTAACTACCCTTGCTGCTACCACATTGGCCTTGAGTAAATTCTGCCCTGGATTAGCAAGGGCACAGAATATATTTCAATGTCCATCACTAAATGCACCAGTCATTCTATTGCTGGCTGAGCCCTGAAGGACGTAACTGCCACACTGGGTCCATGGTAGGTGGTATGAAAGCCAACAAAAGGCCCCCTTCACCTCATCCTCACTAATCCACCTGAAGTGACTGGATCTATCCAGCCACAAAGTCCCAACTTCATGGTGTGAATGCCATCCATTATGTCCTACTAGCCAATATGCAACATGGTGTCAATTCATAACAGGTCTAGCAGCTCAAAACTGTGCCTTAATGAGGATTAATGGCCCATCAACTGCAATTGGAATTGCATTTCACCACAACCCACAGCCTCATGGCTCCGCACATCATTCACACCAACATTGTAATCAAGACAGGAATCAATTCAGATAAAAACCGAAAGAACTACGGATGCTGTAAATCAGGAACAAAAACAACGTTGCTGGAAAAGCTCAGCAGTTCTGGCAGCATCTGTGAAGGAAAAAACAGAGTTAACGTTTCGGATCCGGTGACCCTTCCTCAGAACTGGAACTTGCAGAACTTGCAGTTTTGATAGAAGGGTCATCGGATCTGAAAGGAAGCTAGGGAATTGGAGAAATTAACAGTGATATCTTGAAAAATGCCCATCTCATAGAGGAGGACATGCTGGACATCTTAAAACGCATAAAGGTGGATAAATCCCTGGAACCTGACCAGGTGTATCTTAGAACTTAGTGGCAATCTACGGAAATGAATGCTGGGCCCCTTGCTGAGATATTTGTATCATCAGTAGCCACGGGTGATGTGCCAGAAGACTGGAGGGTGGCTAATATGGTGGTCTGAATGCTACAGTCAGCCATTGCCAAAAGGAATCCAGACAGATGGGTTTCAATCAATCCAAAAAGGCAAGAATCTCAAAAGTTGGCTGTTCAATCATCAATATCAATGCTATCAGTAACATTCAATGCAATGGCTGCAAAACTGGATTATCTGGTCCTCACAAACAATTCAGAGAGTAATCTATACATCATTTTTATTAAAACTTATTTCTTTTTATCATCACCTCTTATTTCTAATCCATGTGCCATGTTGTGTTAGTATTTTGTCTTGAGTTTAGTAATTAATAAACTCACTCATTCTGTTAATTCAAGAAAGCTTGATTCAATTGGTTCCTTTCAAAACACAAGTTTATTTGTGCCGGGGAGAAAGGTGCCCAAATTGGGAGAGATACTTTACAAAATAACCTTTTTGTGACCAACCAAGAGGATGAATGAATAACCATGGGGAGCTAGCGGAAGTGTCACTACCTCTGAGCCAGGAGGTTGAGGTTCATCCTAACTGCTCCAGAAGTGTGTCATAATATCTATGAACAATTTGATGAAAAAATATATAAAAATACAGAGCAGGTCAGCGACTATGAATTCAGTAGTGAACAAATCACCTCCCGATATCCCAAAGCCTATCCTCCATCTGCGAGTCACAAGTCAAAAGTGTGATTAAATACTCACGCATGCCCGGATGAGTGCAGCTCAAGCAACATCAAATATATAACATCATCCAGGACAAAACCGCCTGACTCCATCAACTCCTTTAAATATTCACTCCATCCACCAGCAGCAAACTGACAGCAGTATCTACAATATGCACAGAAACATAGAAGATAGGAGCAGGAGAAGGCCATTTGGCCCTTCGAGCCTGCTCTGCCATTTTTCACGATCGTGGCTGATCATCCAACTCAATAGTCTAATCCCACTTTCTCCCCATAACTGTTGATCTCATTCACCCTAAGTGCTATATCTAGTCGCCTCTTGAATACATTCAAAGTTTTGGCATCAACTACTTCCTGTGGTAATGAATTCCACAGGCTCACCACTCTTTGGGTAAAGAAATATCTTCTCATCTCTCTCCTAAATGGTCTACCCTCATACTGTGACCCCTGGTTCTGGACGCACCCACCATCGGGAATATCCTTCCTGCATCTATCCTGTCCAGTCCTGTTAGAATTTTATAAGTCTCTATGACATCCACCCTAATTCATCTGAACTCCAGCGAAACAATCCTAACCTAGTCAATCTCTCCTCATATGTCAGTCCTGCCATCCCTGGAACCAGCCTGGTAAACATTTGCTGCACTCCCACAACACCAAGAACATCTTTCTTCAGAAAAGGAGACCTAAGCCTCACACAATTTTCTAGGTGTGACCTCACCAAGGCCCTGAACAACTGGAACAACACATCCCTGCTCCTGTAATCAAAACCTCTCATAATGAAGGCCAACACACCATTTGCCTGCTGCACCTGCATGCTTATCTTCAGCGACTGGTGCATAAGGACACACAGGTCCCACTGCACACTTCCCTCTCCCAATTTACGGCCATTCAGACACTAATTGAGATGGCCCCAGCAATACGATCGCCAAAACCTGTGGTTGCTACTGCCTTGAAAACAAGCACAGCAAGCGCATGGGAATGTCACTATCTTCATATTTCCCTCCAAATCACACAAAATTCTGACTGGGAGCTATAAAGCCATTCTTTCATTGTCACTCAGTCAAAGTCCTGGAGCTCGCTCACTAACAGCAGTGTGGGAGTGTCTGCACTGTTTAAGAAGACAGCTCACCACTTCCTTCTCAAAGGCAATTTAGGGCAGGCAATAAAGCTGGACTTGCGAGTGATATTCATATCCTGTGCATGAATAAAACAGAACAGACATTATGGGAACATGTAAGCTAGGATATTGTGCCATCCAGCTGCTGAGGCTGTGGCTTTGCGAATAATGCAATCACATTAATGCCACTTTCAGTTCTAGGTCTTTAGTTACACAAACTGGTGGAGAATATCAGAGTAACAGGTGTAATTAAATCACAAGTCACAGATGAATCCATGCACCATTTGCCCATTCTTCCGGATTAATAAAGGAAGCCTGGAGTTAAGATAATATTACAAGGCAAAAAGGAAAAGAAGACCAAAACATCATTATTATCATTAATATTACTTGCAATTATTTGGTACTTACTTTGTTTACAATGGAATGAAGAAGTTCAAAAGCATGCGTAAGACTGATAGATTACAATAACATTTATTAATGCAAGTAGAAGGGTAGCAATGGTATCATTCATAATTAGCATGCAGCACAGTAAGCCATGTCACATGCACTTTTAGACAAGAACTACATCTGTCATCCCAAATACAAACTGTGTACACAATGCCCAGTCGAGAATCTAGTTAGACAGCTAACCAAATTAAAAACAAAAATCTACAGATGCATGATAAATGCGCAGGATGTAGTGTCACACATGAATGACTCCTGTAAGCCAAATGACAGATGTACTTCCTCAACTCCAGGCCAAACTCTAGCATAAACCAGTGTTCATTTATCAATAATTGTGACTTAATTTCATTTGGCAATGGTGCAGGATTCTCAACTTCCTTTCCAATGGCCTAACTCTAATTAGGCTCTGGACACTGGCTTTTTGATTATTACAGCTATCTCTGAGTGTCTTGTTTACATGTATTTTAATTTTATATATAGTTTCTATATATCTGCGCATTAATGTAGAAATGTACATTTTGTAAAAGAAAATATTAATTCTCTTCATTAAATGAGAGGATTGCCTGAGTGATACCATATTTTTTTCTCAGCAAATGAGCTCAGGTTTAAATCTGAGCTTCAAAATGACACGAGCTCTCATTTTGCCTCTCGGTGAAGAAGGTTTCCTATTCACAAATCAGAGAAGCTAAATGACTAGCATCAAACAATGAGCTCAGTTATTTGGATGTCAGCCTTCTGTCTCTCTAGGCAATGGTTTGCGCAATGGCGGTCTATTCTGTGTTAAGCAATGTCTGGTATGGTGCTGGAGCCCTGTTCTGTTAGTGGTAATTTCTGCTGTATTTGCTTCAGGTGAAGAGAGTGGGCTGAGATAGAAAGGGATTCACTGGCCTCTGTTTTCACTGAGCCCCCTTCTCGGCCATGCTGAGCTTTTTGCTTTTCCTTGCATGTTCCAATGTTCCTGCAAAACAGTCAACCTACAGAGGTCACAGCCATTAAAGTCTATCGCTGATTGTAAGTGTTCTTCTAGTGGAGGTAAGGGTACCCAGAAAGCTGTGACTGTGTGCCCATTTTACTACCCATAAAGTCTTTGGGTATTTGGCCATCATCTATTCAATGAATGTGAGCGCGCCAGAACAGACTTCATTCGCTTGGCAACAAGTATATGTCGATGGATTGAGCTCACTGTAGAACCTCCAAGGTGCTGTTTTTGTCTTCCTAACAGATGCTGAGGTTGCATCCGAAAGAAAGAAATGGAAACTTTTCAGCCTTTTTTGACTGCTTAGCAAATGTTGCCCAGTTCTCACCATAGCAGAGGATGTAAGTTTGGTAGTCTCAATCTGATGTTCTCAGTCAGGTTTTTGTTATGCCACATATTCATGTTTGGTTTGGACATAATAGCTGCAAACTCTCCAATCTCAGCATCAAGTGATAGATTGCTGGTGGTAGTGGAGCCATATTGTCAGTGCCATATTGTCAATGCTGATAGTAGCATACCAGACCATGACATTTGCCTGCCTAATGCTGATGGATGAAGCAAACTTTTTAGAGGTTTGAGAGAGTCTGTCCATTTTCCATTCAAGGTGTTCGTCAGTCTGGAATGCTAGTGCAGTATCATTATCATGTAGCAACTCTCTGATGGGAACTGACCAAGTATTTTGTCTTGAATCTCATAGGAGCAAAGTAGAACAGCTTTTAGTCTGTTATGGTATGTAAGGAGACACCATTTGTGGATTGCCTGAATGCATGTGACAGCATCAAAGAGAAGAACATGCCAAAGAGTGTGAGGGCTTCACCTCACTACAGATCTCAGACACTTCCACGTTGGCCCATGAAAGGTGACCTTACTCATCATGTTGTCATGGAAAGAGGAGATCAAATTAAGCAGCTTCAGCAAGCAATTAATTTTGTCCAGCAGTTTAAACAGACCATTTCTGTTCACATGTTTGAGTACTTGGTGAGGTTGAAAAAGGCTGGACAATGCTTCAAGGACTACAGAGTATCTGTCCTTCCAGATATCTTTTGACACAGGGAATGACACAGGGAAAGCAGCAAAAAAAAAATAACAAATCCATCAACAAAGAACAGCTCCATTGTATGGATAGATAGAGGAGTCGATCGAGTTGGAAAGGTGGACAGAGTAGTAGAGTTATAGTTTAGGGAGACAAGGTTCTTGTGGAAGCACCAGTCACCATAGAAAGCCTGTTGGGCATGGCAGAGTTAGATAGTGAAACCACTTTTGAGGAGATTAGCAAAACTCATTGCTTGCCTTTGATAAAATTTGAATGACTGATGCTATACAATCCAAACTTTCCAAATATGCCATACTAACCCAATAGCTTTTACTCTATTTATTGTATTAAATATTTAAGTAAGTAAGAAAGCTGGCATGGAATAATAACCTGATAATCGCGGAATAACGAACAACTGGGAAAACCCAGTTAGTAAAAGGCAGAAATTAAAACTAACAACACAATAATAATTTCTTAAACTTGTGGAGCAGAATTATGTGTGGGTGGGTGGGGGAGGAGGATGTGAGTAGGGTGGAATTGGAAGCAGCTGTTTCATTCACTCCTGTCCTGCTCTGTGTTCACACATCACTCACATTGGCTAATTAATGGCCAGTCACAGGACACTCAGTAACAGAGAGACCCAGAGCAGGCTGGAAGCCACAATCGGGATAGACTTGCTAACAGAAGCAGCTGCCAGTGGGCGGGTTTAAAAGGACACTGTCAATGAAAGCCAGCTCAAGGCCAGGCCTGGAGATAAAGGTCAAAGTGCATGTATTATGCATCTAAGCCAAGTGTCATACTTTGCATGTCTGTATCCTAGACTGGGGCAGCACAGTGACTCAGTGGTTAGCACTGCTGCCTCACAGCACCAGGGACCCAGATTCAATCCCAGCCTTGGGTGACTGTTTGTGTGGAGTTTGCACATTCTTCCGGTGTCTGCATGGGTTTTCTCCGGGTGCTCCAGTTTCCTTCCACAGTCCAAAGATGTGCAGGTTAGGTGGATTGGCCATGCTAAATCGCCTGTAGTGTCCAGGGATGTGTAGGTTAGATGAATTAGCCATGGGAAATGCAAGATTACAAGAATAGGGTAGGGTGGTGAGTCTGGATGAGATGCCCTTCAGAGAATCAATGTGGATTTGTTGGGCTGAATGGTCTGTTTCCCACATTCTATGGATCTATGGAGATGCATCTCCTTCCTCCTCATTGTTGAGTTGCACTTATCTTAGTCCTTCTTTTGGTCACTCAGCCACTCAAGCAGACATCATCCCTGAGGGAACAGCTTATCCTCTGAGGAAGAATCAGGAACCTCAGTATGTGTACAGTCTGACTCCAATACTTGAGCAAACAAATCATGGTGACATTCTAGTGTAGTGCTGACGGGGTGCCCTTTTGGTTAGATGTTCATGTAGGCCCTCTCAGTTGGATGTTAAAACGTTGTTTTTAAGAAAAATCAACAAAGTAATCATTGTCCTGGCCAATATTTATCTGTCAATCAACATCAGAAAAATATTTAAATAAAACAAAGATCTGGAACAAAAACAAATTGCTGGAGAAATTCAGCAAATCTGGCAGCATCTTGATGGAGAAAGGAGAATTAACTTTTCAAGTCCAGAGACCCTTCTTCAGAACCAAAAAAACAGAAAATCAGAGAAAAACAATCTCTTGACCAATATGTTGATATTGGTGAGAACTTGTGTACACGTGGTTTCCCATATTACAAAAGTGACTACACTTTGTACCATTGGCTAGTTTAAAGAATCCAGTGGGGTCATGAAAGACACAATACAAATATTAGTATATGATTTCAATTTGGACCAAACAATAATTGCATGCTCAGGTTCCTCCATCAAGAATCGTACAGCATTTAAAGTGATGCAAACTAATTGCTTGATGTCCATCATAATTGTTGGGACTCTACTCACTGGAGTTCAGAAGGATGAAAGGTGATCTCTTTGAAACCTGCAGGATTCTTAAGGGGCTTGGCAGGATAAATGCTGACAGTATTTTTCCCATCATAGGAGAGTTTAGGACCAGAGGGCACAGTCTCAGAATAAAGGGCCGCCAATTTACGACTGAGATGAGGAGGG
Source organism: Ginglymostoma cirratum (assembly GCA_024137785.1). Lineage (NCBI taxonomy): Eukaryota > Metazoa > Chordata > Chondrichthyes > Orectolobiformes > Ginglymostomatidae > Ginglymostoma > Ginglymostoma cirratum. The sequence goes on along the minus strand of JAHRHZ010000248.1, from coordinate 28,121,103 downwards.
TTGTTTTCTCTCAGAGGGTTGTCAGTCTTTGGAACTCCTTGTGACAGACATCTGTGGGGGCAGAGTCCTTGTGTATATTTAAGGCTGAGATAGATATATTCTTGATCAGTGGGGGAATCAAGAGTTACTAGGAAGAGGCAGGAAAATGGATGTGAGAAATGTCGGATCTGCCATGATCCTACTGAGTGGTAAAGTAAATTTAAGATGCCAGACAGCCTATTCCTAATTCGTATGTGCATAGCCTATAACCTGTTGACTTGGAATTTTGCCAAAATGTACTCATATTTTGAAAATTTATTAAAAGATGTTATGATAGAAAATGCAATTAAACTTTATTGCTCTACAAATGAGTTTTAAGCTGTTGACGTTTGAGTTGGAAATAGAGGTGCCTTTATTTTAAGACCAAAGCTAAAACCTTTCTAAAATATAATTTTATAAAAATGCATTCTAATAAGGATTATTGCCAGAAATGAAAAGAATGGAGAAAAGTTGAGAAAACTCAAGAAGCGGTGTGAAGACTACATGAAGCTTAAGTTTGAAAAGCCTGAAATTAATAGGAGGAAGGAAACATTAAGCTCTGGACTAATTCAATTCAGATCGATTGAAGAGAGAGAATTAAGTGATCTCAATATTTAAGGGGATAAAATCATTTTTTGCAGTCATTCCAAAGGGAGCTGGAAAAGTTCCAGAGAATGGAGGATGTTTTCAATTATAATGAATAAATTGTGAGCAAGCTGAGAATAAGGAGAGTTATGAGATGCAGTCTTCTAAGCCTTGTTATTCTAGCCGTCTTAGCAACAGTTTTAATAAATTAGCTTCAGTTTTCACCCCTGCTCTGTTTACAGATGCTAAAAGATTTCTGTGAGCTGAGCCCAAATTCATGGAAATACCATCAACTCCGAAGATCAAAGTTTTGTCATTGAAATGGACCGTGGGAGTCAGGGAAATTTTTTTTTCAACCCCACTATGCTCCATAACTCCTTCAACCTCTCTCTGAGCTCCCATGTGATACACACCTCGTACCCTTCTCCAGGTCAATGAAAATTTGTGCAACTGGAAATGAGGGCAGGAGTTCCGCACCAATCACTTCCTTTTTCACACTTTATATTTCAGTGTGCCTCCACTTCAACACGAACAAACACATGAAAATCTGGGTCCAACTTCCTGTTTACGTAATACACCATGCTGATTTGGACAAATATTATTATTCCATTGATGTTTTACAGCACAAATAATATTTGCATCATATGGGTACCAGGCAATGACCTCCCCCTAAAGAGAAAATCTAGCCATGATCCTTGACATTCAATGGCTTTACCATCACTGAATCCTGCACTGTCAACATCCTGGGAGATGGCCAGACGTTGAAGTGGACCTGCCATATAAATACTGGGGTTACAAGAGCAGGTCAGAGATGAGGAATTCTGCAGTCATCTTCTAACTCTCCAAAGTTTGTCCACCATCTACAAGGCACAAGTCAGGAGGGTGAAGGAATGTTCCCCACTTACCTGGATGAGTGAAGTTTCAACAACACTCCAAAAGCTTGACATCAACTAAGACTAAACAGCCCAATTGACTGGCACTGACTACTGACGTTTAGTAGCAATAGTGCATACTATCTACAAGATACAATGCAGAAATTCACCAAAGAGCCTGACGCAGCACCTTCCAAACTCATGGCCACCTTCATTTAGAAGGACAAGGACAGCAGACACATGCAAACACCACCACCACCTGCAAATTCCACTCCAAGCCACTCACCATCCTGGCTTGGAAATATATTGTTGTTCCTTCACAGTCACTAGATAAAATCCTGGAATTCCCTCACTAACAGCATCATGGGTCTACCTACATCGCATTGACTGTAACATTTCAAGAAGATAGCTCATCGCCAGCTTTTCATGGGCATCTAGGGATGGACAATAAATACTGGCCTAGCACTACCAGTTATAAGTTCTGAAACTTATGTGTGGTTTGTTTCTGTGCTTTCTTACTAAATATATCAAAGATATAGTGACCATAAGCTTTCTACTACAATTATTACCGCAGCTGAACATGATGTGGGTACCTTTATACTTGAACCTTACATCTTCTGATGCCATCCAACTGTCTTGTCTGCCTATCCGTTTGGCATCTACATCAGGAAACATAAGGGAAAGTAACACTTTTTGACCACTTTTAGGGATGAGCATCACATGTGACCATTGCCACATCCCAAGGTCAGTTAAACAGATATAGGAAAAACCACAACTCCTTTTCAAAGTCGACTTACCTGAAGCCCTTAATTAAGAAGTGTTGACATGACTGTGACAACTAGAGCCCACTTGTTCACAGTTTTCCTGGTGCTTGATATTACACACCCCCAGTGGGTGTATGTTCAGTGGGTTGACGTATAAAATAGATTAGGGTGTGAGCTCACCCATTTCCCACCCATCCATGAACTCTCCCTCATAATACATAAGTACTCACATTGCCTATACCATAGATCGGTTGACAAGTGGGAAGCCCAATTCTTTTTAGTTTTTAAAAGGAAAATGCATTTACCCTTAGAGAGTGCAATTTGCCATCCCAAAGACAGCAACACTTCTTCCTTCCTACTTGCACTAACCTTAAATCTAACCCTTCATCCGCTTCGATCCCTTCACTAAGAGGACAAACCCTTCATGACCAATGCCACTTCATTACCTGGGTCTTTGGTTCCATAGGCTGTCCTTCTTAGGCCCTCCTGCAGTCCCAGTAGAACCTATTGTGGAGCTCTGGTGCTAACAGAGCTCAGGTTGGAGCTGACATCTCCAGAAGATTAGAAAGCAGCAAAGCCATTCAGTTCCTGACCTCATCACAGCCTTTCTTCAAACATGGACAAAAGAACTGAATGCCAGAGGTGAGGAGAGAATGATTGTCCTTAGTATCAAGGGTGCGAATGAGTAAGTGTGGCATCAAGGAGCCCTTGCAAAACTGAAATCAATGGGTTCTGGGGCAAACTTTACTGGTTGGAGTCATACCTGGGACACATAGGAAGATTGTTTGTATGTTGGAGGTTAGTCACCTCAACTGCAGGACATCTCTGCAGGAGTTCCTCAGGGTAGTGTCCCAGGCCCAACCATCTTCAGCTACTTTCATCAATGACATTCTCTCCATCATAAAGTCAGAAGTGGGCATGTGGGCCAATGATTGCATAATTTTCAGCACAATTCATGACTCGTCGGATGGTGAAGCAGTCCATGTTCAAATGAAACAAGATTTGGGCTTAATCTAGACTTGTGCTGATAAGTGGCAAGTAACATTTATACAGTCCTACAGTCATACAGCGTAGAAACGGACCCTTTGGTCCAACTCATCCATGCTGAACAAGTTTCCCAAACAACTGCTTGCATTTGGCCTATGTACTGGGGTATGTACAGTCTCTAAACCTTTCCTATTCATGTAACTGTCCAAATATCTTTTAAATATTGTAACTGTACTTGCATTTACCATTCTTCTGGCAGCATAATCAACATACAAACCACCTTCTGCGTGAAACAGTTGCCACCCAGACCTCCACCAACACCCGCCGCCCCCCCACCAGGTCCCTTTTAAATCTTCTCCTCTAAGCTTAAAAATATGTCCTCTGGTTTTGAACATTCCTACCCTGGGAAAAGACCTTTGCTATTCACCTTATCTATGCCCCTCATGATTTTATGAACCTCTAAAAGGTCACCCCTCAACCTCTTACGCTCCACAAAATAGAAATGCCAGGCAATGACCATCTCCAATAAGAGACAATCTAACCACCACCTTTGACATTGAATCCCCAACTATTAACATCCTGGGATTACCACTGACCAGAAGCTTAACTGGACTCACCATGTAAACATTGTGGTTATAAGACCAGGTTAGAGGCTAAGAATACTGCAGCAAGTAACTCATCTCTGACTCCCAAAGCCTGTCCACCTACTACAAGGCACAAGTCAGGAGTGTGATTGAACACTTCCCCCTTGTCTGGCTGGGTGCAGCTCCAAACAAAACTCAAGAAGATTGATACCATCCAAGACAAAGCAACCGCTTGTTTGGTATCACATCCACAAACATCCATTCCCTCCACCAGTAATGCTCAGTAGCAGCAGTGTGTACTATCTACCAGATGCACTGTAGAAATTTATCAAAAATCCTTAGACAGCTCCTTCTAAACGCATAACCACTTCTATTTAGAAGGATAAGGGCAGCAGATGTGTGGGAACACCACCACCTTCAAGTTCCCTTCCTAGCCACTCACCATCCTGACTTGGAAGTGTATTGCTGCTCCTTGAGTGCCACTGGGTCAAAACCCTGGAACTCCCTCCCTAACTGTATTGTGGGTCCACCTACAGGTAGGGACTGCAGTGGTTCAAGAAGGCAGCTTGTCACCAACGTCTCAAGGGCAACGAGGGGACATCCCACAAATTAGTTAAAGACTCTTGTACTAATTTAGCCTGCCCACAGTGCTGAAAAGCTGTAGGCCAAGCTTGTTCTATATCTATCGTGTCTCGCCTTCAACTTTTATTCCTGGGGTGTGGGGTTTGGGTGGGGGCAGTATCTGCTTCCAAGTTAGTTTCTGCCCCAGGTGTGTGTGAAATCCAGTAAGTCCGAGATACTTTAGAGTTGCACAAATAAAACTATTGTAGATCTGGAACTAGCATCATCTTTGAATTGCTCTGTGATAAATCAGATATCCAAGATATACAGCAAAGCAGCAAACTCATAACAGTAAAATTTCATCTCTGGGTGGCATGTAATTGCAATTGTAAATTCAGAGCTAGCTGAGACCACAGATTATTACATCGGCTATTTATGAATATACCATATTGTTACACAGAATATTACAAGAGATATTTCGTGCTTGGACTTACTTTTCTAAGTTCCTCACTTCTTTTTCACCTCTTTTTAATCCCCTTTTCCCACATAACAAATTAGTTGTTGTTCTTTTCCAATGTATCACTAATAAGAGGGCACAAAAACAGAAGTTGCTGGAAAAGCTCAGCAGGCCTGGCAGCATCTGTGAAGAAAAAAAAACAAAGAGTTAATGTTATGGGTCTGGTGACCCTTCCTCACAACCCTTCCTTTTCTTCACAGATGCTGCCAGACCTACTGAGCTTTGCCAGCAACTTTGTTTTTGTTCCTGATTTACAGCATCATCAGTTCTTTCAGTTTTTATTACAATGAGAAGGCAATTGGAATGTTGTAATTAATCATGAAGGCAGTGTCCATTCCTGCTTATTATTTAATGAGTGGAAAATGTAAAAGATTGGATTGACTGCATTGCACCATAAAGTCAAACAACCTTCAAAATCTGGACAGTTCAGTGAAGAATTTTCCCTTACGTGAAATAGTGTCAGTTGTATCGATAACAAAAAAATGCAGGAGATCACAACGGGTCAGGCAGCATCTATGAAGACAAAGTAAGCTTTGAGTCTAGGTGACTCTTCATCAGCTTGAAGCATTAGCTTGCTTTCTCTCCATGGAAGCTGCCTGACCCGCTGTGATCTGCAGCATTTTTTTGTTTTCAGTTTGGATTCTAGCATCTGCAGCAATTTTCTCTTACATAGTGTCAGCTGGAGTTCAGTTGCTATTATTCTTGCATTTTCACTCAGAATGATGTGGATTCATAGTCCCGCTCTGAAATTTGAGGACATAATACAAACTGACGCTCGAGTATAATACTGAGGGGTTTCTGTTCTGTCAGAGGTACTGTCATTCAGATGAAATATCCGACTGAGTCCCTGCATGCTCAGTCAAGCAGATGAAACAGATCTTACAGCACCATTACAAAGACATCCATGAGAGTATTCCCTGGGAGTTACCCTGTCAGATATTTATCTGGTAACTAACATTAAAACAACCAATAATACCCAATCAATATCACATTCCTATCCATCCTTAGACCATATTGGTTGCTGTGCACCAGTGACTACATTTCAAAAGTACAGCATGTAAAGTGCTTTGGGGTGATCAAAGGCCATGAAAGGCTCTATATAAGTGTAAACTTTTCTTTCCTAAAGAGACAGCTGCTGTGCCAAGCATGAATTAATGTCTGGCAGTAATAAATATAGATTTGCAATTACCATGAACCTCATGACATGATGCATTAGGCACTTCAGCTCTCTATGTAAAAGTGTGCGTCAGTCTGCTGGTATCCTAGACTTTGCATCATGGCTTACAACACAAAATAACACACAGAGTTAATGTTTTGGGCCCGATGACCCTTCGTCAGTTCTGAGGAAGGGTCACCGGACCCGAAACATCAATTCTGATTTTTTCTTCACGGATGCTGCCAGACCTGTTGAGCTTTTCGAGCAACTTCTGGTTTTGTTCCTGATTTGCAGCATTTGCAGTTCTTTTGGCTTTTACACACAATACCACATTGTAAACATGTGTTTCTTTTGTATATTTACAGTTTATTAGTCTATTTTTGGTCAGAGATAGAAAATAACTCTGCACAAGGCTAAGGACTTTCTTCCTGTGTAATTTGGACTTGCATAAAATATAGCTCTTGGAAACAATATTTGAAATGCTTCAACCTGCAAGGCTGCAGTAGCTGGACTTTACCAGTAGGTGCTGCTAGAGTTATTATATTGATCAATATCACTCTCTAGTGGTAGCAATACCCCATGACAATTTAACCCAATAAATCCTCACTGTAGATTTTAGATTGAACATTCAATCCAACAGTCACAACCAAAATTCTAGCTGCCCGATTGGATCTTTTCAATCTGTTTGGGAGATTCCCCATTGTCAGGATAAACAGTTACGATGTTACATTGTCAGCTCGTGGATCATTGGGGCCACAACAAAATGGCAACACCTGCTTTTGAGAGTTGAGCTTGCTTTGAATAAATAAAGGCATTTTACCATGGGAAATTGGATCAGGCTCCATAAGCTGCTTTGTAAAACAATTATCCCCAGTACAAGAACAGCCCTAAGGGCGAGAAGACATTTGAATGAAAGGTACTACAATACACAATTATGAAAGGTACTACGGTAGACAATCGCAGCAGAATTCTATTATACACTGATACTCTGCAATGGCCGGATTTACGTGAAACAGGATTACTGACAGTAATATCAACCAACACCCTAAATCAGTGAGGGACAAAAGGAAATCTGTTTAAGATATGATTTAACTAAGTATTAACAGAGAAATTGTGTGTACTTGAGTTTCTTTCCATTTGTACATGTATAAACAATATATCTATAACCTAAAGAAACTACTGTGTTATATGTAATGGCTGCTTGATACATTCATCAAAATTTTTATGCACGAGTATATTACAGGCACTTCCTCACATTTTAAATTGGTCAGTGTCTCCAGGTGGCTAATAAATGCAGGAATCTGACTGGGCCAATAAAACACCATCAGCTCCTAAACTGCTGATTGTTCCAGAATCATCTGGGAATGTAACGATAACTTTCTGTTTCTTGTCTCCATTACAGACTATCTCCTTAATCACTCTTTCCTGCTCCACCTTCTTCCCAACAAGAGCTAAGAGATCAATAGCCTCTTTGTCTCTGAGTCTGAAACCATTCAGCTGCCTGCGCTATTCCCCTCTCCTCCAGCTCATTAAGCCAAAGTTTCATAAAGATTCTATTCCTGAATTCATACATTTCTGGAGGGGTCCAACTCAACTCTCTTCTTTGGTCATTGCACCATTGATCTCTCTGTTGACTGTTCTCGTTCACTGGTTGTCTCATTGGGCTCTGTGCTGACATCTTGGAGTTTGTGGGAGGATTCCCAGAGACTCATTTGCCTGATGAATTCCTGTGTCTGCGGTGAGACCAATAGGGTCCATTTTGGTTGTGGGGCAGAAATTGAGCCCTTGGATGAGCCCTGGTACCACCACAGGGAAATCCATCATTAACTTGTCTGAAGGGTGTGATCACACAAGTTAATGATGGATTTCTCTGTGGTGGTACCAGTTTATACAGTGGTACCAGGGGAATCTTGATTACTGCTGGTGGTGATGCCAAGGTTCTCCAGTTTCCTGTTCTGGGTGTGCATGCTGGTGGTGTAGTTCCATTGCCTCGTCTGCTTGACAGTGTCTGATAGTTGGTCCATTGTATCCTGAGCACAAGCTGAGAATATGGACTCTATCTCAAAGGCCAACAAAAGGCTGCTGCCCTAGGACCAACATGTAGGTTGAAGCCATCACGAGATGCTATAACACCAGATTCATCTCCGCCTGGCCCATAATGGCCAACTTAACCTCCTGGTCACCGCCCATTTCAACTCCCCACTCCCACTACCCCCCTGTTTATCTGCAACTCCCCCTACTCCCACATCAGTCCTGAAGAAGAGTAATACCTGAAATGTTGACTTCTCCTTTCCTCCAAATGCTTCCTGGCTTACTGTGTTATTCCAGCCTCCTGTTGTCGACCTTGGATTCCAGCATCTGCAGTTTTTTTTGTCTGTAATCATATAGAATAGAATGGACTACCTCAAAGAAGCATACTGACGATGAAACAACCAGGAATACAGCAGACAACTGCCTGCTGATCCAACTGAAGAATACAACCGTCAACTGAACAGTCTGTTCAAGAACTTTGATCCAGAACTTCAGACTATCCTATGCAGTTTCATCCCACATATTTCCTGCATAGGGGACTTCTACTGCCTTTCAAAGATACACAAAGCCAACACACCTGAATGTCATATCAGGCAATGGGACCCTGTGTGATAACCTCTTTGGCTATATCGAGGGCATCTTGAAACCCATTGTACAGGGAACCCCCAGCTTCTGTCATGACACTATAGATTTCTTACACAAACTCAGCACCCACAGACCAGTTGAACAAGGAACATTGCTCGTCACAATGGATGTTTTGGCACTCTACATCAGAATCCCCCTTGATGACGACATTGCTGCATCAGCCTCAGTACTCAATACCAACAACTGCCAATTTCCAGGCGCCATCCTACAATTCATCCGCTTCATCCTCAACTATCATGTCTTCACCTTCGACAACCAGCTCTTCATCCAGATGCACGGAACAGCCATGGGGACCAGATTTGCACCCTGATACCCCAACATTTTTATGCACAAGTTCGAGCAAGACTTCTTTGCTACGCAGGACCTCCAACCAATACCATACACCAGGTACATTGACGATATTTTCTTCCTTTGGGCTCACGGCGAGGAATCACTGAAACAACTACACAACGATGTCAGTAAGTTTCATCTCACCATCAGATTTACCGTGGACTACTCTCCAGAATCAGTCTCATTTTTGAACACATGCATCTCTGCCAAGGATAGACACGTCGGTACCTCACTCTACCGCAAGTCCACAGATAACCTCATGAGGCTGCACTTCTCTAGCTTCCATCCTAAATATATTAAAGAAGCCATCCCCTACACACAAGCCCTACGCATATGGAGGATCCACTCAGATGAGAGGAGGAATGTGTTGGACACCTGAAGATTTTGAAGGACGCCTCATAAGAACAGAATATGATGCTCAACTTATTGATCACCAATTCTGAACTGCCACAGTGAAACAACCTCCGCAGGAGACAGACACACGATACGACTGATAGTGCACCCTTCGTCAGTAATTCCCTGGAGCATAAAGACTACACCATGTTCTTCGCAGCCTTCAACATGTCAACAACGACGACGAGCATCTCACCAAGATCATCCACTTCTCGCCTTTAAACAACCACCAAACCTTAAACAGAACATCCTTGGCAACAAACTATCCAGCCTTCAGGACAACATCGACCACAACACCACACAACGTCTGCAAGACATGTCAGATCATCGACATGGACACTACCACTACACGTGGGGACACCACCCACCACATACATGGTGGATACACATGTGTCTCAGGCAACGATGTCCACCTCATGCTGCAGGCAAGGACGCCCCAAGGCACGGTTATTGGTGAGATCATGCAGACACTGTGACAACGGATGAATAGACACCAGGCAATAATTTCCAGTCAGGAATTCTCCCTCCCAGTCAGGAACACTTCAGTGGTCAAGGACATTCAGCCTCCGATCTTAGGGTAAGCTTCCTCCAAGGCGGCCTTTGAAACACACAACAACACAGAATCGCTGAGCAGATAGCCAAGTTCCATACCCATGAAAACAGCCTCAAGCGTGTTCTTGGGTTCTTATCTACAATGACCCTACCATACTGTTCTGTATTTGTAAAATCTTCCTTACTGTCCTGTTTTGACACCATCACCTTGATAAATTAGTTAATTAGTTTGTACCATTTTGGATTACTGATTACTTTGGTTAGACCCTCGGCACGCAACTCTTATAATGATCACATTATTCCAGCCATTTGGTTGGTCTTCAGAATCACCTTATGTTTAATTTTTTGTAATCATCTCTGTCTCATTAATTGGATTACAGGGTCATCTCTTTGCTTGTTATTCAGCTGTTGACACTTTACTCATACCGTCTAACACTTTTGATCCCTGCAGAGACTTATTATTCAACACTCCACTCACACCATTTATATAATCTTTTGATCTCTCTGCCCTTGACCTTTCTGCCTATAAATTCTGTGTTTGTGTGCTTTTCTCTCACTTCATCTGACAAAGGGGCTATGCTCCGAAAGGTTGTGATTTCAATAAATCTGTTGGACTATAATTGGTGTTGTGTGACTTCCAACAATGCTATTGTGTAAGGGCTTCAGGACCTTGGAACAACCCTGTGATGATATTACAATAGTCACAGAAACACATGTATATAAAATTGTGAATGAAATAGATTAGTTCGAATCTAACATAAGATCTGAACCTGGTATTTGCATAATTACCATGTATGGAAGTATTTAGTACTGAAGTAAATTACACCATGCTACTTTGAAGTCTAAAATTGAAGACAGATCTTGACTTTGCCATCTCTTAGACCAGTCTATTGAGGACTTGTCCTCACAGATATTTGGGAAATCCTTCAGCCATCTTGGAAAGTGACTATCTTCATTCATTTCTATGTGCCATATTGATAAAGGAAAAACAAATCTTTAATTCAAAACAGCATTTAAAATATCAGCAAATTGAACAGTTTTTGGTATTAGTCCAAAAACAATCTTCACGTTGCAGCTGTACAGGACATTGCTTAGGCCACTATTGGAATACTGCATGCAATTCTGTTCTCCCGGCTATAGGAAGAATGTTGTGAAACATGAAAGAGTACAGAAAAGATTTATAAAGATGTTGCCAGGATTGGAGGATTTGAGCTTTTGGGAGAGGCTGAATAGGCTGGGGCTATTTTCTCTGGAATGTCAGAGGTTGAGGGGTGACCTTACAGAGGTTTATAAAATCATGAGGGGCATGGATAGGCTAAACTGACATGGTCTTTTCCCGGGGGTGATGGTGTCCAAAACTAGAGGTTTCTAGACGTGAGAGGGCAAATATTCAAAAAGGACCTAAGGAGCAACATTTTCACGCAGAGGGTAGTACATGTATGGAATGAGCTGTCAGAGGAAGTAGTGGAGGCTGATACAATTACAACATTTAAAAGGCATCTGGATGATTAGGAAGGGTTTAAGGGATGTGGGCCAAATGGGACTAAATTTATTTAGGTTTCTGTTTGGCAATGACTAGTTCAATCATAGGGTCTGTTTCTGTGTGTACATCTCTATCACTGTATAACTCTACAACAGTGCAGATTCGCCATCAACTTTAGTCAACTAAGAATACCACAAAACGGTAAAATGAATGTAATAGGAGATCAAAATTGAAAACATTTTTCTTCCCAAATCAAGAAAATAACCAACAGCTTCAAATAGCAATCAAACAATACAACAAATCTTGCTGATGCCAATCTATCCATTAGAAAATTTTAAGCTTACAGATCTATTTGAAACAACAGCAAATGAGCAGATGTGGAAAGCACAATTTTTAAGATTTGAACAATATGAGGATGAACTACTTCATTTCCTTTCAGGGACTAGAAATAGTGACTGACACTTAAAATGAAGCAGTAAATTATAACCAGCTCATAATTCTCCCACAGTCCTGCTGTTATGTCCCCATAATCTCCTTCAGCCAAATCAATTGAACGTCTGATTGAACAGAAAAAGTCATCAGAGACAAAACAAGGTCACCAACTTTAAGTCTTTCCAAATATGGCAGCAGAGATAAAGAATAAACATATATTAAATGTTGCAAAGTAACATTTTGCAAGTAACTAATGTGAAAATGCTTGACTGAATCTTCCATCTTTTTGGCAAAGTCTGAATTGAGATGTGCCATTCGTACCTTTGATTTAGATATGCTTTCTCTAAGACTTAGAGAAGCCTGTGAGAACCAGCGATTCTCTCTTGAGAGCTGAGAGCTGTTAACTCCGGGAGATGGCAGTTAACTCTCCTGACTTTGTCCAACTGCCCTCTTCTTTTATACCCTTGATGACTTACCAATTTCTTACACTAGGATTAGTCCTATATTGCCAAAACTATCAGATTTAAATTTAAAAGATGGTAGGAACTGCAGATGCTGGACAATCTGAGATAACAAGGTGTAGAGCTGGATGAACACAGCAGGCCAAGCAGCATTAGAGGAGCAGGAAGGCTGCCGTTTTGGGCCTAGACCCTTCTGGTATCTGAGTGTCTGATGCAAATTAATTAGCTAAATTCAAAACCTGTGTTTTGGTAACAAAACAAAACTGCTGTTTGGCCTGATAACAGTACAGCCTTTTGATATAAATATTTCAATTCAATTCTGTGCAACCAAAAACCCACAAGATGCTGCCCAAAGGCATCCCTTTTGAATGTCTAAGCATAGAAAATGCACATCATCTTCCAAGGGGACACGCACTGCTTTTGTCCCTAACATTTTACAAACACCAAATTCTAACTTCCTGCCTTCCTGCCACCCAACTTTCCAACACCTCCCCCCTTAAAAATATGAACGATCTTTATGAAAAGATGGATTCATTTTTTTCCTTTAAAACCTTAGCTCCATCAAATTACGAGATCCATAGCTCATTAATCTATAGTTACACATTTTATACGAATTATGTTTGTATGTAACATTGAACATGACTGTTTCTATCTTATTAAGCACTTTTCTTTTAAACCTGCAATGACGCATCCGTGATAATATTTTCACAAATTGTAACATGCACAGCCTGTAAATTAAATGCTTGTAACATGTAATGCCAACGAAATAATCTGGTGTTCCTGTCCTTTAATCTTTCCAGAAATGTCAAAGTATTGTGATCAATATACACAAGCGTCTCTGCCACATTGTTTGCAACGTAAATATTAAAATGTTGTGAGGCCACTACCAAACTCAATAACTCTCTTTCAATGGTTGAGTATTTCTTCTGGTGCCATTTCTATCATTTTCAGCCAGATATCCTACCTATTTTGCACCTTCTGAAGTTCAAACTTTCTGTCTTTCTCCTATTCTTCTTTTACACTTTCTTCTCTCTCTTTTCCCTTTTGTCTTTCCTTTGCTTATAACCATAATGCAAACAATTCCCTTTCCTGTTCAAGCTGCTTCATCTGCAATTGAATTCTAGCCATTTCCAAAGATTCTGATGGCCTTTCCAGCAATTTTAAATGTCATGCCATTGCTGTAATTGCCTCTTCTCATAGTCAAAGACAACCCCAAACCATCTTATCTGCCACTTCCAGCAGCTTTTCTTTACTCACCTTTTGTAAAACCCCTAAAGTCATTTCTTCCACTCCCAGAAAACTCTTAGTGGCTGAAAGAGCCATTACCTCACTTTTGATTTAACCAACAACAAGCAACCAAAATTAAACAGATTTTCCACTTCTCACCGAAGTTTTTCTTAAAGATCTAGGATGCTCGTCTCCAAGTCCACTTAAATCTGCTGAGACAGTTGATATCCTAGATCTGTTCAAATCTGTCCAGATCCCTGCAGATCTGTCCAAATCCATCCAAATCCCAGACCCAATCTGTCCCAACCTGTCCAAATCCTAGACCCGATCTGTCCCAACCTGTCCAAATCCCAGACCCGATCTGTCCTAAACTGTCCAAATCCCAGACCCGAGCTGGCCAGATCCCGGGTCCAAGTCCCCAGTCTGTTGTAAACCAGAGCTTCATGCCCTACTCCCTCTGAGATGTAAAACCAAAATACCCAAAGAGGAGTGCATCACCCTATAATGTGTAAAAGGCGTGTGAAAAGTGATGTAACATGCCTTTCAGCAACTTCTAGTGGTTAAATGAAATAAATCCCTGACTCTCACTTTACAATCAACAAGTAACGATTTGTTTATATAACTCTAATGGTGAACAAATTAACTAAACCATTTACAAACTGAATAAACCCCTTCTATTAACTATGCTTGAATAAAACAAGATTCTAATGGTATGCTGTTCCAATAAATATAAGGCTCACTTGTATAAAATAAAATCAAATAGAATAGAATTCAGTCTCTCAAAATTACAACTAGTTTGCGTGTCTTCCAGAGTGTTCTGTGCCTTCTCAGTTGGATATTCTGTCAGGAACACCTTCCCTGTTGATTCTTCTGTCAGGAGTATTAACTACTGGTGCCATTGCTACCTTTGATTTGGATAGTGCTTTCTCTAAGACTTAGAGAAGTCTGTGAGAGCCAGTGAGTCTTGCTTGAGAGCTGTTAACTCCAGCAAATGGCAGTTAACACACCTGACTTTGTCCAACCACCCTCTTCTTTTATACCCTTGATAACATATCAACCTTTTTACACTAGGATTTGCCCTATGTTATCAAAACCATCAGATTTAAATTGAGTTGGTTCTTGATATCCAAGTGCCTGATTCAAATTGATTGGCTAAATTCAAAATTTGTTGTTTTGGTAAAAAAAAACACTGCTGCTTGGCCTGCTAACAGCACAGTCTTTTGATACAAATGTTTCAATTCAGATGCTCTCTGTGCACCTGCAAACCCTCAAGCTGCTGCCCACAAACATCCCTTTTGAATCTTTAAGCATAGAAAAGCACATTATCTTTTAAAGGGACCATGCACAGATTTCCGCCCCCCCCCCCCCAGAATTTGACAAACGCCATATTCTAACTTCCTGCCTCCCAATCCACAAGCTCGCTACCCAATTTTGCAGCATGCTCCATTGGCCCAACAACTCACTATTCAGCAGACATCATAGAATTCACCAGCAACGCTTGTCTCAGCCAATCTTTAAAAGGCTGTTGTGCACTTGGATGAGCGCTGTCAGTTCAGAGGCTGCCCTGCACGGTTCTTGATATTTGCTCTGGACATGAGATACAAGTGTGTTGCAGAGCAGGGACTTTCCCATCACCCACAACCAGCGCTACAGGCCATGATACCAAACCGTGCCTGACTGAGCCAGCGCAGGTGCCACCATTTTCTCTCTGAAACTTCACATTCGTTCCATCTCTGCTCCTGTATCCACCTCCTACCAAGGCTCATGCTTTATCAGTTTCACATCTGTTTGCAACATCCTCCCTCACTTGCTGTCACCCATAGCAATCCCCAACAACACTAACTCTGGATGATGTAAAGACTCGCCTTGGACACCTCCCCACAGCTGTGTCACCTAATTTCACCTTCCTCAACACGGCCTCTCATTCCAGGAGGAAAGCAGCTTTCAATAAAGCAGAACGAATCAAAACTGGCATTGGGCTGCCCAACATTCAGCTTGCCACCCCTTAAGCAGAGACCATGCAGAATCTGACTGCCCAGATGCCTCACCAACCATTTCCGATCCCCTGGAGTGCTATCTGAGGTGACCCTTGACTTACTGAGCCAGGAACCCCTATTGACGGCTTTCCCCCTTGCCTTGAATGAGGTCTGTAGATAAACCATGTAAAGCATCCTTCCTTTGCCTCTGTGCTAAAAGGCAGGAAAGACAGAAACAATAATTTTTTTTTTAACACTGACTGACAGTAAAATGCAAAAAAAGGCAAGGTGAAGCAACGCAAGAAAGTAATGCCATGAGCGCTGAATGAGTGCAGGGTTGAACTGAGTGAGCATATTGACAGCATGCAAAAGGATAGCAGAATGCAGCCTGGTCCAGTCTGTGAGTTGGGTGCATGTCCCTGATCACACAGTTTCCTTGCTGCAGTATTCTCATGATACTTGCTGGTGCAGTCTGAGGTGCAGCATTGCAGTGGATCAGAAACGTGGCATGAGGCTTATTTGCAGTTGGCACATAGCAGATTCCAATTTTGTTGGACGTGGGGTGTGTGTAGCCCATGCCTCAGCAGTGTGCCCTGAGATGTTTGTACCCAGCGTTCAACATGGAAGTTGTTTGGATCAAACAGTGAGCTTAATTCACCAGGCACCCGCTCTGGTTTCCGTGTCGAGATTTCTCAAAATCTAGCTTGTTTTGCGAGTTTGGTTTGAATGAAAGCTGAATATTAATGAGACAAGTTGGGCCATTAACAAGATGCTTATAAAGCAATAATCCCCTTAATTGGCAACTTGCTATTGCCTCGTGAGAACTATATCGCATGTGGAAAAGCATAAAAGATAAAGGAAGATGTTTCCAATTGGCCTTGTGGACTTCTTGTTTAATTCTTCCTCAAATCTTGCCACAGTCCACGTCACTCACACCCCTGTAAGATTCTGCCTTATATAACCGTTAATCAATGGGTATGATGAGGGAGAAAAAGCTTGGGGAGGGACATTGTAAATGGTGTTAATTTAAAGTCTAAGCCTGAAGACAATTCTTCATTCTTAATTAGTTCTTAATTGTGAAGTGCAGTCCCTGCAAGCTTGGAAAATGTGGCAGCTAAATCCCACAAACAGCTATAATGTGAATTAGTCTGTTTTGACATTCTTAGCACTTTGATCACAATACTGGGAAAAGTCTCAACCCCCTCACCGAAGAGTCTTGTGAAATATTTTTAACATTGTGGAAAAAAATTCATGTTTCAAACTATTGTGTGGTACAGACAAAAGCTGAATTAAAGAGATAAAATCTGCAGCTAAGTTCAGAATAATGCATGGTAATTTAAAAGAGCATTGTTATTTGTAGGAAAAACCATACTCCGTAACTTTGTCATTGCGCTGCATGCGAATGAAGACTGTTGTTGTGATGCTGTTCTATTTTTATGCACTATACCATTTTTAAAAATAGAGCAAAAATGCAAAATGACTGACCTTTCAGCCTGACATCAGTATTGGGAAAAACACTGATAACCAAACACTTTGAAAACAATGACAGATAGTAAGGACTGCCGATGCTGGAGCCCGAGATAACACAGTGTGGAGCTGGAGGAACACAGCAGGACAGGCATCATCAGAGGAGCAGGGAAGCTGACGTTTCGGGTCAGGTCATTTTCTGAAGAAGGGTCCCGACCCGAAACGTCAGCTTTCTTGCTCCTCTGATGCTGCCTGGCCTGCTGTGTTCCTTCAGTTCCCCACTGTGTTACTTTGAAAACAATAGCAGGATTGTGCAATTCAAAATAGATTTATAAAAGGAACCTCATGTTGGACAAACCTATTGGACTTTTTGTGGATGTCACTAGCAGAATGGATCAGGGAGAACCAATGGACATGGTGTATTTGGATTTTCAGAAGGCTCACACAGAAGTTTAGAAAGGATGATTAGAGCAAATTAGTTCAGAAGGATGAGGTGATGATTCCGAAGGGATTAATCTTCATAGTACATTGCCTTCACCCATTCTACTGATACTACACAGTCTGTTTAGGGATAAAGTCTCGTTTTTGGAGTGTGCAGATTTAGCTGCACTGGGCTGTCTGAGCTCATTGTAATTATGCCTGACCAAATGTAGACATTCTTATTGCTGTCCTATTATAAACCTACCTGTCTCCAAAGAAAAGTACCTCTTCTATAGATACGCTATGCTGGTATATGCTCTGTGGTGTTGTATCCGCTGACCAGTAGATAGGACCATGATAAAGTATAGACAAAGGAGGTTTGGTGGCAGCAAACTACATCAAACATCCTTTCACAATTCACGTACTGGTAGAAGTGACAAATACTACAATGTACCAGTAAAATACTGCTATGATCTCACTGAAATGTGCAAATTTCTTGCAGGGCTCTACAGGGTAAAGGTAGGAAGGCTATTTGCCCTAGCTGAGACTATTTAGAACCAGGGACACCTGCTCAGGATAGCGGGTGGATCTTTTAGGACACAGTGAAATGAAGATTGGCCTTTTTTTTAAACAGTGAGGAAGAAGTTCTTAGGTCTCAAGAAGATATAGACAGCCTGGTCAAATTGGCAGGTCAGTGGTACATGGAACTTAACCATCGTTATTAAGAATGATATGATGCACTTTAGAAGAAGTAACAAGATAAGAGAGTACTCAATGAATGACAGGACACTAGAAAGCTCAGAAGAACAGAAGGCTTTTTTTTGTGGGGTTATCCACAGATCCTTGAAGATAGCAGGACAGGCTAATAAGATGGTTAAAAAAGCATATGGGACACTTGTCATTATTAGTCATGGCATGGATTAGAAGAGCAGGGATGTTACATTGTAGCTGTACATAACTTCAGTTAATCCAGAGCTGGAGTACTGTGTGCAGTTCTAGTCATTGCTCTGCCAGAGGGATGTGATTGCAATGGAAGGGATGCAGCAGAGATTCACCACGATGTTACTTGGGTTGGAGCATTTTAGCTGTGAAGAGAGGCTGGATAAGCTTGGGTTGACTTCTTTGTACCAGAGAAGGTTGAGGGAGGACCTGATTTAAGTGTTTAAGAATATGAGGAGCATGGACAGGGGTGGATAGGAACAAGCTACTTACCTTAATTAAAAGGTCAGTAACAAAGGGGCTTAATTTGATGGTGAAGGCTTGGGGGGACTTGAGGAAAAATGTCTTCACACCGAGAGTTATGAGAATCTGGAATGCACTGCCTGGGAGGGAGTATAGGTGGGAAACCTCATGACCTTTGTTATGGACCAGGCCAGACCCCCTCAAAATATTTTAAGAAGGTAGCCTCGACCCTAACTTTTTCTTATTTTAAAGATACATGTGAAATGCATGACTTTAAGCAAAACACAATTTAATTAAACACTGTTGTTAAAATACAAACAAAAGAAAGAGGAATTTAGAATAACTTTACTATTGGCAAACTTAACCAAATAATAGATACAGTGCCTATTATTAATAAACTGTTCCAATATAGTAGCATCCCAAAAACACACCCCTTGGCAAAAGGGGAAATTCAGATGCAGATTCTTACATGCAACTCTCCAATCTAGGAGGAAACAACATCAAGAGAGATTTCAGAGAAAGTAGCAGCTAGGAATCATTTACTGATGCTTCCAACCCTTCTGGGATCCCAAACAGCTTCTGACAGCTAAAAATAAAAACTAGAAAGCCTCATTTGTGAGAGCTAGCCTCTCCCCTTCCATTCTTACAACTGTTTTAACAGAACCTAAAGGCCTCCTGAGTTAGTTACTTAGGCCATTTTCAGTAGCCAGTTGTGCGCCTCTGCCTTTGGAACGTCTCTTCAAAAAAAAACCCATTATAAAATAACATTTTTAAAGTGATAGCATCATCACACCTTCAAAACGTACCTGGATGAGCTCTTGAAATTTCATAACATTCAAGGCTATGGGCCAAGTTCTGGAAAATGGGATTAGTGTAGATAGACTGACAGAGGCTTGTTGAACCAAAAGGCCTTTTCTGTGCTGTATGACTCTATGACTGAGAACAGGAGGAATTTCTTCAGTGAGAAGGTGGTGAATACTTGCAATCCTCCACCTCAGAGGACTCTAGATGTTTAGTTATTAAGTATATTCAAGGCAGAGATCAATAGATTTCTAAATATTAAAGGTACGAAGGAATGTGGGGGCAATGCTGGAAATTAACATTGAGGTAGAAAAGCTGTAATGATCTAATTGAATGGTTTGTGGCTTGAAGAGCCAAAAGGCTTGCTAAATTCTCCTTTTCCTATGTTTTCATATCTAGAAGATAGAAATCTTGTAGGCTCGTGGAAAAATGGATGAGAATGTCATTTTGTGTTTTTTTTTTGGTCTGTCTAAATCCCCAGTTAGACAAAATAAGCTGAAAATTGAGGGAAAAAAATCACAAACAGTGATAATTAATACCAATATTTCATTTTTATTGTATGATCTACTTGTCACCGATGGTAAATTCAAAGAAAATTAATCAATTATATTCACTGTCTGTGATGCTTGATCATAAGTCAAGGGATCAAAACAATTCTTTAAACCAACTGTTAATTGTCCCATATCCAAGTCCTAGGAGACTTCATTAAGTGCTATCATAGCCACTTTGGTGGAAGTGGGAAAGATAACAACAAAGAAAAGTGAAGAGGAGCAGACAGAATCTGCAGAAGTGATGAAGTACACAGAGCAACCCATTCATTCAGCATCCTCACAGCCCCAAAGGAACAAGATCCAAGAGCAACAACATGCACCAATAGGTATTGAAATATTTGACAGCATTGCAAGTAAAAAAGACCAGGCAACAAGCAGGAGTTAGGAGAAGATTTAGATGAATTGACTCAACCTGCAAAGGAAATGTAGGTGCAGAATAAACATTTGAAGATACAGGAAGATTTGTAGGAGCACAATTCCAGAGTGGAATAACTTGCTGGTTGAAAGTTCCATTATCAATGCAGGAGTACTGAAAAAGGAAAACACATATGAATGCCTTTCCTTTTATCCAAAATAATAAAGCTCTATTAGATAAAAACAGAACTTGTGTACAGGGTCTAAGTTAATATTTCAGTGTCTGATAAAGGTACATAACATAATTGAATTCTTAAATGAAGGATTGTTGAAGTTTGATTTGTATTTTTCTGTTGTGCATGTTAAGAAGGAGAGGACATGGCTTTTAGTATCATTTTGAGAATTGCTATGGGTGATAGCAAGGTGTCCAAAGATTTGTTTCATTACATGTATTTAAATGGGGTCTTTAAAACCGTTGAGTTAAATAGTTCAGTGCATTAGGAAAAACAGATAGAAAAAAGAAAAAATTGCAGTTGCCTAGTGACAGCAGTCCTCTAACACAGAAAATCAGAACAGTCCAGAAGGCAGTGAGGAAATAGTTAGGTTTATGCAGAGATAAAATGGGCTGTGACAGTGGACATGCCGTTAATAAACAGCCAAGACTGGGGGAAAATGTCCTCAGATGATTAGAGGCAAACTCCAGAACAAAAAGTTTATTGAAAACTACTGTTTAACGCTATTAGATAACAAGTACTATCAGCTCTTCAACAGTCCTCGGAAAAGACAGTATCTCAAGAAAATTGCATCAAGTGAATGCAGAAATTTATTGAAAAGAATTTGATGACAGTCATGCCAAATGAAGAAGGAGTCTTAAAGATTCTTCATTGAGGTTTGTGTGTCTGCACAATTGTTTTTGAGAGTATAAGAGTTGTATCATTATTTCTGATAATGCATTAAGAACATTTTAAATAGTTCTTGTTTAGTGTAACATAACCTGTGTGTTTTTTTAATGTCCTTTTGTTATAAGTACATTGGCAGCCTCTTGTGAATATGTTCGTTGGCTGAATGCCATGGCAAGTAAACAATAAACATTAAAACCCATGATCTATCAACCAAGTTTCATTCTGGGACTTACCTTGTTCAATATTATCACGATCTGTAACATTGAAAAGTTGGGATGCTTTGTAGGATCAAAATTCTTTGAATTTAAAAGGTATCTGTGGATTTTTGATAACAAGTACATGGAAATACAAAGCATAAAAAACAGAAGTTGTTGTAATGTTACTGACTGTCTCAAGACTTTTCCAGGAGTCGAAAATGGATCAAAATATTATTCGAAATTTGTGACTAAGGCTAAACTGAAAGTTAGCAGTTTATGTGAAGGTTGAATGAAAAGCAGGATTTTTCCTGCTCCTATGATGCTGCTTGACCTGCTGTGTTCATCCAGCCCCATGCTTGTTATCTCATATAAGGGTAAGGTGCTTTAAGTGATTGTGACTCAATTAGAATTAAAAGGACGGAAACCTGAAATTGAGGGGACAAAACTATAAGTTTCAATAGAAATTAGAAACCTGAATTAGAAGAAGAAAACTGAGAAAGAAGATAAGAGAAACAGAATAGAGAAAGAAAAATAGGAAAAAAATTCAGAAAGAGAAGGAAAAATGTCAGATAGAAAGAGATGGAAATAAGAAAGTGGGGAGAAAGTAAAGGAAAGAAAGCAATGGTAGTTAAAAAACTAGGACTCCAAAGAAGGAGAGAAATCACATGCAAGATTTGGCTGGAGAAAAGGAAAAAAGAAGTAGAAGCTCAGAGAATTCTTCAGATTCCAAAGAGAGATTTGATTTTACTGGAAATCCTCATTTATTCCCTAAACTAAGTGAGGACAGAGATAAAAGCTATCTTTAAAAAAAGTTTCAGAGTTGTCCTGAGACATTGGAGAAGGTCATTGGTGATGCTGGCTGGTGATGCTATTTGTTTTTCAGAGGGGCTAATGAAGGAAAAAAATATTAAGTAGAAGTAGACAGGGAGGCTGCAAATCCCATTGCACAGAGTTGGGCTAAGGAGTGGTCCAGTAAGTGGAGAAATTACATTGGAGTGGTGCAACAAATCTCAAAAGAGGGAATTCATTCAACTTGTGGAATAACCAAAAATATGGCCTCACCAAGGATGTTGGAAAAAAACATTAGAAGTAAAAGAAATGGAGATGCTGTGGAAAGAACTTGCTATATGGTTATAGTTATATTGTTAGAATTAATGAATTGTATAAGCTAGAGATCTGAAACATAAATGGCAATTGGTGGGGAAACTCAGCAGGCCCAGCAGCATCTGTGAGGAGAAAGGAGAGTTCACATTTTGAGTTTGACAACTCCTCATCAGAACTGATGAGTCTCATCAGCAATTTCTATTTCCAATCATATGTTATTTGCTGACTGTGTTGTGCCACATTGAAGTCAACTCTCTACCAATTAATTTTTTTCACTCTGAATTGATCATTTTTGTTCTCTGCCATCATCCTGAGCCTTATGAAACAAAGTTTGCGATCTACTAAGTGTTTACCCATTGACATTTGACCCACCTCATGGAATCATAGAGTCATACAACACAGAAACAGACCATTCGGCCCAACATATCCATGTCGACCAAGTTTCCTAAACCAGACTAGTCTCATTTGCCTGCATTTGGATCATATCTCTCCAAGTTTTTCCCATTCATGTACGCATCCAAATGTCTTTTAAATGTTATAATTGTACCTGTATTTACGACTTCCTCTGGCAGTTGTTCCATATACACACCACTCTCCATATGAAAAAGTTGCCCCTTAGAGCCCTTTTACATCTTTTCCCTCTCACTTCAAACCTATACCATCTAGTTCTGGACTCCCCTACCCTGGGTAAAAGACCTTGGCTATTCACCTTTTCTATGCCTGTCACGATCTCATAAACCTCTATAAGATCAGCCTCATACACTCCAGGGAAGAAAAGTCCCAGCACACGCAGCCTCTCCTTATAACTCAAACTCTCCAGTATCAATGGCATTCTCATAAATCATTTTTGCACCATTTCCAGTTTAATAACATCCTTCCTATAGCAGGGAGACCAGAATTGTTCACAGAACTCCACGTATGACCTTACTAATGTCTTATACAGTTGTAATATGACATTTCAACTCCTGTACTCAATGCTCTGACTAACAAAGGCAAGCATGCCAAATGCTTTCTTCACTACCTGATTACCTGTGATGCTACTTTTAAGGAACAATGTACCTGCACCCCTAGATCTCTCTGTTCAACAACAGTCCCCAAGGCCCTACCATTAACACCCGGCCTGGTTTATCTTACCAAAGTGCAACACTTCAAATTTATCTCAATTAAACTCCATATGCTATTCCTCGGGCCACTGGCCCAATTGATCAAGACCCCATTGTACTTTTAGATAACATTCTTCACTGTCCACTATACCACCAGTTTAGGTGCCATCGTAAATTTATTAGCCATACTTCCTATGTTCTTATCCAAATAGTTTCTATAAATGACTAAAAAACAGTGGAACTTTGATGGCCTTTGAAGAGGATATCCTCTGGTATTGAAATCACTGTTGAACACTTGTCTCTTTTGGAGGATCTTCAGTTTCCTCAAATCATGTTGGAGAAGATAGTTGTGTTTCTGAAAGTATTAACCTTCCCATTTTGATGCTGTAACAACATATACTTGTAGGTAATCTTTTACTCTTCGTAATTTTTTGGCTGAAATTGTCACTTCACAAGTTCAAGCATAACCATTGAACACTGCTTATACACAGATTTAACTATATCAAGAGTCCACTACTAACTCCTGGTAGTTGTGGAGTCAAAAAGATCCAATGACTCGAATTTGAGGATTTTTCTGCATTTGAAAGGTAATTGAATAGTTGCTCTAAACCACTGAAATCCCTGATGTTTTTGATCTCTCACTCATGAGGTGTCATTGGGAATCAACAAATTCCAAATGGTGTCATGATCCTGTTGGGAAGAAATTTGCTAGAAATCAAGCCCCATGAGACATCCTTAATGTGAAATATGACCAATTTAATTACCAGGTGATTAAAGTCTGACTGTGCCCACTACCAAATGTAAAAGAAACTCACGTTAGGTTTCAGCAATGAATAACACAACGAAAACTCTTGTATCATAACAAACTTATCTTCTAGGATCTTTCAAAACCAAATAGTTAATTATTAACATGCAAACTTAACTTTAACCCCCTTAGTAGTCCATAAAGAGTTTTTAAAAAAGCTAATTTTCACTGTATTTGTCCTTAAAGGAATAAAGCTTCAAAATTAAGTGGTCATGTTCTTAAATATGTGGATATATTGGAGTCCTGCTTTCATTTTTGGTCATGATCATACACAGTCTACTGAATAGTTCTTCAATAACTGGTATGAGTGTTTACGGTGCCAATTTGATTACTTTTTATGATTTTTGCTAACTAATACATTTGCATGTTTTACAGAACGACATTATGTTCTTTTGAAATATTGACCAAGTAAATACACCTTTTTATCAATGCATATGTTTTCTGTATGTTTTACCATAGGAATTTCATGTGTTACCTTCAATATCTCCTTATGCTATCTGGTACCACTTTCTGATAAATAATCATCCATTTCTCATCAGCAGGTCTGTGAGAGTGTCTCTGTTTCCTCATCAGAACAAAGTTTTTAACATAATACTACTTGGGAAATGTTACAACCTAACCTTCAGCGTGTACAGATTGTGTTTACTTGTTTAAGTCTGGATTTTTAAAAATTTATTTATTGCCCATCCTAAGGTGCCATTGATAAGATGGTGCTAATCTGCCTTCTTGAATGTCATGAGTCTTCTTGCAGTCTATTTGCTGTAAGTAGCCCCCTAAAACTGTTAACCCAACAACACTGAAACATTGGCAACATAATATCAAGTCAGGATGGTGAGTGGTTTTGAAGAGAACTTGTAGTTTATGATGTTTCCATGTATCTATTGCTCTTGTCCTTCTAGATTGAAGTGATCATTGGTTTGAAAGATGCTATTTAAAGAGTTTTGGTGAATTTCTGCAGCTTAACTTGCAGATGATATACACTGCTGCTACAGAGAATCAGTGGTTGAATATTTGAGGATGTGGTGCCAATCAAGTGAGTTGCTTCTGGAGCATTTTTGGATCTGCACCCATCTAGGCAGTTGGGAATATTCCATACAGTCCTGACTTGTGCCTTGTAGATGGTGGGCGGGGTTGGGGAGTCAGAAAGTGAGTTACTTGCTGCAGAAGTCCTAGCCTCTGAATTGTTCTTCTTGCCGCAGTATTTATACGGCAAGTCCACTTCAGTATCTGGTCATTTCCCAGGATGTTGTGAGTGGGGGACTCAATGATGGAAATACCATTGAATATCAAGAGAAGGCAGTGAGTTTCTCTCTGAATGGAGATGTCCATTGCCTGGTGCTTGCGTGGTGTGAATGTTACTTAGCATTTGTGAGCCCAAGCTCTTGTTGCATTTTAACATGGACTGCTTCAGTCACACTGCTTCATGTGTCACAAATGGTGCTGAACACTGTGCAATCATCAGCGAACATCCCACTTCTGACCTTATGATGGAGGGAAGATCATTGATGAAACAGCTGTCGAAGGCTTGGTGTCGAACACTTCTCTGAGAAATTCCTGTAGAGTTGTCATGGGACTCAGATGATTGGCCTCCAACAACCATCTTACTTTGAGCCAGGTATGATTCAAACCAGTGGAGCCTTCTCTCTGATTCTTGTTGACTCCAGTTTTGCTAGGGCTCCGTGATACTATACTTAGCATCGGCCTTGATGTCAAGGACTCAAAATTCATTCATGGGGTATAGGTATCATTGACTAGGCCAACAGTTATTACCAGTCTCTAATTGCCCAGACGGCATTAAGAATTAACCACATTACTGTGGACATGCAATCACATTCAGGCCAGACCAGGTAAAGATGGCAGTTTCCTTCCCTAAAATACATTGATAAGCCAGATGGATTTTTCCCTACAATTGACAATAGTTTCATGGTCATCATTGGCTCTTAATTCCAGATTTTCTTGTTTTGAATTTAAATTTCACCATCTGCCATGGTGGGATTCAAACTATCATGCCCAGATGATTACCTGGGTCTCTAGATTAAAAATCTAGCCACAATACCACTCAGCTAACGCCTCCCCTTCCCAGCCCCAAAAGAGTGTTCACTGTTGACAACCATGATGAGCGGCCTCACTTTGTGTCTGCACTGAACAAGACAGAAGTACTGTCTGGTGCTACATTCTGATCAAGATGGCGAAATGTAAAAAAGACAAAATGACGGAGATGATGTGAGCATCTAAAATAATGCAGAGAGAGAGCTAACAGCTCAAAAGGAGCCAGTGTGCTCCGAAGTATGGCACTGAAGTGGAGAACAGTATTATAAGTGGAGTGTACATGTGCCAAGATGAAGAGATGGTATGAGTCCGATGTCAGCTTCTGTTGGTGGGGGTACATGCAGTCGCTGCCAATGGAGTGTAACCTGAGGTGTTGGTGATTAATGTTTTAGATAAAGGTCCAGAGAACCAAACAGAGAGTTAGAGCTCCAAGTACCAGAACAGTAGAAAATTGCATATCAGTGAGGCAACATTATGTATTAAAGGCATGCAACTAAATGCAATTTTTTTATTCACTCATAGAATATGCGTTTGGAAGGTATTGTATAAAGATCTTTGGTGAATTTCTGCAGTGCAACTTGTAGATAATACACCCTGCTGCTATTGAGCATTGGTGGTGGAGGGAGTGGGTGCTTCTGAATGCAGTGCCAATCAAGTGGGCTGCTTTGTTCTGGATGGTGTCAAGATTCCTGAGTATTCTTGGAGCTGCAATCATCCAGGTAAGCGGGGAGTATTCTATCACACTCCTGACTTGTGCCTTGGAGATGGTGGACAGGCTTTGGGAAACAGAAGTGAGTTACATGCTGCATTATTCCTAGTCTCAGACCTGGTCTTATAACCATAGTGTTTATGTGGTGAATCCAGTTGAGTTTCTAGTCTATGGTAACTCCTAGGATGTTGATAGTTGGGGATTCAGTGATGGCAATACCATTTAATGTCAAGGGGCAGTGGTTAGATTGTCCCTTATAAGAGATGGTCATTGTCTGACATTTGTGCGGTGCAATGTTGCTTGACATTTGACAGCCCGAGCCTGGATATTGCCCAGATCTTGTTGCATTTGAACATGGACTGCTTCAGTATCTGAGGAGCCACAAATGGTGCTGAACGTTGTGTAATCATCAAAAAACGCCCCCAGTTTTGGCCTTATGATGGAGGGAAGGTCATTGATGAAGCAGCCAAAGATGGTTGGGCCAAAGACACTACCCTGAGGAACTCCTGCAGAGATGTCCTGGAGCTGAGGTGACCGACATCAAACAACCATAACTGCCTTCCTAAGTGCCAGGTATGATTCCAACCAGCAGAATGCTTGCTCTTTGATACACATTCAGTCCAACTTTGGTAGGACTCCTTGATCCCACACTCAGTCAAATGTGGCTTTGATGTCAAGGCCTGTCATTCTCACCTCACATCTGGAATTCATTTCTTTTGAACATGTTTGAACCAAGGCTGTAGTCAGGTCAGGGGCTGAGTGGCCCTGGTGCAGCCCGAGCTGGGCATCACTGAGCTGGTTATTGCTGAGCAGGTGCTGCTTGATAGCACTATTGGTGACACCTCCCATCACTTTATTGATGATTGAGAATAGACTGATTGGACAGTTATTGGCCATATTGGATTTTCCCCTCTTTTTAAGTACAGGACATACCTGGGCAATTTTCCTCATTGTTGGGTAGATGCCAATATTGCAACTGTACTGGAAGAGCTTGGCTAGAACAAGTTCTGGAGCACAAGTCTCCAGTACTATTGCTGGAATGTTGTAGCATCCAGTGTCTCCAAATGTTTCTTGATATCACCTGGAGTGAAGCAAATTGTTTGAAACTGGTATCTTTAATGCTGGGGACCACGGGAGGAGGCCGAGATGGATTATCCACTCGGCTCTGTTGGCTGAAAGTGGCTGCAAATTCTTCAACCTTACCTGTTGCACTGATGTGTTGGGCTCTTCCATTGTTGAGAATGAGGGTATTTGTGGGAGCCTCTTCCTCCAGTAAGTTATTTAGTTATCCACCACCATTCACAACTGGATGTAGCAGGATCACACAGAGCTTAGATCTGATCTGTTGGTTATGGGATCGCTTAGCTCTGCCTATCGTTTGCTGCTTATATAGTTTTCCAAGTGAGTAGCCTTGTTTGGTAACTTCATCAAGTTGACACTTCACTTTTACATATGCCTGGTGCTTCTCCCGGCATGCCCTCCTGCAGGTTGATCTCCTGGCTTGATGGTGATGGATGAGTGGAGGATGTGCTGGGCCATGAGGTGACAGATTGTGCTGGAGTACAATTGTACTGCTGTTGATGGTACACAGTGCCACATGGATGCCCAGTCTTGAGTTGCTAGATCTGTTTAAAGTCTGTCCTGTTTGGCATGGTGGTAGTGCCAAACAACACGATGGAGGGGATTCTCAACGTGAAGGCAAGGCTTCGTCTCCACAAATAGAACCCTTGCTGGTCACTTGCAAAATTCTCATCTTGCCTTTCAAAACTTAGTTGCAGAATTGGGATTTTTCGTTGATGTTGAAGATCTAACTTCTCCGACTCCATCAGTTTTTCCAAACTGACTCGCCTTTGCTCAAGTCACTCAGGGACTTAGTAGATTCCAGCTCTTTTTATTTGCACTGGTTTCTCATTTTTCATGGTTTTCAAGCTTCTTTTAGTATTAAAAATGATTCGTACCATTTTCATACTATTTCTGCTGCTTTTCCATCCTTTTGCGTTGTTTCACATTGCAAAAAAAAGGCATTGAGCTTCTTAAAGATACATTTCCATGAGAAGAATGAAAAATAATTCTTCCTTTCAAAACAGTACTTTTTTACTAAATGGTTTCATTTCTTTAATTTCTCCATGCTTGTTAGTCAATTAATATTGCTATTTCCCAATTTTCTTACCAAGTGTCATTTTTGCTCAAAAATGCTTCTCACAGCTTTCCAAATGATTAGGCAAAATTATAATGATGCTATTGCTAAGTGTTGTATTTTAAGTCATTTAACTTTTCAGCGTAGGATTTTCAGTTTAAACACAATTTTTCACCCTTCTTTTAATATTCTGACCTCACAATCGATTGTCCAATATCACCCACAGTATCCTGCAATTATGATTTGGATTTTTTTCTTTTGCAGCTTTGGTGACATCCTACATATTCTTCACAAACTTCATCGATTTTTTTCCACTGATTCTAACTGATCTGAGCTTTTACAGGTAAACTTAAAGCTGCTGTGCCTCCTGCAGCTTTTTTCTGCTGGCTGCTGTTTGCACAGATGTTGACATGGTCTGTCTGCTTTCAAAATGCTGAATAATTGAAAATATACTCGCGATTTTCTTAGTGGATTTTTGTCCCTAGTTTCTTCTTGGATGGCTATGGCTGTTGCAGGACTGAATATTTTTTCAGGCTCTCTCTGTCTGGTCGAAATCCACACTATTGTTCAACATGTTTTAATTTCTGTGTCCATTGCTGCCAGCACATAGTAATGTTGGATACAGTGTGGAATAACCTTGTAAAATTGCTGCCACTGATCCTTCTTTTTGGTATTAATCCAGGATACTGATACCATGTGGGGAAGGATGACCATACGATGTCCTAGATCTTAATCTTGTGTAAGTAGGTTTATTCCATATTGCTTAAAAGCCTGAAACGTCAGCTTTCCTGCTCCTCTGATGCTGCTTGGCCTGCTGTGTTCATCCAGCTCTACACCTTGTTATCTCTATTATTAATAAATGGTTGTCATTTGTGAGATATCACTCTCAACTGAAGAGTAAGTACCCATTACTATTTTAGCCCTGTGCTATTTAACAATAAGGGCAACAAATTGGGAACCCTTTCAGGAACAGCCCTTTATGTTCCTCTGGTTGGAGCATATCCTGTAATGCCAGATAACCCTTTCAGGTACTGACGACCTGATATAACACCAGTTAACAAGAAAAATCTGAAATATTGGGAGGATTTCTACTTGAGCAGGTACGGCCAAAAGGACATTAACAGAGTATTTTTAAAAATACATTTAATACTGATGAATGGCATTGATAAGAGACTAGCCAAAGACAATTTTCACTGGAAACTCAGAGACAGTGAAGGCAAGGAGAAGATACGAGAAATTTCTTGACATTCAAGATTGGTGGACCAGAGCAGTTGAAGCAAAGGGTGTTCCATATGCTATAGGACAACAAATGTGTATTTCTAACAAATGAAGATGCACATTTATGAAGTGAGAGCAAGGCAGTCGGTCTGATTTTGGATTCTGTGAGAAAAGAACTAATTTAATCACAATAGAAGAGTCATACCAGACTCAAAACAACTACTCTGTTTCTCTCTCCACAGAAGCTGCCAGACCTGCTGAGTTTTCCCAGCATTTTCTATGTTTGATATAGGTTACATTGTCTCTTCTGGTGCTGCAAACCTTTATAATTCTATCTTTACATTATATTTGCATTCACCAGTATTACTCAACAAGCAGCATTTTTCAAGGGGCCTTAACAATTACAATTGAAATAGAAATAAAATCCAAGATGGTGGCAGAGTAGGTGCTCCAGCTGGAGCTCCTTTGCTCCATCTGCCCCTTTTCTTCTTTTCTCTTTTTTTCCTCTCTCTCTTTATTAATCTCTGTCTTTTTCCTCTTCTACCAGCTCCCCGGAGCAGAGCAGGGATGGCCAGTGGAACAGGGATGGTGGCCAACAGCCCAGAGATGAACTCTATTTCGGTAATTTCTTTTTATCCTTATTGTAACTCAAAATGATGCTGGATTGTGGTGACAAAATACTTTTCACAGCATCTTCAAGATATATGTGACAATAAGTCATTCATTCATTCATTCATTCTCCATGAAAAGAAAGGTGATTCAGTTCTTTTCTGTCTACCTTCTTCTGAGTAATCTCACTCAATATTTTTGTTTTATCTATCTTTAGCATACAGCTAACACACTTCAATTAAAACATAACTAACTAGATTGAAATGAAGGATTAAATTGTGAGGTTCTCTTGAGTGGAAGACAAAAGAATTTTATTACCTATAAAATGCTCCAAAAAATAATTAAAACATGAAATTGAACATGCACATGAACACAGGTGAGATATTTAAAAGGAGAAAGTGTCTGGTATGGACCTGAAGAATAGCTTTTGCAGTTTTTAAAAACAAATCCTTAGAGATTTTGAGTTGTTAGATTACATGCCTAATGCAGTTGAATTATTTGGGGTGATGTTTGTAGTTCTGTGTTTGTGGTGAATAGTTGTTATCCCAAGGTGTTTTCTAACTGGGCACAAACTTTGAGCTTGAGAAAAACAAGAAGAGAACTTCTAATAAAAGTAAAATAAAACCGGAAAGTTTTGGAGAAACTTGACAGTACCTGTGTTGAGAGAAATGGAGATAATGTTTCAAGTCCATATGACTCTTGTTCAGAACTGAAAAGATCTGGAAAATCGTGATTATATGTTGTTAACAGAAGTGGAGGAGTAACAAATGGAACATATTGTGAGGGTACCCAGAACCAAAGTCAAAGGGCAGGTGACGGCTGAGTGGTATTGTGGCTAGACTATTAATCCAGAGACCCACATAATACTGGGTGGCCTGGGTTTGAAACCAGCCCTGACAGATGGTGGAATTTGAATAATCTGGAATAATCTTGAGCTAAGAGTCTAATGATTGTCAGAAAAACCCCATTTGGTTCTCTAATGTCGTTTAGGGAGGGAAACTGCCATCCTTACCAGCACTGGCCTACATGTGACTTCAGACCCACAGCAATGTGGTTGACTTTTAACTGCACTCTGGGCGATAAATGCCAGCCCAGACAGTGACACCCACATCCCTTGGATGAATTTTTAAAAAAGCCAATGATAACGATGGTGAAGGAGAAATAGAAATGCGAAATTGGCGTAAATGTTAGCTGTGAAAAAAGGAGAGAGTGGGCCTGCTCTGCTGAAGACAAAGCCAACACAAACACAAACAAGACATGAGAGTTGGGAGGTTGTAAAAAGAATGGAGTACAGAAGTCATATATTGAAGTTGCAGAAGTCAAGGCTATAGAGTGCTAAAGCAGAAAATGATGTGCTGTTTCTCTGGCTTGCGTTTTGCTTCATTGGAACATTATAGCAGTACAAGGTCAGAAATGTTAACATGGAAACAAAGTGATTTATTGCACTGGCAAGTAACTAGAAGGTTAGGGTCATTTCTATGGACAGAGTGGGGATGCTCCACAAAGGGGTTACCTAGTCTTTGTCTGGTCTTGCCAACATAAAGGAGAACTCATTGAGAGTAGCAAATACACTAGGCTAGACTGACAGAAATGCACGTAAAAGTCTGTTTCATTCAAAGGTGTGTTTGGGGCCTTGGAGAGTGAGAAGGGAGGAGGTGAGTGAGCAGGTGTTCCACTTTCAGCAAACGCATTGCCAGGTGTCACAGCAAAGCGAGGTGATGGAGGAGTGGGCCAGGGTGTCTTGGCATTTTGTTTTCAAAAATATGCTTTATTCACAAAAAAAAATCATCACTAAAGCAGTTCAATTCTGTCCAGTAGCATATGAAGAAAACAAACACTGGAGTTTGACTCTATCCAAAAAACAGACCAAAGGCATCTCCAACCTTCGTAGGATTATAATTACATATAACTGAAGTACCGGGAGGGTCCAATAACTGAACAGATTCCCATTTAACTTCAGCAGAAGGACCTCAGACAGTAGTCTTTACTTACTGTGCATGGGTGGCAGCCTTTTCCTGACATCAGTTTACATTTATCTTTCTTTCTTTTGCTGCTCAACACAATGATTTATATAGGTCTGTGATGTTTAATGACTCTGCTCCATTGTCCTTCCAAGTTGACAATTGCAGACAACTTTTTGAGCCCCAATTCATGCCATTCCAGTCTGAATAAAAGCAGGGGATGCTAATTTTCTTGATGCTGATTTAGTTGGCTGGCTTCAGTCTTTAGATAAAGTGGCAATCTCTATGCAGATGGATTTGGTTCATTTCAAATGGGATCCCTAAAATTGTCTTAATCTGTGTTCAGGTGATCACAGCAGCCATTTTACGTAAGTATTTATCCTTTTCAAAATACATTTTTAGTCAGTAAAGGTCTCAACACGAAAATCAGATGATGTTGAATAGCAATAGTCCATGTTTCCCATAACCATAACGTTGGATAGCAATTCACTAGACATGTGAGTCCATGCAAATAACAACAAAAATGACATTTTTCCTGCAGATTTAACATAATAAGTTCTCCCAGGTCCTTCAGAAGACCTGTACGTAACAGATTATGTACTCAGTCACATAGGAGGTATTGGGTCAGACAAACAGAGCTTGGTGTGAAAGATGGATTTTAATGTCAGTCTTAAATGAGGAAAGTAAGGTTGAGTAACAGAGGTGTAGGGAGGGTATTCCAAACCTGGGGCCTGGGCAGCTGAATGCATGACCACTAACAGTGCAGCAATTAAAATTATGGATGCTCAGGAGGACAAAACTAGAGGAGCACAGATTGGTTGGAGGGCTCTGGGGTTGGAGGAGATTTGAGAGATGCTGAGGGGCAAGATTGTGGAGTAATTTGAAAACAAGGATGACAATTCTAACATCGAAATGAGTGTCAATAGGTCAGTGAGCACAGAGTGAAAAGGAAGCTGGATTTGCTGTATGCTAAGACACAGATAGGAGAGCTTTGGATGAATTGAAGTTTAGAACGTGGAAACCGAGGTAGGAATGGAAAATAAACAGGTCTAGAGGTTATAAAGACATGTTTAAGGGTTTCAGCAACGAATTAGCTGAGAAAGGAGTGAAGTCAGGCAATGTTACAGAGATGGTAAAGGCAATCTTTTGACCCCATCTAACGTTTAGAAATACAGCATTAGTTTTCACATGTATTTTGGCAATATTCAGAAACAGTACAAGGAATCTTGCGTTCAACGCACCCTTGTGATGTATGAAGGAGATCATATTGAACTGAAAAGATTCAACTGATGAGCAAATTTTAAATATGTGATGAAAACTGACAAAATGGTAACCTCTGCAGGAAAGTAGTATGCAGCCACATGAAAATTTGAAAATCTCAATTTGTGTAAATTCTGATGCAAAACATTGCTTCAGTTTAATTGATTTCCATAATGTTATGAATTGAAAGTGGAGTATGAAGTATTCAGTAGCACAAAAAACTAAATTATTTATGAAAATAATTACATTCTACTAAACACTGAATTAAAAAATAATTTAAATAATTAGACCATCTTCACTGACTAAATTGTGGCTGTTGGTGAATAACGAGGTGTTAAACTGACCCATTTAGATGAAAAAGTAACAGATTAACATTCATAAAGGTGAGAATTGGACTCTTAATGTGCTGTAGCTTGGTGCATTGCAAGACTAATATACATGAAACAAAAAATGCATGATAAATGCAATAGACCTAATGGAACAAATAATAAGTGAAACGCTCATTTTCAATTACGGTAAATGTAATCCAGATTTTTAGGTGGGATATTGATTTATTGCTGAAAATAATGGTCCAAACTTGGCTTGATGATAAGAATATAAAATAATGTATTAAGTGAATCTTGTTGGTCTGCTGGAATGTTTGGAAAGATGGGCATGGATTTTAACTGGACGAGAGGCCAGATGTTACTTACTGAAAAAGTTAAACTTTTTCTAATAAATTCTCAGAACGTTTCAGGTGAGTCAGACTGCCATCACAAGACCATAAAAAACTCATAGAAATAGGAACAGGAGTAAGCCTTTCAGCCCCTCTAGCCCATGCCGCCATTCAGTAGGATTACGGCTGATCTGAAGTTAAAAGGAAACCGTTTTGCATTCGTTAGCACATCATGAATACTCATTAATACCCCATCCTGACTGAATTATATTCACAGGCGCAATCTTGTATTTTTGGAATACTGCATTCAATTCTGGTCACCCTGCTATAGGAAGGATGTCGTGAAACTTGAAAGGGTTCAGAAAAGATTTACAAGGATGTCGCTGGGGTTGGAGGGTTTGAGTATTTGGAGAGGCTGGATAGGCTGGAGTTATTTTCCCTGGAGCGTTGGAGGCTGAGGAGTGACCTTATAGAAATTTATAAAATCATGAGGGACATGGATACAGTGAATAGCCAAGGACTTTTCCCCAGGGTAGGGAAGTCCAAAACTAGAGGTATAGGTTTAAGGTGAGAGGGAGAAAAATTTACAATTGACCTAAGGGGCAACTTTTCATGCAGAGGAACGTGCATGTATGGAATGAGCTGCCAGATTAGGTGGTGGAGGCTGATACAATTACAACATTTAAAAGGCATCTGGATGGGTATATGATTGGTAAAGACTTAGAGGGATATGGCCCAAATGCTGACAGATGGGACTAGATTAATTTAGAGTATCTAGTCGGCATGGACGAGTTTGACCGAAAAGTTTGCTTCCATGTTGTACAGCTCTATGCTTTGATAACAAGCATGGGGCTGGATGAACACAGCAGGTCAAGCAGCATCATAGGAGCAGGAAAACTTGACGTTTCGGGCCTAAACCCTTCATCAGAAATGACTCTATGACACAGAAATGGGAAATATATCTGTGTGAAAGCCCGACCATATAAGAGGAATGTACCTGCTGGGGTTCACTGCTTCATCCAACCTCTGAAGTGTAAAAACTTATTTACTAGCTTAGTTCCCACTGGGGAAAGTTTCCTTTTTTATGTGAATACTTACAGTGTTAGGGCTGGGGCTTATCCAGGTTCGACAGTTCAATAGAAAGTTCATTCAGATAGAGTCTACCAGACTCTCCCTAAACATTTACTGTTATTTCTGAAGGTCTCACTGGCCCAATCGCCTCTGCAAATGAGGCAGACACATTAGTTGATCTCAGCAAATCTGACTGGGCCAGGCAAGAGGGGCTCAACAAGAAAAAGGAATCAGCCTAGATGCAGGATTAATCTAAAAGGGCAATTAACAATAAAAAAGGGAGACAGAAAGTTTGGCAGAGTGGAAAGGAAAGACTATAAGCCCATAAGATTATAAGATATAGGAGCAGAATTAGGCCTTTCGGCCCATTGAATTCTGTTCAGCCATTCGATCACGTCTGATACATTTCTCAACCCTATTCTCTTGCCTCCTCCCTGTGTCCCTTGATCCCCTTACCATTCAAGAACCTATCTATCTATCTCTGTCAAAAATACACTCAATGACTTGACCTCCACAGCAATGAGTTCCAGACTAATGACCCTCTGGCTGAAGAAATTCCTCCTCAATTCATTTCTGAAGGGTCATCTTTTCACTTTAAGGCTGTGCCCTCAGGTCCTGGTGTCTCCTATTAGTGGATACATTTTCTCCACATCCACTTTGCTCAGGCCTCTCATTCTGTAATTTTCAGTCAGATCTCCCCTCACCCTTCCAAACTCCTTCAAGTACAGACCCAAAGTCCTCAATTACTCCTCATAATTTGAACATTCAGTCAATGTAGGAAAATGAGGGGCTTAAAGACCAGTGTCAGTACTGTCAAAATGTCCTTATAGGGTTTTGAGTTCACCTACATCATTTCTATTAACCCTGCTGGGAGTGTAAAATAACCTTCCAATGTATAGAAAGAAGGGCTGCTGAGCCTGAAGCTTCAGACCTCATTCAGACCATGAGTCCAATATAGGACAGAGATGAGGTTAAAATCAGATCAGCCATGACCTTATTGAATGGTGGAGAAGTCTCAAAGGATTGAGTGGCCTACTCATTCTTGTTTGTTGTTCATATGTTCATAACATGAACATTCAATAAAGAGTAAAGAAAAACACGAAATTGTCACACAACAAAAGAAATGTTCCTCATCCCCCTGTAACCATCACTGCATACAAACAATGTGATGTGCCGGTACATATAGACCACTTTGTTTAGGTTTAGTGTATTCTGTCTCAATTGGTCTAAACAAGCAATGATGATGCACACATGAACAAAGAGAAACAAATATAATCTGAACTATTTTAAAGTGAAGGATAAAATTGCAAAAACACACATACTAGCTTTGTGATAATGGAAACTGCCGATGCTGGAGAATCTGAGATAATAAGGTGTAGAGCTGGTTGAACACAACAGGCCAATCAGCACCAGAGGAGCAGGAAAGCAGGAAAGGGGGTGGCCATGGGACTTCTCCTTCAACTCCTCCCACTTCCTACAGACAAAGGAGGTGGCCATGGCTACCCACATGGGCCCAAGCTATGGCTGCCCCTTTGTAGGATACGTGGAACAGTCCCTCTTCCGCAGCTACCCTGGCCGCATCCCCCACCTCTTCCTCCGTTACATCGACGGCTGTATCGTCGCCGTCTCGTGCTCCCACAAGGAGCTCTAACAGTTAATCAACTTCACTAACACTTCCGCCCCAACCTTAAATTCACCTGGACCATTCTCTGATACCTCTCTCTCCTTCCTGGACCTCTTTGTTTCCATCTCTGGCAGCCACCTGGAAACCGATATCCATTTCAAGCCCACCAACTCCCACAGCTACCTAAAATACACCTCCTCTCACCCATCTTCCTGCAAAAATGCCATCCCCTATTCCCAATTCCTTCACCTCTGCCACATCTGCTCCCGAGATGAGGCATTCCACTCCTGGACGTCCCAGATGTCCTCATTTTTCAAGGACTGCAACTTCCCCTCCACAGCGGTCGAGAACGCTCTCCACCGCATCTCTCGCATTTCCAACAACTCATCCCCCACACCCCCTCCCCGCAATAACAATAAAGACAGAGTTCCCCTCGTCCTCACGCACCACCCCACCAACCTCCGGATTCAACACATCATTCTCCGCCACTTCCGCCACCTGCAATCTGACCCCACCACCAAGGATCTATTTCCCTCCCCACCCTTATCTGCCTTCCGGAGGGACTACACTTTCCATGACTCCGTCGTCCACTCCACACTCCCCACCAGCCCCATCACCCCCAGCACTTTTCCCTGCAATCGCAGGAAGTGCTACACCTGCCCCTACACCTCCCCCCTCACCCCAATCCCAGGCCCCAAGAAAACCTTCCACATTAAACAGATGTTCACCTGCACATCTGCTAATGTGGTATATTGTATCCACTGTGCCCGATGTGGCCTCCTGTACATCAGGGAAACCAAGTGGAGGTTTGGAGACTGCTTTGTGTAACACCTACGCTCGGTTCATGACAAATGACAACACCTCCCAGTTGCTTACCACTTCAACTCCCCCTCCCACTCCTTGGACAACATGTCCATCCTGGGCCTCCTGCAGTGCCCCAATCTTGCCACCCGAAGGCTGGAGGAACAGCACCTCATATTTCACTTGGGAACCCTGCAGCCCAATGGTCTCAATGTGGAAGAGATAAAAGGTACTGCAGATGCTGGAGAATCCGAGATAACAAGCATGGGGCTGGATGAACACAGCAGGTCAAGCAGCATCATAGGAGCAGGAAAACTTGATGTTTCGGGCCTAAACCCTTCATCAGAAAATCTCAATGTGGACTTCACAAGCTTCAAAATCTCCCCACCCCGACCTCATCGCAACACCTGCCCATCTTGTCTCCGTCTCCTTGACCTATCCGTCTTTTCTCCCACCTATCCGCTCCTCCCACATCACTGACCAACCCCCACCCCCACTTCCTGCCTACTAGCTTCATCCCCGCCTCCTTGATTTTTCTGTCCTCCCTCCCACCTACCCGCCCCTCCCTCCCAACTGACCAACCCCTATCCCAACTCCCTACCTACACTCAACTTTACTGGCTCCATCCCCACCTCCTTGACCTGTCCATCTCCTCTCTACCTATCTGCTCCTCTATCCACCTTCCATCATCACCTCCCCCTCTCTCTATTTATTTCAGAGTCCCCTGCCCCTCCTCCATTTCTGAAGAAGGGTCCAGACCTGAAACTTCAGCTTTCCTGCTCCTCTGATGCTGCCTGGCCTGCTGTGTTCATCCAGCTCTACACCTCATATTAGCTTTGTGCTGTCTCAAGTCTTATGCAAGTGCCATTGGAGTTCAGCAAGAAAAGTGTGATTATGATGGAGAGCCTCCCTGTTTGTCGAGGAAATTCTTTTATAGTTTGTTGGAACCCACAACATTGTCATCTGATGGCAGGTTTCACTCCTGAAAAGTATCCCTCACTTCATGATCTCATGCGCTTTCCATGCGAGCTGCATGGCACTTTAAGTTGTAATTGTAATCATGTGGGAAATGGCAAAAAGCAAGAACGCACAGTGATGTACACTACCAGGTACACCGTTAGGAATTGTACACTACTGACAACAACCCTGCCTTGTGGTTGACTGGTTTAAATTATAGGGCAGCGGTTCAGGCATTTATGACAATGTGAAGCATTAACATCTACCACTAAAAAGTAGCAACTCAATCAATCAAATATATCAAAAATTATTCTGGCTGCAGTAATGCAAAAGGTTTTAACTGTAAGAAGAATGAGGAAAAAAAGCAAAGACTGATTAATCCTAATCACTCCTAATATCTTTCCAAACAACTTGGAACGTGAGAACAGCAGTAGGCAATTCAGCAGCTCCTGCCTGCTCTGCCATTCAAGAGTAATAGGTGGCTCAGTGGTTAGCACTGCTGCCTCACATCACCAGGGACCTGGGTTCAATTCCACCCTCGGGAGACTGTCAGTGTTGAGTTTACACACATGTCTGTGTGGGTTTCCTCTGGATGCTCTGGTTTCTTCCCACAGTCCAAAGATGTGCAGGCTAGGTGGATTGGCCATGCTAAATTGCCCATATTGTGCAGGCTAGGTGGATTACCCTTGGGAAATGTGGAGTTCCAGTGGGTAGGGGGTTGGGTCTGGGTGGAATGCTCTTCGCAGGGTTGGTGTGGACACAATGGGCTGTATGGCCTACTTCCATGCTGTAGAGGTTCTATGATATCGTGGCTCAAATGTGGCCTATCTCCATATACCTGCCTTGGGCCCAAATCCTTTGATAGCTGTAGTGATTGTAACAAAGTAAACCAGGTGGACCTCACAGAATACAAATTTCCTGACTGGTGCTATTATAGGAGTGTCAGGGGTTCTGTTCACTCTATGAGCTGGTTCTGAACGAGCTGAGTACATGTCATGTACTATGCATGTGTAAATAAAGGGTGACTTTGTGGAGTTATTTCAAAACACTTGCTTAATAAAACATTGATCTGTCAAACATTTAAATTTAACAATTAAATTAGCATCAATGACGAGGAAGAGAGTTCCAAACCTCCGATACTCTTTGTGTGTAGAAGTGCTTTCTAACATCTCCTGAATGTTCTGGCCCTAATTCTTAGACTATGTCCCCTGGTTCTAGAAGCTTCAACCAGTGGAAATAGTTAATCTTTTCCTGTTATTGCCATGCAGACCTCAATTAGATCACCTCCTAACCTCCTAAATTCGAGAGAATAAGGACCTAATTTGTCTAATCTCTCCTCATAACTTAACCCCTGAAGTCCAGGGATCATCCTCATAAACCTGCTTTGTAAATCTGCTTTGTAAACCCGCACTCCAGGGCCAACATATGCTTCCTAAGGCCCAGATCTGCTCATGGTACTCCAACTGAAGTCTAATGAGGGTTTTGTATAACTGCAGCATTATGTTTTCATCATTATACTCCAGTCCTTTAGATATTAAGGCCAGCATGCCATTAGCCTTCTTGACTATTTTCTGCATCTGGCATTTTAAAGAGCTATGCACCTGAACCCCCAAATCTCGTCAGACACCCACTGTATTTAACGATTGCCTTCTAAAAAATGCCCTGATCTATTCTTTTTCAATCCAAAATGGAAAGCCTCACACTTGCTTATATTAAAATCCATCTGGCACAGCTTAGCCCATTCACAAATCTATCAATATCCTGTTGTAATTTTATGCTGTTGTCAACAGTCTGCAGTGCTGCCCATTTTTGTGTGATCAGCAAATTTGGAAATGTGTCTTTTTATGCCATTATCTGAGTCATTAATGAATATTATGAATAATTGAGGCCCCAGGACAGATCCCTGTGGGACACCACTAATCACATCCTGCCAGTTTGAGTCCTTACCCATTATTCCAACTCTGTTTCCTGCCACTCAACCAATTTTCTCTCCATGTCAGTAACTTGCCCTCAATTCCATGGGCTTCAACCTTAGCTAACAGTCTTTTGTGTGCGACTTTATCAAACGTAACAGCTATTTATTTTCTCCGCAAGCATCAATATATTTGCATTCAAAGTATGATTCTAACAAGAATGAATTATTAGTTTTGCAACATTATACAATTAAGCTTCCATCCATTGTGTACTTTTAAATAAATTCATTAACAATAGGATGTCTCAGCTTCTCGCAACATCCAGAATTTGCAGTTGGCATTTTTTTCAGACCTATTACTCTGCTACTTGAAAGGAATTAATAACTTCACCAGTGCTCCTAATTCAGTGCTATTCTTTAACTATATCTTGATGTATGACTTCCTTCATGTTGTCTCAGGTACCCAAGTTTCTTCCTCCCCAGGTGATTCGAAAACAAGTTTATGGAATGTGTGTTAAAGTTTATCAAGCAAAGTTTTGAATTTAAATTATTAAAATTTTATTTTACTTTATGAGCAAAGAATGCGCCTTTATAGAGAGAAAGAGACCCTGGTGAACTGAGACAAAAGGGGAACAATTGTTTCAGAGATAGTAGGAACTGCAGTTGCTGGAGAATCTGAGATAACAAGGTGTAGAGCTGGATGAACACAGCAGGCCAAGCACATCAGAGGAGTAGGAAAGCTGACATTTCAGGGTCTAGGCCCAAATCGTCAGTTTTCCTACTCCTCTGATGCTGTTTGGCCTGCTGTGTTCATCCAGCTCTACACCTTGTCTTATCAGGGGAACAATTGTACCTGTCCTTTTTCCTTGTCTTCTCTTTTGTTCCCCTCATGTTTTCTCCTGCTCTGAAGTGCTCACTTATTTCTCCTTCAATGGACCCCTTGATTTCTTATTCTGCCAAGCCCACACAAACTTGGTGAAAACCTCTTGCCTTCTCAACTGACTTGGCCTTTATACTAAACAATTGCTCACCTTGATTTAAATTTACCTGAGCCCAAAGTTCCAAACCCTGTAGTCTCCAATCTCATTTCAACCTCCCTACATGCAGTCACAATTTCATATATATTCATTGCCACTAAATCAATGTCACTACCATATAAGAGCTCAACGGGAAGCAGAAACTCCTTGATCGTTTGCATATTATTTACTTATTACCATCAGTCCCAGAACCCTTCTACCTTACCCTTAAACCTAAACATTAATTATTTCTATCTCTCTCTATATATTTCAGAGCCCCCTTCCCCTCTCCCATTTCTGAAGAAGGGTCCCGACCCGAAACGTCAGCTTTCCTGTTCCTCTGAGGCTGCCTGGCCTGCTGTGTTCCTCCAGCTCTACACCTTGTTATCGCTGACTCTAGTATCTGCCATTCTTACTGTCTCTGAGTCCTCCCCTTGCCATCAGAGTTTTTTTGAGCTGTAAAATGAATTGCTGTATAGACTTGCCCACTTTTGAACTTTCTCTGGATTCAGAATCCAGGACAATATACCAGTATTAGTTGTAAATTCATACTCCAGAACTTGCTGCATCCCTAGCCTTGCTATACCATTACAGCTGCAACACTAATATTTTCCCAGCTATGTGGAAAATTGCCGCAAGCATGATAAATACACAAAAACTAAGGCAAATCCCAACTCGCCAGTTGCTGACCTAATGGTTTGCTCTCAATCATTGGAAAAACCACAGAAGAGGCCATCAATAGTGCTATCAAGCAGTGTCAGCTTTGGAATAACCTTCTCACTGGCATTCAGTTAGTGTTACACAGGTCCCTTCAGCTCCTGCTCTCATTCTAGCCTTGGTTCAAACATGGACAAAACAGCTGAATTTCAAAGGTGGAATGAATGTAACTACAGGGATCGGTGGTTGCACCCTAGCTTTTCACAATACATATCAATAATTTAGATGAGAGAACTAAATGTAGTATCTCCCAAGTTTGCAGACGACACAAAGCTGGATGGGTGGGTGAGTTTAGCGGAGGATGCACAGATGCTTCAGTGTGAATGCGCCTTCAGGCAGTTGAGTGAGTGAGCAAATGCATTGCAGATAAAGTATAATGTGATTAAGTATGAGGTTATCAACTTTGATAGTAAAAACAGGAAGCGGGAATCTGAAACAGGAATCTGAACGTGAAAGGGAGAGGTGCAATGATATTTGTGTGACCTTGTACACCAGTTGCTGAAAGTATGCCTGTGCAAAGAAGGCGAAGAAGGTGAAGATTGGTGAAGAAGGCAAATGGTATGTTGGCCTTCATAGCAAGATTATTCAAGTATAGGAGCATATTTTGCTGCAATTTTACAGGGGCTTGGGGAGATTACGACTGGAGTATTGAGTGCAGTTTTAGTCTCCTTATTGAGGAAGGATGTAATGACTATGGAGGGGGAGCAACAAAGGTTTACCAGACTGATTCCTGGGATGTCAGGACTGAAATATGAAGAGACACTTAATCAGTTAGGACCACATTCACCGTAGTTTGGAAGATTGAGGGGGATCTCAGAAATCTATAAAATTCCAACAAGATTAGACAGGCTAAAAGTAAGAAGAAGATTTCTGGTTGCTGGGAGTCGAGAACAAGGGCTCACAGTTTAAAGATATGTGGTAGGCCACTTAGGACTGAGATGAGAAAAAAAATGCTTCACCCAGACAGTGTTGAGCCTGTGGGATTTTCTGCCACAGAAAATGGTTGAGGCCAGTGTTTGATTGTTTTCAAAAAGAAGAAAGATACAGTTTTTTAGGACTAAAAGGATCAAGAGGTACGGAGAGGAAATAGGAAAAGGAAACTGAGTTGAATGATTGATCATGGTTATATAGAATGATGGAGCAGGCCTGAGGGGTTGAATGGCTTCTTCCTGTTTCTATTTTATATGTTTCTATGCTTAGAAGACAGAATTGGAATAAGGGGGGCAACCTCTAACTAGTGGGATGCCACAGGGATCAGTGCGAGGGTCACAATTATTATTATATACATTAATGGCTGAAATGAGGAAAGTGAATGCGCTATATTGACATAAAAAGGAGACAAGTAGTAAGGACGACACAGTCTGCAGATAGATATAGACAAGTTAAGC
Source organism: Ginglymostoma cirratum (assembly GCA_024137785.1). Lineage (NCBI taxonomy): Eukaryota > Metazoa > Chordata > Chondrichthyes > Orectolobiformes > Ginglymostomatidae > Ginglymostoma > Ginglymostoma cirratum. Next base: position 28,076,559 of record JAHRHZ010000248.1, on the reverse strand, counting down.
AAGCTGGCAAAAGCATGACGGGTGTAATATAACATGAGAAAATGTGAGATTGTATACTTGGGCAGGAAGAATGGAGGAGCTTAATATTATTTAAATGGAGAAAGACTGCAGAAAGCTGCAGAACAGAGATTTGGGCCCTTGTGCATGAATCACAAAAAGCTAGCATCCAGGTTTAGAAAAGGGAAGGAAAATGGAACGTTGACATTTATTTCAAAGGAAATGGATTATAAAAGTAGAGATGTTTTCCTAAAACTATATAAGGCACTAATCAGGCCACAGCTGGAATACTGTAAACAGTTTTATGCCCCTTATTTGAGGAAAGATATATTAGCATTGAAGGCAGTCCAGAGAAGATTTAATAGACCGATATCAGGTAATAGAGGAGGGATAGTCTGATGAGAAAAGATTTTATTAAGCTGGGCTTGGAATATAGAAGATTAAAAAGCAACCATAGTGAAACATAAGATTCTTAGACGATTTAACAGGGTTGATGTGGAAACTTGGTATCCTATTGTGGGAGTGTCAGGATCAGAGGGCATAATCTCAAAATAAGGGGTCACACATCGAAGATAGAGATGAGAAGGAATGTTTTTCTCTCAGAGGGTAGTGAATTGATGGAATTCTTTACCACTCAGGGCTGGAGAGGTTAAGGTATTACATATTTTCAAGACTGAGATAGACAGATTTTTAATCAGGAAGAGAATCAAAGATTATGGGAAAATACAAGAAAGTGGAATTGAGGATTATCAGATCAGGCATGATCTCATTGAATGTCAGAGCCAATCTTGATGGGCTACCCCATCTCCTTTCCCTTTTTGCCTATTCTTCTGGAAAATCTAATTCTCTTGAGTATTGGTCTTGGTCACCACATCTTCATAAAAGTTATCAAGTCAATTTAATTAGACAATCCCTCCAAACCACAGATCATCCAAGTGAACTGCCTCCAATGAAATAATATCTATCCTCCAATAAAGGGGGCCAAAAAAGAGCTCATGGTTCTCCAGGCATGGTTCCTTCGCCTCCGCTGCATCTGCTCCCAGGATGAGGCATTCCACTCCTGTACATCTCAGATGTCCTCATTCTTCAAGGACTGCAACCTCCCCCCCGCAGTGGTCGAGAATGCCCTTGACCGTGTCTCCTGCATTTCCTGCAACTCATCCCTCACACACCGTCCCCGCAATAACAACCAAAAAAAATCCCCCTCATCCTCACATACCACGCCACCAACCTCCGGATCCAACACAACATCCTCCGACACTTCCGCCATCTGCAATCCGACCCCACCACCAGACACGTTTCACCCCCCGCTACCCTCATCTGCTTTCCGGAGGGACCACTCTCTCTGTGACTCCCTTGTCCACTCCACACTTCCCTCCAGCCCCACCACACCCGGCACTTTTCCCTGCAACCGCAAGAAGTGCTACACCTGCCCCCACACCTCCGCCCTCACCCCAAGCTCAGGCCCCAAGAAGACTTTCCACATCAAGCAGATGTTCACCTGCACATCTGCTAGTGTGGCATACTGCATCTGCTTTACCCATTGTGGCCTCTTCTACATCAGGGAAACCAAGTGGAGGCTTGGGGACCGCTTTGCAGATCACCTGTGCTCAGTTCGCAATAAACAATTGCACCTCCCAGTTGCGAACCATTTCAACTCCCCCTCCCATTCCTCAGATGACATGTCCATCCTGGGCCTCCTGCAGTGCCACAATGATGCCACCCGAAGGCTGCAGCAACAGCAAATCACATTCAGCCTGGGAACCCTGCAGTCCAATGGTATCAATGTGGATTTCACAAGCTTCAAAATCTCCCCTCCCCCAACCGCATCTCAAAACCAGCCCAGCTCGTCCTCGCCTCCCTAACCTGTTCTTTCTCTCACCTATCACCTCCTCCCACCTCAAGCCGCACCCCCATCTCCTATCTACTAACCTCATCCCGCCCTCTTGACTTGTCCGTCCTCCCTGGACTGACCTATCTCCTCCCTACCCCCCCGCCTACACTCACCTTTACTGGCTCCATCCCCACTTCTTTGACTTGTCTGCCTCCTCTCCACCTATCCTCTCCTCTATCCATCTTCTATCCGCCTCCCCCTCTCTCCCTATTTATTTCAGAACCCTCTTCCCCTCCCCCATTTCTGATGAAGGGTCTTGGCCTGAAATGTCAGCTTTCCTGCTCCTATGATGCTGCTTGGCCTGCTGTGTTCATCCAGCTCCACACCTTGTTATCTATGGTCTCACCAGCACCTTGTACAGTTGCAGTAGTATTTCCCTACTCTTTTGTTCCAACCTGCTTGAAATAAGGGTCAACATTTCATTTGCCTCCTTGATTACCTGCTGCACCTGTGCACTAGCTTTCTGTGTTTCATTCGCAAGTACCCCCAAGTCTCTTTGTGTTGCAGCTTTCTTCAGTTTTTCTCCATTGAAGCAATACTCTGTTCTTTTGTTCTCCCTTCCAAAATGAATACCTCCACATTTTCCCACTTAGTTAGCCGATCTGTCTGTTAATATTCAATATATAAATCAATAATTAATCAATATATCAATAAACTGTTTGTGCCCCTCTCACAACCTGTCTTTCCACTTATATTTGTGTCATCTGAAAATCTGACTGTGGTACATTTGCCTATACAGAGAGCAAACAGTTGCAGTCCCAGCACTGATTCCTGTGAAACCTGACTGGTTTACAGGTCACCAACCTCAGAAAGAGTTCCTTATTCCCACTTGCTGTTTATTGCCTATTAGCCAATTTTCTATCCATGTCAGTATACTGCCTCCAACACCATGAGTACTTACATTTAACTTGTTGTTTGGTACATTATCAAATACCTTTTGGAATTCCAAATACAACACATCTACTGGATCCCCATTATCCACTCTGTTTGAGACTTCCTTAAAAGACTCTTAATAAATTAGTCAGACACGATTTCACTTTCATGAAGCTATGCTGATTCTTCTTGATTGGATTATCATGTTCCAAATGTACTGCTATTACTTCCTTAATAATTTATGTCAATGCTTTTCCAACAATAGATGTTATCCTAATTGACCTATAGTTACTGGCTTTTCGTCTCCATCCTTTTTTGAATAAGAATGTCACGTTGGCAGTTTTAAGATCCTCCAGTATTTCTCCAGAACCCAAGGATTTTTAGAAAATCGAACAATTGCATTCATTACCTCTGTAGCTACTTCTTTAAGAACCCTTGCAGGCAAAGCCATCAGGGCCAGGGGACTTATCTGCCTTTCGCCCCATTAGTTTGTCTAATAGTACTTCTCTAGTGATGGTCATGCTGCGTATTTACTGCCTTTTCATGCCACACTTGGATTATAATTTGTCTCTTTACTAACCTCTGCTCTCTTGTTTCTTTTTGATTTTTTAAACTTTCTTTTTGATTGAACCTATGCCCCACTCCACCCTACATTCAAGACAGTGGTGGAGTAGCAGGGCTATGTGCAGGCTGTGCCCAGGATTCAACCACTCCCATCTGATCACCTTTTTTTCTTTTGCTTCTGTTCTTTTTCTTTATTTCCTTTTTTTGAAATCTTTTCTATGACAGATTGGTCCGCAGCATCAGCGTGGCAGTGACAGCAGGCCATGTGCTCAGTGGACACAGCTTCTCCCAGCAATTGGAGGTGGTGGCAAGGACGTCCTCCTGGCATTCAAGACCATTGGCAGTCCCAGCAAAGCTCCTCCACCTCCAGCTATTGGTAGCAGCGATGCCAGTGGCAGTAGACTCTTCAAGATGTTGGTGCTGGCAAGGTAACATCTGCAGCCGAAGCGGGACTTTGGGATGGCGGCAGCCCAGCCTGGCCTCAGAGCTAGGGACTCCTGGCGACAGTAGGCCCAGAGCAGGGACTCCTGTCGCTGGCATGGCAGTCGCAGCAGTGGGGTCTCTTGGGGTCATTAAAGCAGCAGAGGAGCCGGGGACTACTGGTCGCCGTGCGGTAGGCCCGAGGTGTTCACTTCTGGTTGTCAGTGAGGTGGCAGCAGCGGAAGAGCTGGGGATGCCTGATTGCTGGCGAGTGTGGCTTTTGCAGTGTCAGCAAGGTGGCACCAGTGTTGAAGAGATGGTGCCTAAAATGTGTTGACTCCTACATCCTTTATTCATTCATGGGATGAGGGCGTCGCTGGCCAGGCCAGCATTTATTGCCCATCTCTAATTGCCCAGAGGCAGTTAAGAGTCAACCACATCGCTGTGGGTCTGGAGTCACATGTAGGCCAGACCAGGTAAGGATGGCAGTTTCCTTCCCTAAGGGATTTTAGTGAATCAGATGGGTTTTTCCAACAATCAACGATGGATTCGCAGTCATCATTAGATTCTTAATTCCAGGTATTTACTGAAATAAAATTCCACCATCTTCCGTGGCAGGATTTGAACCTTGGGTCCCCAGGACGTTATCTGGGTCTCTGGATTAACAGTAATAATACCACCAGGCCATCGTCTCCCCTGTACATTGGTGGATCCGGCCAAGCAGTGGTTACTGGAGGCTCGGTGCTGGCATGGACTGGGTTGGAAAGACTGTTATTCTGAATTTTTAATTTCTTTATTTTACATAAGAGTTTGTTCTTAAGAATCTGTACCATGGTGCCTTTATACCTAAGATGATGCCATAATGTAGCAACTTATAAACTTTTCATTGTACTCATTTGAGTAAATTTGACAGTAAAGCTAAAGTTAATTCAAATTAAGGCATTATCTGCAACCCTGGTATACAACTCACCAGGACACTGATGCCAGTATGGTTCAAATGAAGCTCATCACAATAGACATGTCTCTCTTTCCCTAGTGCTGATGTCATTGTCCCATGAATCGTAACTCATTTCTTCCACATGAACCTTTGAGTCTCACATTTACCTTTCTGATCTTATTTACTCTACGTTAATTTGCACTTGACTCAAATAATCCTGAAATTATTACCTATGTGATTCTGCTTTGTAATTAATCCTACCACAAAAACTCAGTCTTTTCCTTCTCAATCCATGTTCCATTCCAGCCCAGAAGAAATGTCATGACCATTGGCACCAGGTAGCAATGCAGCCTTGGGGACTTTGTGTTTGCTGCAGAGAACTGTATCTATTCCTCTTGATATGCAATTCTGTATTGCTGCTACATTTTTCCCTTCTCTCTGCCCATACACAGAATAGTCCCCTGGATCTCCCTGAAGTCTGTGCCCTCGGCGACATCAGAGGAAGAACTCTGTACCTATTAGATAGGGGCATTGGCTGAGGGTCCTCCAAAATTAAATTCTGGATCCCTTTACCTGACCATGGACCAAACTTGATTAATCTAAGGGGTATGAATTTCTCCTGAAACAGTGATCAGATACCTTTCCCATTCCCTCATGTGTTGCAATATCTGCAGCTCAGGCTCTAGTTCATCCACTCTGAGCTGAGATTCCTTAAGCCGCCAATATTTGCTGTCAATGTGGTCGCTGTGGATTGAACCAGTGTCCACCACCTCCCACATATTACAGCTGCAGCCCATGACATGGACCAGTCATCTCTATTATCCTAAACTAATTAATTTGGATGTTAAATATTTTAGAGATGAATTTCTTAACTGTGCTCTTCAACTGTAGTAACATCTCCTGTTTTAAACCAATTGGCCAAACAAAAAAGCCATCTACCTGTTTTCCTGTGATAACACACTTTCTGTCTTAAAGGGAGAAGTCATTTGAAGGAGCTCTCTGCTGCTTGTTCTTTATCTCCTGCAATCTCTGCCCTTCTCTTCCCCCTGTGAAGTTTCTTACCCAGTATCTCATATGGTTGAGAAGCCGCTGACTCCCCTCTCACCAGCACTTTATGGACCTGCTGTCCCCACTCTCACGCTCTCTTTATGAAGCTGCTGTCTCTGCTCTTTCTCACACTGTTTCAGAAGCACAGGCTTCACCTCCCTCTTTCTCAGTTTGCTTCACAGTGATGCCATCTTGCAAGATCTAGACAAAATCCAGGCTTGGGCTGACAAGTGACTAGTAACTCCCGTGCCACATAAGTGCGGGACAAAATTCATTTCCAACAAAAAAGAATCTAGCCATATCCCTTGACATTCAATGACATTTTCCACTCCCAACATCCTGGAGGTTTAATTGACCAGCAACTGAACTGGTCTAGCCAAACAAATACTATGACTACATGAGCAGGCCAGAGGCTCAAATCCTATGGTGAGTTACTCATTCCCTGACTCCTCAAAGCCTATACTTCGCATTGTACAAGTTAGGAATATGATGGAATACTTCCCCACTCACCTCAATGAGTGCAGCTCCAACAACACTCAAAGAGCTTGACACCATCCAGGACAAGGCAGCCCAGTTGATTAGCAGCTCATCCACAAACAAACATTCACTGCCTCCACCACGAATGCTCAGTATGTGCACCATCTTTAAGATGCACTGCAGAAATTCACAAGTGTTCCTTCAATAGCACTTTCTAATAGCAAGACCATTACAATCCGTCAGGAGAAAAGTAGCAGATACTGGGGACACCAGCGCTGGCAAGTTCCCTTGCAAACTACTCATTATCCTGACTTGAAACTATGTTGTTATTCCTACATTTTTGTGGAGTCAAACTCCTAGAGTTCTTTCTTTAGCAACTTTTTGGATGTGCCTACACCAAATGGACTGCCTCGGTTAATGAAGGTAGTTAATTACGTTCATGTTTCTTCAGGGCAGTTAGGGACGGGCAGTATATACTGGCCCAGCTAGTGAAGCCCACATCTCTTCCATGAATAAAAACAAGTTTAGAAGCCCAAGCCCGAAGAGGGTTTGTGTCCTTGCCATCACCTTCAACAGTCCGTTTAGAGCCCAAACTCGTGGATGTTGGCGAAAAACCACACAACAAGAGTATTATAATAAAAGTGAATAAGACTTAAATACAAAGAGGCTATAAGATGTAATCATGAAAAGGTAACTTCTAGTCAGTATACAGCAGACTGTGAGGTTCAACTGTAACCAACCTAACTTCTGTGGTTGAGCAAAAACAATATCACCATGTGGGTCAGCAAATATGAGGGAGGCCACAATGGCCAGTCAGAAGGAGACAAAACAAAAGAGGAATGAGGATTCAAAAACAAAAAGGATGGGAAAATAGATCAAAACAGGTTCACCTGATAAACTGAAAAGTTAAAATCGAGGAGATCGTTGGGAATGATGAAGAAAAATGAAGTTGTAAAAAAGAGAATAGAAAAATGGTAATGTAAGTCAAGAACACAGAAAGCTTCCTATCTGTACTCAAGGAATCAAAGAAGCAGCTATTTCCTAATTCAAAGCCTTGGTGTGAATGAAGATTAGAGTAAATTCTCAGGCAGGGGAGTTATAGAAAGGAAAGAAAGAGAAAGAACCTGATCAAATGGGGGATGGGAGGGAGGAGGTTGCAACTGCATCAATGTGTGGAGGTGACAGACCTAAAGGTGTTTCTTTTAACATAAGGCCACCTTTCCAAGCGAGTACACATCTGATCCAGTCACCAAGAACATTTACACATTAATTACTATGGGTGTTTTTGTAGCCTGTGCCATAGCAACACAATTTCCACTGCATAATAACTGCAAAATGACACTGTGTAATATTATCAGTCATTACGGATATTGTAAAGGCAAGAACAAATGCTGTAACCATCCAGATAGCTTTATTAATAATATTCTGTCATTAAAATGGAAATTGGTGTAGACTGTGTATATTACGAGCTGAAAGTAAAAAAGCTTGTAATATGCTAATTTAGGACAACTATCTGTTAAGTATAAACAATTGACATTCAAATAATACACTGTTCTACGAGGATGATTGATTCAGCCAACTGAAGTGAATGAAAATGTGAGGTTTTTCCAACTGACATTAAAAGCTTCAATGAATGGGATAGAATAAAACAAAAATATTACTTAAAATTGCATTTCCCATCTCTGCCGGTGAAATACAATTGGTCAAATGAAATAATCCAAATTGCAATGGGGGATTGATAATCCGGATTTAACGATCAGAAAAACTCAAAATGTTTCAGGCTCTTTATCATCTGAGGTTTTGCTGTGCTTAATCACCTCCCTCAGGAGGCTCACTGATTTGGGGAAACTGTCCTGTCGTGCTGATCGGTCTATTGGAGTTCATACAGCATTCAAAAGAATGCTTTTGAGCTATTAGTGATCGGCACATTGGCCAACTGAACAACTATAAGTCAAAGATAACATAGTGTGGAGCTGGAGGAACACAGCAGGTCAGGCAGCATCAGAGGAGCAGGAAAATTGATGTTTTGGGTCGGGACGTTTCTTCATTTAAACTAATATCAGCCTTCGAACTAACTCAGTAATTGTGCACCCTTTGATTATACAACTTTATTCAGAGAACTAGCCTTGCAGTGTCCATTGAAGAGGTTTGAATGTCTGAAGCCTAAGGCATTTTATTCAGAGGTGTAAAGCAAATTAGAATGTTTCCTTCATAAGGAAACTATGGAAGGTGAATTTGAGGGGAGAAATTCAAATGAAAAGGAGTAGCACTGTCACAACTCTTCAGAACTCACTTTTGTATACTGCACATTAACCCCAGTAACTGATTTCTAATGCTCCTAATGTCACACTTTGCGGCTGTATGCTACAAGCAGCAATTCAAAATGGCTGAATAAATACCAAAAGAACTGTGGAATGTAAATCAGGAACAAAAACAGAAGTTGCTGGAAAAACTCAGCAGGTCTGATGGCATTTGTAAAGAAAAATCAGAGTTAATGTTTCAGTCTAGTGACTCTTCCCCTGGGATGCTGCCAGACCTGCTGAGCTTTTCCAGTAGCTTCTGTTTTTGTTTCTAATTCAAAATGGCACAAATTTTGATGTCATCAAGCTAGTAAAGATGTGGGCCCATGAAGTAGTTGAGTGGTGTGGACCACCATTCAACTGGCTCCTATTCTAATTGTTGCACTTCATTTGTTCTGAATGTTTCAGCAGATGCTTCTTCCTAACTCTGCCTGAATAAATGTCTAAGCATAGATGTGTTGCTATTGGTGAATATGTGGGTAGGAGGTGAAAGCTGCTCTTTTATTGGTTGGCTTCCTGGTGGGATAACAAGGTGTAGAGCTGGATGAACACAGCAGGCCAAGCAGCATCGGAGGAGCAGGAAGGTTGACATTTTGGGCCTAGGTACACCTACAGTGCTATTTGGAAAGGACATTCTCAACAACGAAGTCAATCCAAGTCAGGATGGTATCTTGGTTTGAAGGGGAACCTGCAGGCAGTGGTGAACCTATAAATCTGATGCCCTTGTCCTTTAAGGTGGTAGAAGTCATGGGTTTAGAATTTGCAGTAGAAGGAGCCTTGGTGGGTTATTGCAGTGCCATCTTGTAGATGGTACCCACTGTTGCCATTGTGAGCTGGTGATGGAGGGAATAAGATGTTTGTTGGAATGCTGTTTGTTGGAGTGAATTGCTTTATCCTGAATGGTGTCAAGCTTCATGAGTGCTAATGGGGCTGTACTCATCCAGGCAGATGAATTTCATCACATTCCTGCCTTGTTCCTCGTAAATGGCGAACATGCTTTAGGGAGTCAAATGAGTTACTCATTACAGAGTTCCCATCTGGCACTCTTATTGGCATTTTTTTTATTGGCTAGTGCAGTTCAGTTTCTGGTCATTAGTAACCTCCAGGATATTGATTGTTGGAGATGCAGCAATGGGAATCCAATGAATGTTAATGAGAGAGATTAGAAACTGTCTTGCTCGCGCAAATTCTGATCATACAAAAGCTCAGGAATATATCATACAAAAGAGGTCTCATGTAGATATGTGGCTACAGATGATGGTCATTGAAAAGCTGGAGTTCTCTGGAACTCCCTCCCTCATGGTGGTGTGGGACTATAGGTTGCACTTGGCCTCACCAATTCGAGAAGGCAGCTCACAACCACCTTCTCAAGGATAACTAGTGATGGATAATAAATGCTGTTCCAACCAGCAACATTCACATCCCATGGACAAACTGAAAAGAGGTTGCTCCACAACTGAGCAATGACAAGGGGCATATTGGTTAAGCAATTGGATTTACCAGTGATCCTATGTGGTGCAATTATATTGCTGATAGTTTCAAAAGTTTGATTCGAATTGCTAAGTGTTCAGCTGCTTGTCAAAAAAAAAACATTTAGAAGATATTGACAAGCAGTTCAAGATACGTTGTCTATACAATAGTTAAGTTGCTCTTATTTGCAGGAAACATTTATGTTTTTCTATCAAACATTTAAAGAAGACAGAGTGCATGCCTTCATGAATTGGTTCAGGGACTGGAAGTACTCTGAGAGCATTTGCGAACTTGGGAAATGTTTCAAACTAAGAATCTGTATACGGGCATGGACATAGCCTACAAATGTAATAGCTACATTGGATGCACGCTGAGCTCGGCAAGTTCATAATGGCGTTAGGGCAGAGTTACTCCTAAATGTAAAAGCAAAATACTGCAGATGCTGGAAATCTGAAATAAAAAAAAATGTGCTGGAGAATCTCAATTGGTCTGAAAGCATTTGTTGAACAATTCCTAAGCACGTTGTGTCCAAGAACAAGCATTTAAGTGAGCATGGGCTTGCATTTTGTTGTCAAATAAAAGTTGTTTGGATCAAACAATGGGAACAATCTTAGGATGGAACTAAGGTGGGTAGATGGAGTTGACATACAGATCTGGCATGACCGATCTGAATGATGGAATAGGTTTAAAAGTCTGAGCTATCTCCCAATCTACATTCCTACACATCTCTGGAGCTGACTGATTGATTTGATCTCTGTTTTTCTTGTCATATGGCTTAATATGGATACAATGGTAAAGGTAAATATTTATCTGTCAACAAATGTGTCTGACCAATTCAATGGCTCAGAATGATAAAAAGATAACTGCCAGAGATCTGCAAATAATCCGATATTTTTCAGTGATCATTGATTCAATGATATATCATAAATAGTTCATGAGCTGAGGATTATTGGCCATCATGAGGGACACAGAGTACTGCTAAACTTACCGCAGGTCACCTACAGGACTTAGATCAAAGCTTCTCTGATGAATTCTACTCTTCAAATTCTTTATACAGAATAAAAAAGCTAATTTTCCAATCAAATTATAGTAGCTTTTAGCCTAAAGTTCCATAACGAGGACATTTGTCATACAACTTTTTCTGAATGTGCCAATAACAAATGTAAAGATTGATACACATTTTCAAAAATGGTGAAGACAGATATGCAATGAAAGCATCTTATTTCCCTTGGCAGTCAAAAGCTGGGAAGAGAAAATTTCTTTAATGGCTTTACATATGAGTTTTCTTCATTTAATTCTCAAATAACATTTAAAATACTATATATACATTTATATTTTTAAGCTTTTGGTTACACATATTCTCCACAACTATGGGTGCACAGGTTCTAATGGCATACAAATGGTGGTTTAGTAGTGCTCCAGAGATTTGATAATTATGAGGATACAACTGAAATATACCATGTAATAGCATTCCTAAGAAGGGCTGTACTCTGAAATATCCACAGATTATGTACAATCAATATGGAGATGATCTACTGATAAATCTGTAACAGTATATTTGCTTCATTACCAGAGATACATATATTTTATGTTATTGCGCTCTCAGAGGAGACTTACTGTCCAGTAACTTTACCGGGGTCTGAGAAGACATGCGAATGTTAATGCAAGTACATTTCTTGTAACTGAAATGGCACATTTAAGCTCTCTAACACTTCTATTTCCAAAACCATACTCACTGTGCATATTGTATACATAGGAGAAATAAAATGATCAATACTTGTTTACTTCTATTTACATAAGGTTTTGTGTTTGAAACCTAGTGTCTATGCATCTGTTTGGCAGCTTTTGTGGTGTATTTTTTCGATCACATAGAATGAACAAAAGTGGGAAACCTTAACTTTGCATCTTTTCTCATACTGCTGAACATTTTATATCGCTGCTCCCCGTTGTGACACATATAGGTCACTTACTCAGCTACTTCTACCTATGCAAGTTTGTTAAATAGAGCAGATTTTCTGTTCCAAGGACCGCCATTTTCCATTGTTGTATATCTAAACACTTAGGCTAACTGAGAGAGGGTATTCCCTAATGGGATGCTTCCTCCCAGACTCAAGTTCTTCATGGTAATCCAAAAAGTGTTACATACTTGTTGGCATGCTTAATTTTGAGAGCTCTAATCAATTACCGTGCTCACCTTGACATTTCGGGCCTAGACCCTTCATCAAAATGAAGGGTCTAGGCCCGAAACGTCAAGCTTTCCTGCTCCTATGATGCTGCTTGGCCTGCTGTGTTCATCCAGCTCCACACCTTGTTATCTCAGATTCTCCAGCATCTGCAGTTCCTATTATCTCTCCACTATGCTCACCTTGTTTATTCTGTCTTTTAACTATGTGCTAGGGTTGTCACAAACTTACAACATAGGAGCCATGATTTAGGACAACACAACTCTGATTTTGCCATTCTTGTCAAATTGAGTTTGATGTGTAACATCACCAGAAATTTAAATAAGATAGATAGATTCTCAGATTCTAATTCAGAAGTAAACTAGTCATGGAACCAAAGAACAAATTTTACCTTCAATGGGCAGACAGTAGACTCTATTATTGGTCAGTAATCCATAATACTCTTAGTCATTGAAACTTGAGGGTGAAGGTAGTCATGTGATCACAAATGTGATTGATGGTTAAGCAACATGGGACTGGTGTTTTTATCTGAAATGGGAAATACCTTGGGATAGAAGTCACCGTAAATGTTTTAGTGTAGACCATACAAACATACAAAATAAGAGCAGAAGTAGACCATCCAGTCCCTTCAGAGAGCTCCACCAATTGGTCAATGGCTGCTATATGTGTTTTGAGTTCCATATTCCCGTCCACCCTCAAGAACCCTTCATATCCTGCATAACAAGAATCAACCTACCTCTGACTTAAAAATGTTCAGTGAATGCACCTCTACTGCCCCTTTAAGATGGAGAGTTCCAAAGCTGCAAACACTCAGAGAAAAATTTTCCCTTTATCTCTGTCCTGAAAGGCCTACTCTTAGTTCTAAAAGCTCAGCTGCCTAGTTCTGAGCTCAACCATGACAGCAAACATTCTCTCCACGTCCACCTTGTCAAGATCATTAAGGATCTTATACACTTCAATCAAAATCACACGTCACTCTTCCAAACTCCAGTGGAAAACCCAGCTTGACCCACCTTGCTTCACAAGACTTATTCAAGGTAAAATCTAATAAAAGTTCTCTGAAGTGCCTCCAATACATTCATATCTTTCCACTAATGCCTGTGATAAAATGGGAATGTTTGTCTATCTGTAAGCATTTACCCTAGTTGCCAAAGCAGCAATCACCTGGCATTGACCCATGGCCTATATGTGGTGCAGGAGCTGCTCACGTCACACCTTGGACCACTGATCGTTGTGTAGCACTAATGATACATAGACACTGGATCTTCAGTTTTGTGGTTGCGGCTCGACCAAGATTGTCACACACAGCTGATGATGAAAAGTGAACATAAATTTACAAGACTGGAACCTTATTTACGTGGACATCTCATTTGTCCCACCAATATGCCCTCAGAATGTCATCTTTCTAACACTGCCACTAAGTCTCAGTACAGTCCCAGATCCTATTGCTTGGGTTGAATGTATCCTGCCCTACAATGGAGCCCATTGGCCTTGGAGGTTTGGATGGGTATTTTTATCGAGCTGATCTGAAAGTGCTGAGCGTATGCTGGTCAGCGGCAGGTGTACCATCCTGGGCATGAACTCCAGGAGCAGAGAGGGTGGCAGGCAGGGTGAAGGTGGAAGACCTGACAACCTCTGTCTGGGGCAGTTGTTCTTGTTGGTGCAGCTGGGAGCATGGTGATGAGGTGTCCCACATGAGTGAGTAGGCAGAACAGAGGGGAAGCAGGGTTAGTAGTGTGATCTTAGAGTGGGTGAGAGTAAGCAAAGGAAAATATTGCCTGTTATAGTGAGAAATATATTTGATAATGTATTGTATACAGATGTAAATGAAAGGAGTTTCACAGTACATAAGGAATTGAAGAATTACAATGATTTTATGAGGGCCGGATGTCAACCAGGATATGCCACTACCTTGAGGCCGCTTAACTATGGTTTCCCACTTGATATGAAGTTTTAAACTGTGGGAAGAAGTCAGGGACTGGGGTACACTTTATATGCTAATAGGCTGGAATCTTGGAGACGATCAAGATTGTCAGCCTTCCAAGCCCCATTTCCCGTTGTTCCTCTGTCCCCACAGTCTTTCCCTGTCAGAGTATTCCTCCCTCCCTGCCCCATCTGTAGCCCATGCACAGTAGTGCTTCAAGTGTATACACTAAAGTGTGTTTTTGTTTAAATGTGGTGAGCTTTACTGCTTTCCTATCCTTTCAGACAGTAACTTCCAGAATGCCCTCTGCTCTGGATGAGAAAAGAATAACCTTAAGACCACCTTAACCCTGCCCCATTTTCATTGTGAATCACATTCAAACTGTGATCTTTGATCCCTCATTTAGTAAGAATAGACCCTCCTCTCCATTGTATTTCAGCGTAATTTTATGCACTTCAATTTAATCTCCACTGAGCCTCTGCCATTCCCCAGAGAACAAATTCTGCCAATCTAATTTTCAGTGATAGTGATGATACTCCAGTCCTGCTACCATCCTTGTGAACCTTCTTGCGTGATAACATAGAATCCCTGCAGAGCAGAAAGAAGTTATGACCCATCAGGTCTGCACCAACCCTTCAAAGAGCATCCCATCCAGACCCCACATTTACCATGGTTAATCCACCTTGCCTGCACATGTCTGGACACTATGGACAATTTAGCATGGTCAATCCACCTGGCCTGCATATCTTTGGACTGTGGGAAAAGACTGAAGCAACTGGAGGAAACCCACACAAATACAGGGAGAATGGGCAAACTCCACACAGAGAATCACCCAGGTTTAGAATTGAATGCAGGCCTCTGGCACTGTGAGGCAGCAGTGCTAACTATTGAGCCACAGTGCTGTTTTAATTCTGTCACGACCAGTCTTGTATGCAGTTGTGTAGCTAAAGCTGACCATGGCTGATGAGTCCATTCACAACTCCTTCACTGAGGTTGAGTGTAGATACAACATAACACACTCTCATATTCTTCCACCAGCACCACTGAAGGCCTCTTCATGATGAGGTTCCCATGTTGGTACCAGCTCTGGGGGTTCACTGCAGTACACTACAGACAGAGTGCGCCACGTAATCCTTGCATGCTGTGCTCTGGACAATTGAAAGAGGTAAAGAGTCTAACTGATGGGCAAAGAAGAGCTGTGAAATAGGCAGCATTCTTCTCAGATAGAAGATGGTGATGTTAATCAAAGTTTTATACAATAACCACATTGCTTTTATATTCCATGACTAAGCTAAGGAAAGTGTCTCCTATGCCTTCTTAGTCACTTCATTGATTTCTCCTGCTATTTTCAGAGATCCGTGGGCATATAATACTCTAACCATTTACATTACCCTAATATCCTAACCATTTACATTGCATTCTCTTGCCTTGCTTGACCTCTTAATTGGCTCAGACTTTTCCAGAATGGATTTTTTTGGCATTTTTCTGTTCTTTTGAACGATTGATTGATACCTTCTTGTAGTCTACAGTTTTCCTTATGATGGTTATGTACTAAACAAAGAAATAAAACTAACTGGGGTGTGGCAGTGTCAAGTAAATGGGGAGCCAAATATCTCAGCGGATTGTGAACACCTCACTGACAACCACATGGCAAATTTCTGTATCATCTGCAAGCTTCTTAATCATACCTTCTGCATTTAAATTTAACTCATCGATCCATACTACCAGAAGCAAGAGAATCCAGTGCTAACTTCTACAGAAACCCACTGGAAATCTTTAATGCTACCCATTGAACATTACACTTTGTTTCCTGACAATGCATCAATTTTGTTTCCACCGTTCCTGTTGCCCTTACTTCCCATGGATTTTCACTGTCCTATGACTCTATGACCAGTCTATCACATGGAACATTACCAAAAGCCTGGTAAAATCCATATAGATGTCCAGAAGTCAAATTATCCTATTGCTTTTAACCCATTGAAAAATTCAATCAAGTTAGTTCGCATGACTTTACCCTAATCAACCCATGCTGGCTGTCATTAATTAATCCATGCCTTTTCAAATGACGATTTATAATCAAAACTTTTTCAACAATCTGTCAATCATCAAGCTTTGGCTGATCAGTCAGTAATTACTTTGGCCTATCTCATCTCTTTTTAAATATTGGCATTGCATTAGTCCCCAGGTAACTTGTCTGCATCCAGAGGGGGTTGGAAAATGATAGAGTCATTGTAATTTTTTTCTCTTGTTTTTCTTAGCCTCAGATTCAGTTGATTCATGTCTGGTGATTTATCTTGTTTGAAATATACTAATCCCCTTTATGTTGCCTTTCTCAATTCGGTTCTCCACTTCAATAATTCACATTCCTCCTCTTCAATTACAATGCATTGTTCCTCTTCTTTATGCAATCAGGAGCCAAGTATTCAACTGGTCTTCAATTTGCCCTACTCTTGGTTACCTTCTTGTTCTATTTCTATTTATGAAAGATTCCTACATTTGATTTGGTTTTATCTGCCAATCCTTTCTTGTGCACCGAATCAAGATGACGGCAGAGTAAGCTGTGTCCAGGCTCTTGAGCCCAGGTCTCATCCATTCCATTGCTTTTCTTTTTATCTCTTCTTTAATCATTTTTTTCTGTCTTTTTCTTTAGTTTTTGGTGTTTTTTTAAAACTTACTTTCAGTAGAGAGCTCAATTGTGGATGCAGCACCCAAGACTTCAGGCCAACATGAGCCCTGATAGTGGTCAGTGATGAAGCGGTGGTCAACAGCAAAGCCTAGTGAATCCCAAAGGCAGTCGTGGCAAAACAGTTGGCGTGCCTGGTCGGGATTTTGCCCGACGTTGGTGAAAGTGTGCCCAGTGTGGGGAGGTGGGCATTAAGCCCTCATGGGGAAATGACGGTAATGTTTAACTTTCAGCTTTATGTTTTTTATTTTTCTAATTTATTTTAAGGAGAGCCATTGTGTGAACATTTTTTTATTTTCTATATTTGTACCCAAGATTTAGTGCCTAGATACTTTTATTCCTAAGATGTGCCAGGAATGACAACATTGTACACTTTTCACTGTATTCCCGTACCCCTTTACTTGAGTACCTGTGACAATAAAATATAAATATAAATATAAATCTATGCTTGCCATATTATCTTCTAATATCCTTTCTAATTCTTTCTATACTTCTCTAGGTTGTCTATAATATTGAGATAACAAGCATGGGGCTGGATGAACAC
>JAHRHZ010000248.1:28034650-28058846 GCA_024137785.1 Ginglymostoma cirratum | reverse complement strand
CTGCTCCTATGATGCTGCTTGACCTGCTGTGTTCATCCAGCCCCATGCTTGTTATCTCGGATTCTCCAGCATCTGCAGTACCTTTTATCTCTGATACATATCTATAATATTGAGGTCTTGTTATCTGACGTAACCTTCCTTGAAGAGAAATCAGAATTAACGCTTTGGGCCCGGTGACCATTCCTCAGAACATTAACTCCGATTTCTCTCCACGGATGCTGCCAGACCTGCTAAGCCTTTCCAGCAATTTCTGTCTTTGTTTCTGATTGACAGTACCCGCAGTTTTCAGTTTTTAATAATAATAATAAAAATAAATCCTTATTTTACTTTGATGTACCCTATGTACTCTTTGACATTGTGCCAGAATAGGTCTAACTCTAAGTTCTCTTCATAGAACCCATTCTATCTCCTATCTCCTCCTTGAATGTCTTCCACAGTTCTTACCTTCAAACAGCTGTTTCCAATGCATCTATGCACTTCCGAAGTGATTCACCATTGTAATGTGGGAAATGTGTCAGTCAATTCTGATACAGTAAAATTCCACAAAGAACAAATGTGATAATAAGCAGATAATCTGTTGCATTGTGGTGATGGTTAGAACATGGGCGCTAGTTCCACCACTCTTCAAAGTTTTGCCCGAGGCTCTTCTGCATCCATTCAAATAGGCAGATGGTTTCATGTCTTATCTGAAATACCTCTGACAATGCTTCTCTCAGTATTACACTGAAGTGTCAGCCTTGATTATTTGCTCAAGCCCCGAAATGTAACTTGAACCCAGAACCTTGTGAATCAGAGCCCATGACTGACACATTATCACATCTCCACTTAATAAAGTGTGCTTTTTCCCAATTTAGCACTTTTAACACTTCCACTCTTGGCTTATCTCTGTCGTTTTTCAGAACCACACTATCATTACCTCATGCTTCCCCACTGCTACCTTTCACCTGCCCAGCTTTATTTCCTAAAATTAAATTCAGAAGTGTCACTTGTCTTGTTGGTCTTGCTACAAACTGGCGAAAAAAATGTTCTTCCGAATGCATTAGGAATTCAATGCCCTCTGTATCATGTTTTTGCTGATTGTACTTCAGTTAATATTAAGGGAGTTGGGGTCCCTTACTTTTATCATGCTTTTGTTTCCACATCTCAGCATTTTGCCCATATAGTTGCTTATCTTCCTCACTTTGACCTTCTGGGGTCTGTTGGTGTGATGACCCCTTGCTCCTTGATTCAACAAGTTTATTCTTTCCATAAAGCAACAACGCTTGTCACTTTTACTCCACCCTTCCACATTCTACAGAAAAGTTCTGCAATGATTTTCCCTGCCACCATTTAGCAATCAGGCAACCCTCCAGAATTTCTGTCCCACTTTACTTATTACATTATTCATCCTAGACCAGTTTCCTTCCTTGGTATGACATTTCCATAGTCCCGGCAGCTCACATTCCACACAGCATTCAATTATCTCCATCTGTACTTTCCTCATAACCCCAATCCCTTTTCTTACCATCAAGCTCTTTTTATTAAAGGTGTTAATTGACGCAGCATTAGCTGGGAGCCTGTTCCAAATAAATCCTTCCAACCTTAAATCTTGCATGCAGCTTACAATTTTAGACTTATGTCCTCCAGCTCCATGTTCACAAGCCAAGTTAAATAATTTGCCTGCCTCTGCATCATTTGTTTCTTTCAGCGTTTTCACAATTAGATCATGTGAACATATTATATGTCTGTGCTTAACAGCATGTCACCAAGTATTCACTTCCAATATTCTCAGCGTTTTATTGTAAACAACTGGAATTCGGACTTGCTGTCGTGGATTCACCACAAATGCCTACTGCTGAATAAGAATTCTATGACCTGATGTCTCTATCATCTTAATTCACCAAAGTCTCAGGCTGAACACAAATAGAAAAATGTGGCAGGATTTTGTATTTGGCGTATAGGCTCCTTGAAGAGAGTTAAATGAATTCCATCTACTTTGAATCTCCAGCCCATTTGCACAAATTTAGATGCATCTGAGCCGGGAGATATTGGCTTAGTATCTCTGGTACATCTGTTCCTGAGGTAGATGCACAGTGGGGTGCCAACTCCAAGATAGATTCAGATTACCACTTTGGACCGCTGGTAATGAAAAGGAAAGCTTATTGTAAAATCTTCCTTGTATTTGTATAAAATCTCCTTCTGAGCATTCTCAAAATATTAGTCTTTCTGATACCCGACTAACTTATTCCTTCTCAGCTGCATGCTTTAGTTCTCAGGTTTTTGAATCTGCAGGTTTTTAAAACACAGACTAGCTCCAGTGTAATCACTTCTTCTTGGCTTTTTTCCCTCATTTTTAAAATTTGTTGGCCAGTGGATCTTAGACTCAATTTGTCAATTATATTATCGAGGCCCACTGAGTATTTCCAGCATTTTCTGTTTTTATTGACAATAATAATCTTGAAGTTTAAGGCAAACACCATTTCATATTTATTTTTATGCCTGTGATATCCTATCTCGTGAAACAAATATAAATCAACTTCAGATATTTTAGAGGGAAAAATATGCAATAAAATGCAAAAATGCATAAACTTAACACAATGATAGAACCTTCTGTGGCATTACAGATAAGTACTGAACAATTGACGCTATATGGGTGAAATTCTGTCGATGGCTCAACAAATGGCAGTGAGTGAAATGCTGATGGAATGCACTGCCAGGATGTGTGATGGAGGCAGGTTCAACCGAGGTATTCATGAGGGAATGTGATGGTGATTTGGAAGGAGCTAGCATGCGAGTGCATGGGGCAAAGGCAGGATGTTAGCACTAGATAATGATGCTCTTTTAATGAGCCAGTGGTGGCATAATAGGCCAAATGGCCTCCTTCTGAACGACAACACTTCTGTGATTCTTGCTTCCCAGGAAGTTCACTTTCCAGTTTGTAATGAACTGATCCCAGCCAGCGTAGGGATGAGCACTACAATTATCTAACATCCCCACTGATTGTTATCTAGAGCTGACATCTGAAAACCTTGGTCTATTATGAATGTTCCCCACAACAGAATAGCTCACTGTTATTCACTTTCGCGCTTTACTCTGAAAGAATAGTCATATCAGTAACAGGGCAATGTTTGACATGCCAAATACAATCCACCCCAGGAAAATGGACCAGGGTTATGACAGGATCCAAGGGTTAGAGACAAGAGGTCTTGCCTCATCACTACCCTAGCCCAAATGTCCCGATCTTTCCATTTACAGCATTTACATAGGGGAGGTAATGACCACATGCTGTTGCTACCAGGTGAGTAATCCAGAGATCCAGGTAGTGTTCTGGGATTCGTGATTGAGTCCCACCAGATGATGAATGAATACTGAATTCAATAAAAACCTGGAATTAAAAGTCTAATGGCAGTGATGAAATTTTCAGTTGGAATAACTCCACAGAGGCCAATATCCCATCACCAAGTCACCTTTTATTTTCACGTGGACGGTCCCTAACACTGATCCAATTCCCTCAGAGTGAGCTCTCAGAGTGAACAGAACCCCTGACACTCCTGTCTATATCTGTCAGTCAGGGATCCCTGATTGGGCCAGATTAACAGCCCCAATCAGGGAACTCATATTCTATGAGGTCCACCTGGCTGATCTCATTACAATGATCCCTGCCCTCTGAGTCTTGGAACATAGGCTGGTTCTTTTTTTTTTGCTACTCCTGGGGCGTTTTAGCACTGGGTCAGGTTCCTCCAACTCTGTCTCTGATACAGGTGGCATGTAACGCACAGTAGCTCGCCTCTTGTGCCAAGAGTGTCTCGGTAAAAGTTCATTTTCTTCTTCAGGTGGCAAAGACGTCAAGGCAGTGACAGCCACCATGTCCATCTCAGATTCCTAAGTGTCTTCAACACTTGACAGAGAGGGAGAACCCATGGATTCCGGAACAGTTGGAAAGGCAGTTGAGGAGCTTGGCACATTTTCTCCCGCAGTGTTTGCAAGCTTGCACCTTTCTTATGGTCCACGTGCTGATTCAGGACCGATACAGCTACCTGAACTTTATATGACACTGGACCTGACTTTGCGTTGACCATGTCCCTTACACATGAGTGCAATTCCCATGGCTCCTACACCAAACTTTGTCCCCTGAAGTAAACTGTCGCTCTTACCTAGCAGTGTCCTGTGTCCGGCACTGGCGTTCCTGATGCCGTTTCATCCTTCCCCCCAACACCCACAAGTCCGGGAAGCTCAGATTTAACCTGGTGTGGAGTCTTCTCCCCATTAGCAACTCTACAGGAGGAATCCATGTAGTTACATTAGGGATGGTCCTATAATCAAATAGGAGCCAGGACAATTTGAACATAGAACATAGGACAGTACAACATAATACAGGCCCTTTAGGTTCCAGCATAACCTCACGGCTCTTAAACTCAATTCTCCTGCCAATGAAAGCCAACTTTACAACCCTATCAACTTGTGTAGCAACTTTGCTGGATCTATGGACGTGGACCCCAAGATCCCTCTGTTCCTCCAAACTCCGAGAATCCTGCCATTAACCCTGTATTCTGCGTTCAAATTTGACCTTCCAAAATGAATCACCTCACACTTTCCTGGGTTGAATTCCATCTGCCACTTCTTTGCCCAGCTCTGCATCCTGTCAATGTCCTGTTGCAACTTACAACGGCACTCCATGCTGGCCACAACTCCACCAAACTTAGTGTCATCGGCAAACTAACTAACCCACCCTTCGTCTTCATTGTCCAAGTCATTTATAAAGATCACAAAGAGCAGAGGTCCCAGAACAGATCACTAGTGAACACCACTGGTCACCGAGCTCCAGACTGAATACTTTCTATCTACTACCACCCTCTGTCTTCTATTGGACAGCCAATTCTATAATCACACAGCCAAATTTCCCTGAATCCCACGCCTTATTACTTTCTCAATGAGCCTACCATGTGGAACTTTATCAAATGCCCTGCTAAAATCCATATACACCACATCCACTGCTCTACCTTCATAGATGTGTTTTGTCACATCCTCAAAGAATTCAATAGGGCTTGTGAGGCATGACCTGCCCTTCACAAAGCCATGCTGACTATTTCTAATCAAACTGTGCTTTTCCAAGTAATCATAAATACTATCTTCAGAATCCTCTCCAATAATTTGCCCACCACAGAAGCAAGACTGACCGGTCTGCAATTTCCAGGATTATCCCTATTCCCTTTCTTGAACAAGGGAATGACATTTGCCACCCTCCAGTCTTCTGGTACTACTCCAGTAGACAGTGAGGATGCAAAGATAATTGCCAAAGGGGCAACAATCTCTTCCCTCGCTTCCTGTATAAACGTTGGGTATATCCCATCTGGCCCAGGGGACTTACCTATCCTCTTTTTTGTTCAAAATTTCTAGCACATCCTCCTTCCTGACATCAACCTGTTCAAGCATATCTGCCTGTTTCATGCGGTCCTCAGAAACGTCAATGTCCCTCTCATTGGTGAATACTGAAGCAAAGTATTCATTAAGGATCTACCACCTACCTCCTCTGACTCCACGCACAAGTTTCCTCCACTGTCCCTGATTGGCCCGACCCTCACTCTGGTCATCCTCTTGTTTCTCACATAAGTATAGAAAGACTTGCGATTCTCCTTGATCCTACCCGCCAAGGTTTTGTCCTACCTCCTTCGAGCTCTCCTAAGTCCATTCTTCAGTTCCTTCCTGGCTACGTTGCAGACCTCCAGAGCCCTGTCCATTCCTTGCTTCCTCAACCTTAAGTAAGCTTCCTTCTTCCTCTTGACTAGGTGTTCCACATGTCTTGTCATGCAAGGTTCCTTCACCTTATCATACTTTCCTTGCCTCAGTGGGACAAACTTATCCATTACTTGTAGCAACTGATCTCTAAACAACCTTCACATCTAGTGAAGCTGTAAACTGTTTCTTTAAAGCTGCCTTCAAAGTTCAGATTGCCAACCCATTGGATGATGGATGGTATGGAGCTATCCTTATATGTTGAACACCATTCAACTTTAGGAAATACTCAAACTCCCTCCTGGTAAACAAGGAGCTTAACAGTACATCTTATCTCATCAATAAGCAGCTTCCAACTTTAACAAACATACCAAACAAACTCAATGCCAAGAGTCCTCAACGTGGAAGTCAAGGTATGTATCAGGTGATGTCAGCTTCCTGTTTGCTCAGATGGACCTCCGGTTGGATACAGGGCACCAACATCTCAGGGCATGCTCCAAGAGCACCAGCCACACATATTCCACATCCACTGACATTGGCATTCGACACATGCCAGCCTCTAAGGGCCCTCATGCACCTCTCTGAACCACTTTCCTCTTGCACCCTGGGCTGCACCAGCATCTCACGAACACTCACCAAGGTCAGGGACTGGACCAGGCTGTATCTTCCAGTTGTTTGCATGCTGTTATAATACTTATTCACTTTGAGGCCATCTAGATACTCACAGCATCCCTGCCTTACATTGTTTTGCATTTTTGCACTTTGCCTCCTCAGAAAGAGATACTGGGCCCCTATACTGCTGTATTGCTGTATTTCCTGAAGAGTCTTGAACTGGAGTTTGTTATCGCATGGTACAAAGTTGACTGAGATGAGTTTGGTCTGTAAGGGCTGGTTGGACCGAAAGGTCTGATTCTGTGGTGTATGACTCTATGACTCTGTAAATGTCTTCACCTAAGCTTTGTTAATCTTTGGAATTCTCCATCCCAGAATGCTGTAAATGCTCAGTCATTTGCAATAATCAAGACTAAGATTTTCAGTTTATTGGACACTAAAGGAATCTAAAGGGACAGGGGAATAGGGAAGGAAAGTGGGTTAAGAGAAAAGATCAACCATAACTAGAAAGGGGAGACAAAAACTAAAGTTAAGCAGTCTCCCATTTAAAGATGTGCTTTCTCTCAGAAGATCACAACGTGTTTGGGCCTCTCTTCCCAGCCAATGATGGAGGCAGAATCATTGAATATTTTGAAGGCAGAGATAGTGTTATAAAGTGAAAGTTGACCCCTCCTCTGAGAACTAAAACCGAAATACCCAAAGAGGAGCACCTCACTGTATAATCTGTAAAAGGAGTGTGAGAAATGGTGTAACCTTCTTTTCAGCAATTTCTAGTGGCTAAATAACATAAATCCCCAACATTCACTTCAAAATCAACTTCAAATTCAATAGCAATTTATTTATTTAACTCTAACAATGAACGAATTAACTGAACTATTAACAAACCAAATAAATCCATTCTAACTGATGACTATTGTTGAATAAAGCAAGATTCTAATGGTACGCTGTTCCAATAAATTCAAGTCCCACTTATTAAACAAAATGTCTCTCAAAATTACAGCCAGGTTACGTATCTTTCAGAATGTTCTGTGCCTTCTTTGTCAATTCTTCTGTCAGGAACGTCTTTGCCAGCGATTCTTCTGTTAGGAATATTAACTAGTTGTGCCATTGGTACTGTTGCTATTTAGATGGTGCTTTCTCGAAGACATAGAGGCGGCTATGAGAGGTAGGGTTCTCTCTTGAGAGCTGATGGCCATTCAATCTGGCAGATGGCAGCTACCTCTGTCGCTTTGTCTGCCTGCCCCCCTTCTTTTATATCATTGATGACATATCAATATTTCTTACAATATGATTGGTCCTATGGTATCAAAATTATCAGATTTAAATTTAATTGGTTTTGGGTATCTAAGTGCCTGGTTCATATTGATTGGCTAAATTCAGAAACCTGTTGTCTTGGTAACAACCGCTGCTTGACCTGCCAACTGGCCTTTCAATACAATTCAGGTGCTCCCTGTCTACTTGCAAACTTTCAAGCTGCTGCTCACAGACATCCATTTTAAACCTCTAAGCAGAGAAAAAGCACATCACCTTTCCCCCTAGTATTTTACAAACACCAAATTCTAACTTCCTGCCTCCCAATCCACAAGTACCGTACCCAACTTCACAACAATAGACACATAGATTCTTGACTAACAAGGGAGCCAAACATTATTGGGTTTTTGAGAATATGTGGTTGTGGCCATAATCATATCAGCCATGATTTTATTGAGTGGGTGAGCAGGCTTGAAGGGCACAGTTGCTTACTCCTGCTTATAGATATATTCAAATGGCCTTATTGAATGATACAGCAGCCTCGAGGCTAAATACTACAGTTACTCCTATTTCATACTTTCCTTACTTGAAGTCTCTTTGGATTGCTTAGCTGCTTAGTGCACTCTCATATGTGGAATTGGGACAATACAGACCATAAAGATCTCCAGGCAGTTTTGAATCAATACTCCTCACCAGAATGGCATTTAGGATATTGGCCTCAGTGTCCCTAGGTTAAAGAGAGAAAAAGTCTATCAGTTTTTGATTATTGAGACCCGGTTGTGAAAGCTAGATGACATGAGCTTTGAACTTGACAGTAATGTCTATCTCAGCATGTAAACCTTTCTAGACTCACAATGACATTGGCTGAGGAGAAAAAGAAGTGAAACAGAATTCAAAGTGCGTAACATGTGGTTAACATTTTACTCTAAATATTAGGGGATTCCAAGCAAATGAATACACAACTATAAATCTGCTGGACTCCCATTAAAAGTACAAAGTAAAAATCAAGCATTGCTCCTTCATCTGAAAGCTAGTGACTTCAAATAAACCTGTTGGACTGTTACCTGGTATCATGTGATTTTTGACCTTGTCCAACACTGGCACTTCCACATCATTAAAGTAAGCCAAACATCATGCAGACTACTGCTTTCTGTCAGAACATCTACTTTTCTAATCTGCTTGTTCAGTGATGTTATTACAGAGCTCAGGAGTAGGTGGGACTTGAACCAAGTCTGTTGGTCTTGGGGGTAAGGACACTACCACTGTGCCACAGGAGGATCCTTTTTCTAGCACTGCAGAGGTACTTTGTCAACCTTTTATAGCCATGTCGCTGAGCCATGTGTCAACTAACATTTGCAGAAATGATGTGAACATGGCTTCCTTTGCGCTGGCATGAAGACAGTAGGTGAAGCAAGCAACATTTATTGAAGACAAATGGATGTCCAGACTGTAACAGCCTGGTATCCTCCTGGACCATTTCTTTCCCAAACTGTTTACATGTTGTTTATTGGGTACAGAAACGGCTGTTACGTACACTGACTCATCTCCACACAAACACACGCACTAAACACAAGAAAGTCTTTCCCACCTAAAAGTCTGCCATAATCATCACCTTAACCCTATGTTGCCTGGTGTGTTTTTATTATTGGTACCTTGCTTCCCATAACATCTATTGGCCATCACTTGATAACTATAATACAATTAAGTTGGAACATATTTTGCATTGCATAACATGCTAAATAAGGACTCTTGTGGTACACTGGTTGTATCCCTACCTCTGGACCATGCGGCCTGGGTTTAAGTCCCACTTGCTCTAGGGGTATGTAATAATATTGCTAAACAGGTTGGTTTGAAAATACCTGAAAGGTTTATTGTAAAATATACACAAAGATTGGATTTTAGGCTATCCATGATAAAAGCTGAAGATTTTACAAATTATAT
The DNA here is from genome assembly GCA_024137785.1 of Ginglymostoma cirratum. Taxonomy (NCBI): domain Eukaryota; kingdom Metazoa; phylum Chordata; class Chondrichthyes; order Orectolobiformes; family Ginglymostomatidae; genus Ginglymostoma; species Ginglymostoma cirratum. The sequence goes on along the minus strand of JAHRHZ010000248.1, from coordinate 28,049,330 downwards.
TCTCCCGATGGAACTGCAAGTTATGTAACTTCAAGGGCAGACTAAAGCCGATTTCTTTAAATCAAATTAAGGCGACATTTGAAATGCAGCATTTGATAACGCATAATCAACAACTTGTACCCTACGTGCATTGTGCAATGGAGAAAACAGACTCACAGACATGCTGAAACAATAGTGACTTTAAATCAATGTAGGCTATGCAAATTTCACACGTGCAATTTCTCAACACTCGTACTCTGATGCATCAAACTTTCTCTAATACTTCCAGAGGCAATACTGTGATATAAACAGAGCATAATACATCTGTTGTTTGGTGAGACAACTTTGCTAGAAAGCATTTATACCTATTGTTTTGCAAAATAATTACAATTTGTAAATATTTATAATATATGTGAGATTTGGAGTGACATTGCTAGAAATGCTGTTTTTCTGGGGCCATTTGTTGCCTGCACTGACGTTATAAAATAGATGGTGGTAGAAAAATACACACTGCAAGTTCAGTCAGACTTGAACATTAAATGGTTACACACATTGTTCTGTTGCACTGTGTCACGCAAAAGCTTTATAAAAATGCATGTACGCTGGTTCAGTTAGGGTTGTAAAATTCTGTCAAGTGCAGCAAATCCAAATTAATTGCATTGCCAAGTAAACAAGAATTTGTTAAATATCTTGTTACCATGGCTAGTAATGAGTTGTATTTGGGATGGTGTCATGTCAAATTTTGACTAATTGCTTGATTACCTCATGGTCAAGTGACGGTTTGCAAAACAAAACAAATAGGGAAAAATGTATGGGTGTAGGAGATTGCACAAAATGATCTGCTGTACAAACTGCTGACATGTGAAATTCTCTAATTCAAGTAATTGGATAGGTGTTGCATGAAATGAGCTTGGATAGTTTCAATCCAGTTAAAACAGACAGAGGTCCATATCACTGCACCTTAACTTGAAACTGATTTGGCAGTTGTCAGAAAGGCAGCAGCTTGGTAAGTGGAAGGCATCAAAGATTTAACCATGGCTGACACATTTGACAAAGATGTGACAGTCACAAAGGTAGACTTTCTCTTCTTGTCCTTTCCCACCTGTATGCAGATTTTTACATCATTCCTTTCACCTCCAATGCTTCTCCAATCCATCCAGCTGAATGGGACTGGTCTCACCTTCTTCTAGCCTTACCTACATACTCAGCTCCAGAAAATCACATGCAATGGATTCTCTTCCTTCTTCTACCTTATTACTTCTTGAGAACCCCGAAGGGTCTTTCATTAGCATTTTCCTATTTTCCTTTTACATGCAGACTATCAGAAGCACCATTCAAAGGCAATGTGTTAATTTTCAGATGTTTGATTATTACAAACATCTCTTGACTCACCAGCTGTTACTTAAACCATAGTAATTTATACTCAGCTATTATACTCCAATCAATATTAGAGAAACCAAAGTCATTGTTTTTGATCTTTGCTCCAAACCCTGTTCCTTGATTACCTATACCTTCTAATTCCTTGCAACATTCCAACTTTGGATATATATATGAAGGTGATGAATTTAGAGTGCTATGAAGATAGGACTGGAGAGTGGGACTAGCTGGGTAGCTCTTTCAGGTGTCAGTACAGACATGATGGGCTGAATGGTCTCCTTCTGTCCTGTAAAATTCTATGATTCTATGATTCCAGGTTTTAGGCCTGTCAGTTTGCAGAGTTAGCGTCACATTTGACCCTGAGATGAGCTTCCAATGTCATATGTCTGCCATCATTAAACACCCATGCCCCCATCCATACAATCATCTGACTTCACCCCTGCCTCGGCTCAACTGCTGCTGAACCCATATCATTGCTACTTCGAGACTCAGGTATTTTAATGCCCTCCAGGCTGATTTGTCATCTTCTACACTCTGTATACTTGCGGCAATCCAAAGCTCTGGTGACTGTGTCTATAATTCACAGGAAGTTCAATTCCTCTATCATGCCTGCACTCTCTGATCAATATTGAATCCTAGTCAGACAACATCTTGAATTTACAACTCTCCTGCTTGTTTCCAAATCCCTCCAAAGCGTTGCCCCTTTCTATTTCTATTATCTCCTCTAGTCCACAATCCTCTCAACTATCCTCTTATGGGTTCCAGTCTCTTATGGGTTCACAAATGTGATTGCTCCACCACTAGTGGCTCTGTCTTCAGTTGCTTAGGCCCCATCTCTGGAATACTGTCCTTATAATGTTTAACACCTCTATCTCACTTTCCTCTTTTAAGCTGTTCCTAAAAACACACAACTAAGTTTTTGGCCATCTGACCTAATGTGTCCTTTCAGTCGTACTTTGAAATGCTCCCATGCAGTTCCCTAAGGTGTTTCATTATGTTACAGGCACTATGCAAATTTAAGTTGTTGTGGTTCTGTAAGATGTCCCATCTTCATTTGTACCAATGCAACGCTAAAATAAAGTAATTTTTCTTAGTTTTGGAATGACCCACAGGACAGTGCTGCCAGGAGCAATGTTACAGTCAGAATGATATTTTATCCCCAACATAATTTGAATAGTAATTCTTTCCTTAACTCCTTTTACTGTTTAATATCCAAAGACATACAAACATTACATGCTGTCAACCATTGTCAATGATGCTCTACAACTGGTCTTAGAAGAGGAAAAATAGCTTTGTGCAACTGCCAGAAGTGGAGCATAAATCCTGTCTAAAATTTCAGCTAATCTACACAACAGCAAAGCTGCAGAAAATCCAAGCAAGGGTCCTTGCAAAATACAACCAAGAACATGGATCTTTAACAATTGATGCATCATGCTTCTAAAGATTACTCATGGCCTCACTAACACAGTCAAGAACAGGAATTGAATATCCTGGCAGCACACCATCAAAATTCTCTCTCTCCCTGTCTCTCTCTCTCACCTTCTTTCCCCGATGCAGGAAGCGCTCAGCAAACAGGAACTGTCTCAGCTCCCTGTTCTAACAGATGCTTTTCTACTGTGTGAACTAAAATAGCAAAATGATGTGGGGATTGCAGAGGAACCAAGCCTAGTCTGGAATTATTTATTCAACTTCAAATAAAGGAACTAACTTGAGTTGTGTGTTAAAAAAAACTTTCCAAAGTTGTAGATTTCAGACACATCTATACTCCACACACACTGTCCTAAGGCAGCACGTGTAAAGGCTAAAGAACTGTTTTCCTGTTACAAAAGTGACACAACTGCCAGCCCTGTCAAAGAAAATGACTGCATTTTGAACCAAGAATATCCTGAGACAAGAACCAAAGACTTCTGCTTCTGGTTGGAGTTAAAATCAGGTGGACTGAAAGCAGAGGGACCAGAAGCCAAGTTGCAGCTCTGAGAAGGTCCATGGTACATTCTGACTACACTTGTGGAGTGTAGATAGGTCATGGCCACTTATTTACTAACCTTCCACAGTCTTGGTGTATTTTCATGAGAATCCCTAAACAGTTTTCTGGTTATCCCACTGAGATAACAAGGTGTAGAGCTGAACGAACACAGCAGGCCAAGCAGCATCAGAGGAGCACGAAAGCTGACGTTTCAGGTCTAGACCCTTCTTCAGAAATGGGGAAGAGGAAGGGGGTTCCGAAAAAAATAGGGAAAGAGGGGAAGGCGGATAGAAGATGGATAAAGGAAGAGATAGGTGGAGAGGAAACAGATAGGCCAAAGAGGTGGGGGTGGAGGCAGTGAAGGTGAGTGTAAGTGGGGAGTTAGGGAGGGGATACGTCAGTCCAGGGAGGACGGACAGGTCCAGGAGGTGGGATGAGGCTGGTAGGTAGATGGGGGTGGGGCTTGAGGTGGGAGGAGGGGATAGGTGGGAGGAAGGACAGGTCTTGGAGGCGGGGATGAGCTGGCTGGTTTTGGGATGCGGTCGGGGGAGGGGAGATTTTGAAGCTTGTGAAGTCCACATTGATACCATTGGGCTGCAGGGTTCCCAAGTGAAATATGATGTGCTGTTCCTGCAACCATCGGGTGGAATCGTTGTGGCACTGCAGGAGGCCCAGGATGGACATGTCATCTGAGGAATGGGAGGGGGAGTTGAAATGGTTCGGGATTGGGAGGTGCAGTCGTTTATCATGAACCGAGTGTAGGTGTTACACAAGGTGGTCCCCAAGCCTCCGCTTGGTTTCCGCGATGTAGAGGAGACCACATCGGGAACAGCGGATGCAGTATACCACATTAGCAGATGAGCAAGTGAACATCTGTTTGATGTGGAAAGTCTTCTTGGGGCCTGGGATGGGGGTGAGGGGGGCAGCGTAGGGGCAGGTGTAGCACTTCCTGCGGTTGCAGCGAAAAGTGCTAGGGGTGGTGGGGCTGGTGGGGAGTATGGAGCGGACAAGGGAGTCACGGAGACAGTGGTCCCTCTGGAAAGCAGATAAGGGTGGGGAGGGAAAAACGTCTTTGGTAGTGGGGTCAGAGTGCAGATGGCGGAAGTGCCGGAGGATAATGTGTTGGATCCGGAGGTTGGTGGGGTGGTACGTGTGAATGAGGGGGATTCTGTTTTGGTCATTATTGCGGGGAGGGGGTGTGAGGACTGAGTTGCGGGAAATGCGAGAGACACAGTCGAGAGTGTTATCGACTGCTGTGGAGGGGAAGTTGCGGTCCTTGAAAAACGAGGACATCTGGAATGTCCGGGAGTGGAATGCTTCACCTCGGGAGCAGGTGCAGCGGAGGCGATGGAAGTTGGAATAGGGAATATCATTTTTGCCGGAATATGGGTGGGAAGAAGTGTATTCTAAGTAGCTGTGGGAGTCGGTAGACTTGAAATGGATATTGGTTTCCAGGTGGTTGCCAGAGATGGAAACAGAGAGGTCCAGGAAGGAGAGAGAGGTATCGGAGATGGTCCAGGTGAACTTAAGGTTGGGGTGGAAGGTGTTAGTGAAGTTCATGAACTGATCGAGCTCCTCGTGGGAGCACGAGGAGGTGACGATACAGTCATCAATGTAACGGAGGAAGAGGTGGGGGATAGGGCCAGTGTAGGTATGGAAGATGGATTGTTCCACGTAACCTACAAAGAGGCAGGGATAGCTTGGGCCCATGCGGGTACCCACGGCCACCCACTTTATCTGTAGGAAGTGGGAGGAATTGAAGGAGAAGTTGTTAAGAGTGAGGACGAGTTCAGCTAAGCGGATGAGGGTGTCAGTGGAGGGGGACTGGTCAGGCCTGCAGGACAGGAAGAAGCAGAGGACCTTTGGGCCATCTGCATGGGGAGTGCAAGTGTATAGGGACTGGACATCCATGGTAAAGATGAGGTGTTGGGGACCAGGGAATCGGAAGTTTTGGAGGGCGTGGGTGGTGTCACAGACATAGGTGTGGAGTTCCTGTACCAAGGGGGAGAAAATGGAGTCGAGATAAGTAGAGATAAATTCCTTCGCCTCCACCGCATCTGGTCCGGAGATGAGGCATTCCAATCCCGGACATGCCAGATGTCCTCGTTTTTCAAGGACTGCAACTTCCCCTCCACAGTGGTCGAGAATGCCCTCGACTGTGCCTCTCACATTTCCGGCAACTCATCCCTCACAACCCCTCCCTGCAATAACAACCAAAACAGAATCCCCCTCTTCCTCACGTAACACCCTACCAATTTCAGATCCAATGCATTATTCTCCAGCACTTCCGCCATCTGCAATCTGACCCCACTACCAAAGACAGTTTTCCCTCCCCACCCTTATCTGCTTTCCAGAGGGACCACTCCCTTGTCCGCTCCACACTCCCCACCAGCCCCACCTAACCCGGCACTTTTCCCTGCAACCGCAGGAAGTGCTACACCTGCCCCTACACCTCACCCCTCACCCTCATCCCAGGCCCCAAGAAGACCTTCCACATCAAACAGATGTTCACTTGCACATCTGCCAATGTGGTATACTGTATCTGCTGTTCCCAATGTGGCATCCTCTACATCGGGGATTCCAAGTGGAGGCTTGGGGACTGCTTTGTGTAACACCTACACTCGGTTCGCGACAATGACTGCACTTCCCAGTCGTGAACCATTTCAACTCCCCCTCCCACTCCTTGGATGACATGTCCAGCCTGGGCCTCCTGCAGTGCCACAATGATGCCACCTGAAGATTGCAGGAACAGCATCTCATATTTCACTTGGGAACCCTGCAGCCCAATGGTATCAATGTGGACTTCACAAGCTTCAAAATCTCCCCTTCCTCAACCGCATCTCAAAACCAGCCCAGCTTGTCCCTACCTCCCTAACCTGTCCTTCCTCCCACCTATCCCCTCCTCCCACCTCAAGCCCCACCCCCATCTCCTATCTACTAACCTCATCCCGCCCTCTTGACCAGTCCATCCTCCCTGGACTGACTTATCCCCTCCCTAACTCCCCACCTACACTCACCTTTACTGCCTCCACCCCCGCCTCTTTGACCTATCTGTCTCCTCTCCACCTATCTTTTCCTTTATCCATCTTCTATCCGCCTTCCCCTCTCTCTCTATTTATTTCGGAATCCCCTTCCGCTCTCCATGCTGAAGGGTCTAGAGCCGAAATGTCAGCTTTTGCACTCTTCTGATGCTGCTTGGCCTGCTGTGTTCATCCAGCTCTACACCATGTTATCTCAGATTCTCCAGCATCGGCAGTTCCTACTATCTCTGAAACAATTTCATCCCACTGAGATGTTCCTTTTATACCTAGTGATATATTGTTCATTGGCAGACTTTCCCATGTGGCCTGTATAGTATTTATGAGTTCCACACTCTTGTGAGTGAAATGCCACAGGCTATCGTGAACATAAAGGCTAGTAGGACGGCATCTTACTTGGAGCCTTACAGAGTCAGATTCCAGTTCAATGTGACCTAATGTCACTCTGTCATTGCTCCTTTTACAAATTAGCTATACCAAGAGTAGAAGTAGACTTACTTTCTGTCTAAACTATTGGGCTCCTTCAAATAGAAATAAAGTAACAATCTAATCTAAATGTAAAAAAGCAATTGCCATTTTGTTTTGAGCTCAGCAGCAATGGAAAAAAGGAAGAATGGAATTACTGAAGTCCTGAGTTTTGGCTTCATCACCACTGATCTAGGTGACTGCAGTTCTGCTGGCAGATCATTAGCACTGGTCTCACTGCATTCCCCATATGGCAAATGCACCATCACTAAGGCCTATAGAATAGTCACAGTCATAAAGAGTTACAGAGTCATTTATGGCATGAAAGGAGGTCGTTCAGCCCATCAAACCAATGCCAGCTCCCCATGAAGTAATCCCATTTTAGCCACTCCACCACTCAGTCAGCATAGCCCTGAAAAGTTATTTCTTTCAAGAGTTCATCCTTTAGAAATCATTGATTTCTTCAGTTTTCATCATTCTTATGGGCACAAATTGCCAGATTATTGTTACTCACTGCATAAAAATATTCTTCCATTTTCCCAAAATTGGAAATCTGTATCTCCAAGTCCTTACACAATATACTAATGAGAAGACTTTTTCCTTGTCTACCTTACCCAAGTCTGTCATAATACTGTACATCTATATTGAAATATACTTCAATCTCATTTGCTCCAAGGAGAACATTCCCTGCCTTTCCAGCTTTGTCTTCAAACTAAAATTCCCTCATCCTTGCAGCCATTCTCGTAAATCTCCTCTACTCCGTCTCAAGGAAGTTCACATGTTTCCTAAAATGCAATGCCCAGAATTGGACACCATTCTACAGCTGGGACTTAACTAGAAATGAAAATGTTTCAACATTTCTAAATGTTTCAGCATTGCGTCCTTGCTTTTGTATTTGTAGATCTCAAGGTCCCATATGCTTTTCTAACTCAATTTGTCTTGCCATCTTCAAAGATTGATGCTCAACTGGACAAGGTCCCTGTGCCCCTACAAATCCTTTAGAATTGTCCTGAAGGAGGGTAATACCTGAAACGTTGACTTCTCTTTTCCTCCAGAAGCAGCCTGTCTTGCTGCGGTCTTCCAGCTTCCTGTTAGTCTATCTTTAGAGTTGTGCCCTTCTGATTCCAAGATTGTGACAGTGGGGATGGCAGCATTCATCTCCTCAGCAAGGGGTTCAGCCACTCATGGGCTTATGCGGCAGTATGGCTGCATCCACACGGCTGCATCGTTGCCTTTCCAGCTTAGTTGTTCGGTAACTTTTCTTTTGTTTTGGTTGCCAGGGGCCTCCTTCTGAAGTCCAGGGCCCTGTGTAACTCCACCTTCACTCCATCTCTGGTGGCCCCATTGATCGATGTCCAGCGTCGGAGGTGGGGCGGGACCCACGCGGTGTGATTGTCTGCAGCTCGGACTTGGTGGATGCAGAAGCAACAGTGGCAGCAGGAAAGGAGCACCTTGCCAGGACCTTGGGGACAATGTCAGATCTTGGCAAATGGAGGACTAGCGAAGGAAAAGGCTACTCAGAGGGAAAGGTGAACTTTTGAAGCTGTTTCAATTTTAGTAATAGCAAAGTAATATTTATTCATTATTTTACCACATGTGCAGTTATTCAGTAATTTACTCTGTAATCCATGATTGTGCCGGAATATAGTGACATTATCCACTTTTCACTGTACTCAGGTACAAGTGACAATTTTACATAAATCTTAATCTAACTCTTAATTGGACCCTCCTATTCCATAAACCTCAATTTTGTTAATCAGCCTGTAATGTGGTAACTTGAAGAACATTTATGGAGAACATTAACTGCATTCACTTCATCTATCTCCTCTGTCATGTCATTCAACATTTTTTTTTGGCAGAGATCTGCTCTACAATGGCTAAATTTCTAACACATACTCCATAGGTTGCTATACTAGATTACTAACAGGTTTTGGCATCTCCACCAATACTTCAGTAATTGAATGGACATATAGAGCAAATAGGTCTTTTAGCGTGTTATCTGTTTGCTGAGTTTGCTGATTTTAGCCAAATAAAGAGTTAGATGGCTATAATTGATGAAAAGGAGTTCCTATTTCTGATTACATTTCATTGACTTCTATTATTTAGGAACACTGAACAGTGGGCTTCAAAAATCATGGCATAATCCAACAACGTCAACATGGTTTTACAAAAGGGAAATCATGTTTGACAACTTTATTAGAGTTTTTTTGAGGATATACTTAGAAAAATTGATAAAGGCAGAACGATACAAATGGTGTACTTGGGGTTTCAAGAAGGATGAAATAAGGTCCCACAAGAAAAGATTACTATGCAAGATTAATATGCTTGTGGAATTAGGGAAACATATTTTTATAGATAAGATAATTGATTAATGGAAAGAAAAATAAGAGTTGGAATAAATTGGGTATTTTAAAGTTGGCAGGCTGTGACCAGTGGAGTGTCACAAGGATCAGTGCTGCAGCCCCAGCTGTTTACAATCTACATTATTAACTTTGACAAAGAATCTAATTGTAACATATCTACCTTTGATGATATCACAAAGTTATGTGGGCCTGAAAATGGTAAGGGATACAAGGACATTCCAAAGAGTTATACTAGTAAATGTTCATTTTTTTCTTATTTGCTCATGGGATATAGGTATCACGAAAGGGCCAGCACTCTTTGCTTATTTTTAATTTCCCTTGAATCAACTACGTTGCTATTGATCTAAAGTCACATGTAGACCACACCAGATAAGGATATCTAACTTCCTTTGAAAAGGGCAATGATGAACCATAGAATCACAAAATCCCTACAGTGTGAAAGCTGGACATTTGAGTCCACATCAATGCTCCTAAGCGTTTCCCATCCAGACACACCCTATCTCTGTACCCCTGCATTTCCCATGGCTAATCCACCCGGCCTGCACATCTTTGGACTGTGAGAGGAAACAAAGCACCTCGAAGAAACCCGCACAGACACTGGGAGATAAGTACAAGCTCCACACAGTCACCGAGGGATGGATCGAATCCGGGTCCCTGGCACCGTGAGGCAACAGTGCTAACCACTGAGCCACCGTACTGACCCCTGGAACCAGCATGATTTTCTATGACATTTGCTAACATTTTCCCAGTTACTACTACCAAAACTAGCTTTAAATTCAAGATTAGTTCTATTAGGTGAATTTAAATTCCATAAGAGCTGTGGTGGGATTTGAACGAGCACCTCTAGAGTATTAGCCCAGGCATGTAGATTTGTAGTATATTGATATTACAACTGCACCACATCTCTCCGACCAAGGGGCAATTATCAAAGCACAAGGATACAGATGGTTAACATGCAGGTCCAGCAAGCAATTAGGAAACCAAATGGTACGTTGACCTTTACTTGATTGGTCCCAGAGATGAAAGGGTTTTTTCAAATATGAGAAGCTAAAGGAAAATTAAATTCTATGGAGTTTAGAAGAGCGCAAGGACACATTGAAACATTCAAGATAATTAAAGACTTGGAAGGAAGGTACTGAGATATTGTTTCTTAGAGCTGTCTAACCTAGAAGAAGACAGTGCAGTTTCAGAATGAGGGGCCAATCATTTCAGACAGACGTGAGAAATTTCTTCATTCACAAGTTTGTGGATCTTTGGAATTTTCTATGCCAAAGGGATATGGGTATGCCAACATTGAAGATATATTTTTTAAAAAATACAGAAAATGCTGGAGAAACTCAGCAGATCTGGCAGCATCTGTGGAGACAAACTAGAATTAATGTTGTGGGTCCAGTGGCTCTTCAGTACCATTTCGCTGGTTTTGTCTTAACATATTTAAGGTTGGGAAAGGCAGATTTCACCTCCATGGGAATAAAGAAACATGGGAAGTGGCAGAGTGATGTGTATGAATTAAGGGATAAACTGGGATTGAATTTGAAGATCAAACATGATCATGCTGAATAGCTGAGCAGAGCTCAATGAGCCTTATGGATTTCCCCCTGTTCTAATTTCATATGAATTCTGGACATTAAGCGAGGAAAGGAGCGGAGTTGATTGTGGTATGAGTCATGGTTGAATACAGCTTCAAATTTATTGCATATGTATGGCAACCTGGTACTGAAGTATACATACAGTATATCACTCCCTTTTGCTAGCTACACAAGCCATAGATCACGATGATTGGCATATCATATATACATACATCACTTCAGTGATATGCAACAGACAGAGTACGAATGTATTCAATCAGCTCAAGCGTGCAAACTTCGAAAGATAATTTCTCATGTTTCCTCAATTAGAAAGAAATGCTGACCAATCATGAATATGTAACAATCAGTTAATTCAAGATTATTAAACAAACTTGCAACGGAGCTCATTCATGCATTCTATAAGGGACATACATCCATATGCAGGGGCATGTTCTCAACAGGCAAAATTACACATCTAAGCAAGGTATCTTCTTGGATTAAGAAAAAGTCACTGGGGAAAATAATTCCCTGGTGCATTCTCCATGGCAACACCGTGACCTATCACTTCCCAACCAATCAGCACCCTTTTCCTCCACAGCATAGATTGTTACTCCCTTTGAAATTTTACTTTCTTGTATCTGTCCTAATGAGTGCAAGATGAACATCATTTCAATTATTCATATTGTTAATTTGCATCAAACACGTTTTACCTGCAGCCTGAAAGCAACAAGCTGTGAGAGAACGAATTGCGAATTGTGTTATCTAGATGAGAGTGTAAAAGTGCAGTCAAGATAAATGCTTCCATGATGTTAAAAGTGTTGAGAATTTTCTCAAATTACTAATTGCCAGACAGCTGCAAATCTGCTATCTTTTATTTATGGGGACCATCACGTTAAGTTGGTATTATTTTTTTAAAAATTCTATACAATTTTGTCCATTAAACTTTGACATTTATCCCTGCATAATTTTATTTTGCTTTTCAATCCAGAAACATTTAAGAGGGTGAAAAATGATGCTGCTGGAAAGTGGAATACATCAGACACAGATGCCTAAACATTCACTGCAGCGAAGTGTGAGCTTGATGGAATGCAGATATCTCATTCCCCAGCCACTCACAAATACTGGTAATAGAAGAACCAAGCGGAAACAGTGAGATACACAGAGTTCAACCTTATTCACAATGTCAAAACTCTTTTTTAAATCATGAAGTGTATGAACTGAAGCCTTTACTCAGGAAAAAAAAATGTTTTAAAAATTTAGAGGACAAACAAGATAATCCAACAAGGCTGTTATTAGGAAATGGCTGGGTGACAAAATTAAAGAAGTTAAGTATTATTAAAACTTTGATGTTTGCACAAATTATGAATTAAGAAAGGATTGGCAGCTGCTTTTGACTTCAGCATATTGAGGGTGCAGAAAAGAAGAACAGATTGTAATAAAATATGTTGTTTTATTTATTAGACCTTTCTATAACATTTGTTCTGTTTCTAAAGTTGAGTGATTTTTTGTCTTTTATGTGGAAAGTGGTTTTCGGCAGACCATTGAAAGTCTCTAACAAAGTGGCATAAATCATTAAACTTTCACCTCTGGAAACTCCTGGCCACAGCTACCATATTGTTATCTCCTGAACATGTGAGTGGGTAAGGATTGGGTTTCCTGATGTCTGACACAGCTCTGAAGGTGTGTGGTTATGGTAGTAAGCTGTTTAGAAAGTCTGCTTCAGTTCACACTGGGATCAGATTAGTTCTCCACCAATGTTCTTATACTGCCTCAAGTCACTCTCTCAACACCATGGCCCCTCAGGAACCTTTAAACACCCAGTTCTACACCCCTTCAAATTCCCCAGACATCCTCCTATTCCATATACCCACTTCAGGCATTCTCAATCCCATGCCTGATTCGTTTATCCTTCATAGCCACTCATCCAATTTACAATATCCAAAGTTCTCAGGAGCCTTGTAATAGGAAGAAGAATTGTTTGAAATAGACATTGAAAAGCAGAACTCCAACAATCTAATAGATGTATCTCTGACAAACATACAAACTTAAACTGAAAAAAAGTCTTGACCCAATTACAAAAAAACATAAAACCCCTCAAGCTAAGGAGACAGTGAATGATATTAGGGCAACAATTGACTGAGCATAGATCCAGTCTGCCAGACATATTCTTCAGGACTTGAACAACTTGATCATTATTGACCAAGCCACGCTTGGAAAGGAACATTGAAAACTCCCAACAAGAATAATTTTTTTTTCCTTTCCATCCTTGTTGTTCAACATGGAGAGATACTGACTAATCGGCAGAGGGTCTGTGGAAGTCGATGGTATTCAGTGGGCAGTTTCATTGCCCATTTTTTACCTGATGCCATGAGACTTTACATAGTCCACAGTCAATTTTGAAGGTCTAAGGGCATTCCTACCCAATTGTATACCACCTTTATTGGGTCTATCCTGCCAGCGGGACAAGATGTGCCAACAAATGACAATGGTGCTATCTAAGACATTGGTGAGGGGGTTATCTGTTAGATTATATTTGAGCAATTATGACTATATCAAGCTGTTGCTTGATGAGTCTTTGGGATAGTTCTCCTCATTTCGGTACAAGCTACCAGAGGACAATAAGGCACCCTTTGCAGTGTCAAGAGGATGAGGTTTGCCATTGTCAATTCAAGTGCCTAGGTCAATGTTAGGAGCCCATTACTGTTAGATTTCATAGAGATTTGATTCAGCTGAGTATCATGCACATAACTTCAGGGTCATTTGTCCCCAGAGCATTGTTTGGGCATCTGGATTACTTCATTATAACTGTGACACTGCCTATACAGTGAAAGATGCAGATACTTTATTTCTTTCAAATTTAAAGGGCTGTGGATGTTTAAATCACTTCAGATCATGACATGAGTGTCCTCAAACAATTTTCAATTCACTTTTGAATCTTTTCACAAGTAGAAAAGAGCTCTAAAGTTGTTCAATGCAACGGTCAACTTAACATTGCAAGACAGAAACCTATTCTCAATTACTCCTGTACAAACACACCTAACATATAATGCAGCATCCAGTGAACATCATAGTTGTCTAATAACTTCTTACTTGTCTGTCAGAACGTTTGCAACTCCTCACAGACTTCCCTGAAAGTTTCCGACTTGTGAAACAAAATGGGTCATAAGTACATAAGGAATAGGAGCAGGAGCAGGCCATTTGGCCCCTCGAGCCTGCCACGCCATTCAATAAGATCACAGTTGATCTTCTCGGGAACTGAGCTCCATTTACCCACTCACTCACCATAATCCTTAATTCTTTCAAAAATTTATCCTTGCCTTAGAAACATACAACGAAGTAGCCTCAAGTGCTTTGCTGGGTTGGGAATTCCACAGATTCAAAACGTTTTGGGAGAAGTTCCTCCTCAACTCAGTGCTAAATCTACTCCCCCTTATTTTGAGGCTATGTCTCCACGTTCTAGTTTCACCCACCAGTGGAGACAACCTCCCTGCTTCTATCTTATCTATTCCCTTCATAATTCCCAAACCCATTGACCTTACTAAAATATTTGGGTGGCCGGAGGGTACATTTGAGAAACAACCTTTTCTTGAAGAGCTTGGTGGCAATCTGAGAACAGAGTACTTTTTTCCAGAGTTGCAATCTAGACCTGATCTGAATCCCTTCCTACCTATGTGAAGATAAGACCATTAGAAATAGACACAGGAATAAGCTGTCCAGCCCCTCAATCTTGCTATTTAATAGGAACATGGCTGATCCAACATTCCTCATGCCCAGAGATAGTAGGAACTGCAGATGCTGGAGAATCTGAGATAACAAGGTGTCGAGCTGGATGACCACAGCAGGCCAAGCAGCATCAGAGGAGCAGGAAGGCTGACGTTTCGGGCCGAGACCCTTCTTCAGAAAAAAGATTTTCCTTTTTGGCTT
>JAHRHZ010000248.1:27902575-28024650 GCA_024137785.1 Ginglymostoma cirratum | reverse complement strand
GAGGAGCAGGAAAGCTGACATTTCGGGCCTGGACCCTTCTTCAGAAACGAAGAAGGGTCCAGACCCTGAAACGTCAGCTTTCCTACTCCTCTGATGCTGCTTGGCCTGCTGTGTTCATCCAGCTCTACACCTTGTTATCTCAGAGCAAGTCAAGGGCAGCCTTTGATACAAATGCAGACCCAGCTTAGGGTGCTCATAGTCAGGATGGTTTCCAAATCAGGTGTGAGGAACAGACAATCTATTTTCACTTTTTATGCCCTTTTGTGAATTGTTTTCCTCATGGAATGAGAGAAAGGCTGTTATTATGGGAGATGAAAGTGGATAGCACAACCATTACTATTAGTGGTAAAAAGGTGTCTAGAGCAAGTGGGTAGGCGGCACAGAGAGCAATCAGGAATAGTGGGGTTGGGAGTTGGGATGTCTGAGAGTGACTGGCAATGGCAAAGCATCAGCCTTGGTGATAAGTGGGTGCAGTGGCACAGGTAGTGTGAGTGTGAGGCATTGGAGAGGAGACGGTGGCACTTACACTGGCAGAGTGGAGAAGGAAATTGATCTTCTTCCTCCAGTGCTGTGCCTTCCTTCAGATGTCTGAGGCTGCTCTAATCTGGTCGCAACCTCAGAACAGGCTAGCATTGTCTGGTGGTGCAGCCGACACTGCTGGTTCTGGGAAAATGAGAAATTCTTGTGTTGGCCTCCAGGAGCCTGTCCATAAAGTAGGGCACCAATGATCCTTTGTCTGCCATGTCCAAGGTAAATGCCAGAAACTACACAGGATAGCTCCAGAGTGATAGCACTTATCCAGACGCACAACAAACTTTTAAAGATGGTAAGGGCATAAGGGATGCCAATTAATTCCCGAGTGGCAAGTTGCTGCTGGAATGGCACATGGTAAGATGGGGCAGAAATCAGATCTGAGAGACACCAGTGAGAATGGCTAATAAATTAATGAGATGAGTTGATAAGTGACTTGAACTCGTTAGGACTCACGGCAACAAACCCTTCAAAAAACTCAGTGCAACTTGGACTTGGCTAACAAAATGTATGATTTAGCCCTTATCTGAAGTTGAAGCTTAAGGAATTATTGACCTGGCTTGGAAATTTGTAGGCATCAAGAGAAGGGATAATGGGCATGTACTCTATTTAGCAGGATATGACCAATGGTTTCTTAAAGAATCTTTATTGATGCTTCAACTTTTTACAGTAGGTATTGATGACTTTGACGTTGAGGTAGAAAGCTCATATTACATGACTCAAAGATAGGGCGGTACTGCAAACTGAGCAAATGCAATTATAATTATATGCTGATTGATTAAGTGAATGAAATAAATGTTGTTAAATGTGAAGTCAACCACTTTAGACCTGAAAAGCATAAAACAGAGCATTTTTAACAGTTGAAAATCTAGAAACAGCAGATATGCGCATGTCCTTGGAAAGTCAGAAACTTACAATATTGACCTAATTTCTCTGTTTACAGATGCTGACAAATTTTATGAATACTTTCAGAAACTGTGTTTTCTATTTCACTTTTCATTTTAATTGCTACTGCTCTTATCGTCAAATCAGACCTGAAATATAATTAGTTTGAAATTCATGTACTTAAAAACTTGCTTTGAGTTTCACTGAAACCCACACATGAATAATGGCCAGTTGGAATCACACATTGTTAAGATCCCAGTTTAATGATGATAATCCTAGACAAGTATGATCCCAGAGTGAAACCCTGGCTTGACAAAGCATAAGTTTGACTTTTCTTTTCAATTACCTTAGATATCAGTCATTGAACATATTCATAAGAGACTCTCAATTTAATTCAGTTGAAAGAAAACGAAAGTTTGTTACTCAAAATAAAAACATTAACTACATTATACTACTCAAGAACTATTGAAATGATCTACTGAAGAGTCATCTAGAGTGGCATGGTGACTTAATGGTTAGCACTGCTACCTCACGGTACTTGGGTTCACTTCCACCCTCAGGCGACTGTCTGTGTGGAGTTTGCACATCCTATGTGCATCTATACAGACACAGTCTAAGGATGTGCTGGTTATGTGGATTAGCCATAGGAGATACAGGGATAGAGTATGGGGGCAGGATCTGAGGGGAATGTTCTTTAGTGGCCCTGTGTGGGCTGAATGGCCTGCTTCCATGCTGTAGTGATCCTATGATCTATGCATTAAAGCCTCATGCTAGGATGGTTGTCAGCAAATTTCAGCATGTTTGCTAGATGTTACTTTCTTCATCCTCTCCCCAAGAACCTTATACAAACTGCCAACTCAGCTTGCTTTTTTAAAGCATGGTTTCCCTCAGCTTAGGTCAATGTCAGCCGTCTTTTTCTCTGACCAGCCCCCTCCTTAATCATCTGCTTGTACAGTGTTCTTCTCACCGTCTCCCAAGCATCTTTGGATTTCTCTACAACCATGATTGACTGGAAACCTCTCCTGTTTATGAGACTCTTCCCTCCGATGCATGACCTGCTCCTTTTCTCTCCCTCTTTCTGTGTCATAAAAGTCAAGCCAGTAAACATCTTTGCCATTATCTCCCCAGGTGGCCTGGGTCATTTTGGCCATTTGACTGAAATCATATGACTTCTTGTTTGAACGCAGCACTCAAAATGACTTTCTGACCTTTAAGAAAGGTTCAGATCTTCACAGAACTAAAAACACAAAATCCATTTTCTCCCACTTTAGAATCCAAGTTCTCAGGTCATAATCATGTATTATGAACCTTTATGACAACATCAATAAGTTTGCTTCCTAAGTATAGATGAGAAAAAAGTAATGATTTTTAAACAGTTTAAAGTACAAATATCAGCCAGCAAATACACAGTTTCACATTTGGATTTGATTAATTTTACTTGGAGAGGAAAAGAAATCAGAGCTTGATCATCTGGCTAAATTATATAATGGTTACCATCTTTGATTTTATATCATTTATTAACATAGATCTCAGACATACTCCATCAATGATGTGAGGTATTGGGCCATATCTTAAAACCACAGAAATAATCACTGTTTAACTTTGATTGAATCCCGTAATTAATTGGATATCTTTCAAAGACCTTTAGCTAATAGCAGTATCCGTTGTTAGTAAAGATCAAATGTTGCCAAAGAGTTTGTTTGTCATTGTTCCATTTGCGACAATTTGTCTATGAATGCAGCCAATAATAATTTTAGGTCATTTTTCCTGTCTGCAGCACTAGAATAGCACAACTTGTAAGCAGTCACATATATGTGGCTTAAAAAGCAAAGATACAAACTAATTATTCAGAATGAGTCGGAATTTTTAGTTGTCTGGAAAGGCACTGCATCTAGAAATGTAGGAATTTAATCTAATTACCAAAAGTTATTATTATAAAAGTATCACATGTTTACGATTGTGTAAGTTCTCCATTGTACAGCAAATGTGTTATTAACCAACAATTATGGGACCAGGAGAGTGCCAGTTGACCAAACATTCCAATAATCAAGAAGTCCACATAATCAATGTAAAAACTCACAGCAAATAATAGAAACCTAATCCAGGGGGTATACACATCACTATTATACTTTATTTAAAGTATAAATCACTTAATTAATAATGCAACTTGGGCTTAAATAAAACTTACCAACAGAGAACTTTCTCACTCATACCCTCAACTGACTATTCGGACGTCATGACAGATTACCATTTTTGAGGAAAAATTGACTTGATATTGAATCAACCCTTGATTTTTCCTGTGGCTATTTGATTGAACAACAGGTGTATTTACATTAAAGTAAATAAATTTAAGAAACTATAATGACAGAACAATACAGTAAACTTTGTGGTATTTGAGGCATGCAATATTTGCTGGTTTAGTAAGAGTGCCAATTAAAACGAAGTTTGCTGTACTTGCTTTTCCCTGAGGAGAAGACGTGAAAAGATACAGGTCTGAAATCCATTCTTGTTCAATAAAATGCTCTGTCAATTTTCTCTTATTCCTCTTTAGTCATGGTGCTACAATTCAGGCCTTTTAATGAAGCTCCTGTGTAGTTCCTCAGATACAGAGTTCAAGCCAACTTGGGCTTCTGCATTTTATGTGGTGGTCCTTCTCGACTGTCGTAATTTTTATGCGTCTGGGTCCTTTTAGGGATTCATTGGGGTCATGAGTGGGATATCCCAGTCAACAGTTTCCCATTGTTTCAAGGAAATGACAAAAGCCTTGTTCAGGAAGTATAATGACTACATGCACTCCAAAATCCTGAAAGTCAGGCAGAGAAGCTTTTCACATTTGAACCATCACTGAATTTCCAGATTTACCAATCCTCAGTCCATTTCAGTATTTTGCCCACTATGCTCTGTGTTCTAATTTCGTTTTCTAATTTCCTATGTGGGCCTTTATTGAAAACATTGTAAAAATCCAAATACGCCACATCCACTGGTTCCCCCTTATCTATTCTTCTAGTAACACCTTTAAATAAAAGTGTCATTTTTGTCAGACATACTTTTCCCTATATAAATCCATGTTGACCCAATCAAAAGTTATTATTTCCTAGGCTTTCCAGCTGGCACATTCTTTGAAATAGATTCTCAAATTTTCCATACTGCTGATCTCAGGCAAACAGGTTTATCATTCCCTGTTTTCTCTCTCTCTTCCTTCTTAAATAACAAGGTAACATTTGCAACCTTCCAATCTGCAGGCACCATTTCAGAATCTATAGTTTTTAAAAGGTAATCACCAATGAATCCATTAGCTTTATTGCCACCTATTTTGATACTTCAAGATTCAGATCCTCAGGACTGTGGATTTGTCACCTTTTAATCTCATTCATTTTATCTTTGTACTACATTTTTACTAGACATAATTTCTTTCAATTCTTCATTCTTGCTAATCCCTTGGATCTTGTGCTTTTTTTTTCCAGCAGGTTTCTTGTATCTTCCTTCATGGAGCTGGATACAAGGTGATTATTTAGCTTGTCTGCCATTTTACAATTTCCCAATATAAATTTTTCTTTCTCTGCCTGCAATGAACCCACGTATGTCATAAAAACCGAAAGAACTGCGGATGTAGTAAATCAGGAAAAAAAAGCTAAGTTGCTGGAAAAGCTCAGCAGGTCTGGCAGCATCTGTGAAGAAAAAATCAGAGTTAATGTTTTGGGTCCGGTGACCCTTCTTCGGTTCTGATGAAGGGTCACCGGACCCAGAATATTAACTGTCATTTTGTGTCATTGTGGATCTTTTCATTTTTACTTACCTGTGAAGACTTTAAAGTCCATTTTTATGTTACTTGCCAGATTAATTATTATTCTATTCTTCCTTGATCAATTTCGCAGTCCACCTTTGCTGAATTCTGAAATCCTAAGCCCCACCCAAACAGATTCAAAATTTTACTCTGCAAATCTAAGATCCTGTCTCACTGGTGCACTGATCCCATCCCCTATTAACATCATTATTTAATCCCCTTGTCCTTTATTCCTGTCTCTCTGAAAGGCCTAATATCCTGAAATTCAGATCCTAGCCTAGGTCATGCTTCAGCCGTGTCACTGTAATGGCAACAAGATCATAAACATTTACTTCTATTTCTGCAATCAATTTTTCTACCTTGTGAAAAAACACTCTGAATTTTGACTTCTATGACGTTATTTTACCTTTAATTCTATTGAACTCATGCTGGAAGCCAGTACAGACATGATAGGCTGAATGTCCACCTTCTATATTGTAAAATTCTAAGATTTTTTGATTCTTGAATGTTGACATTTGCTCCTGCTGATTTCCACTTTTATTTACTACTTTCCCACTTCTCATAGTCAGCATTATTTTTCTCCTGTCTGAAATCCCCAGGGGTTTCTATTCCCTTGGCAAGCTAGTTTAAATCCTTCAGCTAGGGGATAATCTGTCCTCCCTGTACAGGTCTCAATGCCCATGAAATCTAAAGCCTACCCTCCTACACAATTTATTCAGCTACGTGTTCACTCGCTCAGTCTTATTCAGCATGTGGGACTGGAAATAGTCCTGGGCTTAATGCCTTGAGGTTTTGCTTTCTAGTCACTTTCCTAGCTCTCTAAACTCTGCTTTCATGATCTCATCCTTCCTGCCATTTATACTAAGTGAACCATGACTCTGCCTGTTCATCCTTCCACAACAGAGTGACATCCTTAACTTTGACCCTAGGGAGGCACCATCCCATCTGGAATCATGGTTATGGATGCAGAAATGCTAGTTTGTAATTTTAATTATAAAATCTCCTATCATAGTTACCCTCCATTCTTCACTTTCACGCATTCCAGCACAGCCCCAGCCCCCACGCCCACCCCAACCTGAGCTGCTGAATCATGAACTTCACTCTTGCTGTGTTCCTCTGAAGAGCTATTGCTCTCACCAGCATCTAAAGATTTTTTTTCTATTATCTAATGATTTGTTTAACTTTCCTATAAGTGGGAATTTAGTCCTGATACTTGTGCACACACCAGTCCACTTAAAATTTAGAGACAGTAGGAACTGCAGATGCTGGAGAATCTGAGATAAGGTGTAAAGCTGGATGAACACAGCAGGCTAAGCAGCATCAGAGGAGCAGGAAAGCTAACGTTTCGGGTCTAGACCCTTCTTCAGAAATGGGGGAGGGGAAGGGAATTCTGAAATAAATAGAAAGAGGGGGGAGGTGATCGTGGAAGGTGGATAAAGGAGCAGATAGGTGGAGAGAAGACGGGCAGGTCAAGGAGGCGGGGATGGAGCCAGTAAAGGTGAGTGTAGGTGGAGAGTTGGGATGGGGGTTGGTCAGTTTAGGGAAGACAGACAGGTCAAGGAGGCAGGGATGAGACTAGTAGGTAGGAAGTGGGGGTGGCGTTTGTTCAGTGAGGTGGGAAGAGTGGATAGGTAGGAGAAAAAATGGACAGGTCAAGGAGGCAGGGACAAGCTGGGCTGGTTTTGGAATGAGGTCGGGGGCGGGGAGATTTTGAAGCTAGTGAAGTCCACATTGAGACCATTGGGCTGCAGCGTTCTCAAGCAAAATATGCAGACCTGAAACGTCAGCTTTCCTGCTCCTCTGATGCTGCCTGGCCTGCTGTCTTCATCCAGCTCTACACCACTTAAAATTTAGGTGTGATGTCACTTTCCTCACTCTTCCTTCTTGACAAGCATTCATAAATCATTGGTGTTTCGAAAGAAGCAAGCAAAATACTCACCAAACAATAACTTACCCGGCTCTCTGTGATATAGCACTTTCTAGGTGGTGCAGGCTGCATGGTGGATAGCTCTTACTGCCCTCTTACTGATAGCTGTCCCCTCCTCACCCTTCTCGTCAATCACATCTCTCTCATCATGTAGTATGTTCCTGTTGGGGTGAAGGGCAAGGCTGGAAGATGTAGGGAATGCTGGCTGACTAGAGAAATTGATGTTTTGGCTAAGAACAAGAAGGGAACATATGTCAGGTATAGACAACAGGGATTGAGTGAATCCCTGGAGGAGTATAAAGGCAGTAGAAGTAATATATTAAGAACAAAAGGGTAACCAGGGAGAGAATAGGGCTCCTTAAAAATCAGCAAGGCTGCCTGTGTGTGGAACAGCAGGAGATGGAGGGAGATACTAGATGAGTATTTTGCATCAATCTCTACCATGGAGAAGGATATGGAAACTAGAGAACATAGGGAAATAAATTGTGACATCTTGAAAAATGTCCATGTTACAGAGGAGGAGATGATGGAAGCCTTAAAATGCATAAAGATGGATAAATCCCTGGGACCTGATCAGGTGTATCCTAGAACTCTTTGGGAAGCAAGGGAAGTGATTGTCGGGCCCCTTGCTGAGACATTTTTTTTCATCAATAGCCATGAGTGAGGTGCTGGAGGCTGGCTAATGTGCCGCTACTATTTAAAAAGGTGGTAAGGAGAAACCAGAGAATTGTAGACTGGAGAGCCTGACATCAGTGGTCGGCAAGTTGTTGGAAGAGATCCTGAGGGACAGGATTGATAAGTATTTAGAAAAGCAAGGACTGATTATGGATAGTCAACATGGTTTTGCGCATGGGAAATTGTGTCCTGCTAACTTAATTGAGTTTTTTGAAGAAGTAACAAACAACATTGATGAAGGCAGAGCAATGGATGTGATCTATATGGACTTCAGTAAGGTGTTTGACAAGGTTCCACATGGTAGACTGGTCAGCAAGTTTAGATTGTGTGGAATACAGGGAGAACTAACCATTTAGATACAGAACTATCTTGAAGGTAGAAGACAAGAGGGTGGTAATGGAGAGCTGCTTTTCACACTGGAGGCTTGTGACTAGAGGTGTGCCATAAGGATCGGTGCGAGGTCCACTGCTTTTCGTCATTTATATGAATGATTTGAATGTGAACATAGGAGGTATGAATAGGAAGTTTGCAGATGACACCAAAATTGGAGGTGTAGTGGACAGTGAAGAAGGTTACCTCAGAGTATAATGGGGCTTTGATCAGATGAGCCAATGGGCCGAAGAGTGGCAGATGGAGTTTAGTTTTGGTAAATGTGTGGTGCTACATTTTGGAAAGGCAAATCAGGGCAGGACTTATACACTTAATGGTAAGGTCCTGGAAAGTATTTCTGAACAAAGAAACCTTGGAGTGTAGGTTCATATTTCCTTGAAAGTGGAGTCTCAGTTAGACAGGATAGTGAAGAAGGCATTTCGTATCCTTGCTTTTATTGGTCAGTGCATTGTGTATAGGAGTTGAGAGGTCATGTTGTGGCTGTACAAGACATTGGTTAGGCCAGTTTTGGAATGCTACATTCAGCTCTGGTCTCCCTGCTATTAGAAGGATATTGTGAAATTTGAAAGGGTTCAGAAAAGATTCACAAGGATGTTGCCAGGGTTGGAGGATTTGAGCTATAGGGAGAGGCTGAATAGCCTGGAGCATTAGAGGTTGAGGGGTGACCTTAGAGAGGTTTATAAAATCATGAGGGGCATGGATATGGTGAATAGCCATGGGCTTTTCCCCAGGGTAGCAGAGTCCAAAACTAGAAGGCATGGGTTTAAGGTGAGAGGAGAATGGTTTAAAAGGGACCTAAGGGGCAACTTTTTCACACAGAGGGTAGTGTTTTTATGCCAGAGGAAGTGGTGGAGGGGGGTACAATTACAACATTTAAAAAGCTTCTGGACGGGTATATGAATAAGAAGGGTTTAGAGGAGTATGAACCAAATGCTGGCAAATGGGACTAGATTAACTTAGGTTATTTGGTCGGCATAGACGAGTTGGGCCAAATGGTCTGTTTCTGTGCTGTATATCTCTATGACTCTCTCCCCTCCCATCACACTCTGTCCATTTTCATTGTGTCTTCTCCCCTCCTCACTGCTGTCTCTCTCCTTTCACTGTGTTCTTTATCCTCTCGCTGCTCTCTCTCTCCACTCTAGCTGTTCTCTTTCCCCTCCTTACCAATTTTCCATCCGTCCTGCCACTTTCACTCATGGCTTTCATCATGCTCTGTCCACTTTGACTGTGCTTTCTCCACTTGCATGGTGCTCTCTCCCCTCTTCACCTCTCTCAAACCTCTCACTACACTCTCATCCCTGTCAGTATGCTCTCTTCACTCTCACTGCACTCTCTTCCCCCTCCTCACCATTCTGTCCCACTCTTCACTCCCTCTCATCACTCTCACCATGCTTTCTTTCACCTCATACTTCGGATAACCATCGGATACTGCGTCCTGCTTCTAGAAGGAAAGAAAGAAAGAAAGTGCATAGATTTAAGGTGATGTGCAAAAGAAGCAAGGGTGATGTGAGAAAAATCTTCTTCACTTAGCAAGTGGTTAGGGTATGGAATGCACTGCTTGGAAATGTGGTGGAGGCAAATTCAATTGAGGTATTCAAGAGGGCATTGGATGATTATTTGGATGGAAATGCAGGGAAAAGGCAGGAAATTGGCATTAGGTACGGAACTGGTGAAGGCATAATGGGTGAATGGTTTCCTTCTGAACCATAATGACCCTATGATTCTGTGACCAGATCCATCAGTTCTGTCATGGATTCAGCCAACACATCCTCACCAGGACAGATGGCCTCCATGCTCTGTGCAATGTCCCCGGCCTCACTGGAGCTGGAAGGTTCTTGACACCAACAGAAGGTGAACCTGGCATGCCAGCTGATGCAATGAGTATCTCATGGTGTGTGTCCAGCAATATTCTCCTGTTGAGTGTGCATCCAAGTCCCCTGCAGGAGAACTCATCTGCGAGCCTGCCATCTAATGAGCTGGCAGAGACACTACCCAGCTTGCTGTGGCCCAAATGCACCCAGGTACTGTTGCGGCTGCGTTTTACTCAGGGATGGACTATTTGCCCCCTCCGGTCCAGTATCCTCCAAACGGAGTGTTGGCTGGCAGCTGGCTCAACTGAAAGAACCTTACCTGACCACCTGTCCCACTGCTGTAACATGCTGCTCCTGATGCTGGGATTGCTACCCCTCAGTAGAAGCTCATCCATCACCCCCACTAGCTGCCACAGCTCAGCAGTGGGCACTGCTGGGGCCGTAAGTAGAGCCGCCCAGATTTCAATGGACTCCAAGAGAGGGAAATCCTGGCCTTTTAATAAAGAGAGAAATCAGGATGTCCAGGGAGGGGATAGGGATGAGGTGATTGGTCTTGGAGATTAGGCAGGAAGGGAGAAAATGAGGATGTAACACTCTTGGGGGTGGTAACCCCTCATGTGCACAGGTCCCACCCACTCCTTTCTGCCTTTTTATAGCTGTGTTCAAAAAATAGCATGATAGTCCCAACAACCTGACCATGCCAATCCTTTCATGGGATGGGCAGTACAATATTTTAATGTAACTAAGCCAATTGCCTGTGAACTGCTTATTTAAACATAACAGGTGGGATATTGAGCTGAGTAACCAGTGTTTGAAGAAGGATAGCTCCAGATGGATGGCAAGGTGGTGAGCTGGGCAGGAGCTGCCCTGCTGTAAACAGGTCCAGTGTGGTGCTGCAATATTTGGCTTACCATTCGTCGATCTCAATCTCTCCTCAAGTGAGTGAGAGCGGCAGACCAAACGATGATGTTCAGTGCCAGTGCTGTGCAGTTGCTAATTCCTGATCCTCATTAATCTACTGTGGCAGAACAGGCCATGGCCTTTGGGTGTCAGAAAGCATGAAAATCAGGAAGGAAGGCTTGCAATGGGGTGGGGGTGATTGGGGTGAAAATCAGGAAGGACGCGGAGGGACGGGTGGG
Source organism: Ginglymostoma cirratum (assembly GCA_024137785.1). Classification (NCBI taxonomy): domain Eukaryota; kingdom Metazoa; phylum Chordata; class Chondrichthyes; order Orectolobiformes; family Ginglymostomatidae; genus Ginglymostoma; species Ginglymostoma cirratum. The sequence continues at coordinate 28,013,508 of JAHRHZ010000248.1, read as the reverse complement.
ATGGAAAACAAGAGATCCCCAGTCACAATGTCTGGCAGTTTGCATATCATGGCAGATATTGAATTGAATTGAATCATTTATTGTCATATGTATTCAGTATAAAATACAGTGAAAAGCGTGTACCATCGACATGCATAGGCGCCACGCTCATTAACTTAAAATAAAACTTCAAACAAAGGAATAACTTAGACAGTCCAACCTTTTCTTTTCCACTGCTACAGATAGCAGGATCACTGTGGGCTGGCCACTAAGAAGGGCAAAATGGCGGTAAAAGTAACACACCATGATGCTCAACCAGAAAACAAAGAACTGTGGATGCTGAAGGTCTGAAACGCAAACAAAAATTGCTGGAGAAACTCAGCCAGTCTGGCAGCTCCTGTGGAAAGAAAGCAGAACAAATGTTTCAGGTCCAGTGACCCTTCATCTACAAGTCTTCAGAACCAGTTCTGAAACAGTGTTAAAGTTTTGAGTCCAGTGACCCTTCTTCAGAACCAGTTTCAAAGAAGGATCATTGGACTCAAAACCTTAGCACTGTTTCTCTCCACAGATGTTATCTGACCTGCTGAGTTTCTCCAGGAGTTTCTGTTTCGGTTCTAAACCATGAACCTCAATGTACTTGGGGACTCTGAATGCAATGGTCTCTGGTCACAGCCAGCACATGACCTGGACCATCATCGCCTCCGTAAGGCTGAGGAGAAGAAGGCATGTCTGCGCCATCTGCTACATCTTCTCTGCTGTCTTACTTTCCCCTTCTACTGGCAAGGAGAGCAGAGAATCCCAGTCATTTTTGCAATTTGTCTGAGGTGATGTGTTTGCCATAACTGTGTAGCTGGTGGTTATTGGAGGCAGCAGAAAGTGGGTGTGAGGCTAGAGTGATCGCTAGGCATGTGATGTTGAAGTGGAGTGTCTGAATGTCAAGCCTGTGTCCTGAAAGTTGATGGCGAGTGATGAGTGATGAGAGTGTGGTGCATTGGAAAAGAAGAGAGGTCTGTGCTGCAGCTGATTTATGATGTCATGTGAAGATGCATTCACTGGCCTTGACCACCTTTGTAAGGTAATTGAACTATTTTCCGGCACTGCTGTCAGGTTCTTAGAGTAAGAGTCCTTGCATTAACCTCTAAAATAAAAGCAAACTACTGCAGGTGCTGGAGATCTAAAATGAGACCAGAAAGTGCTGGAGAAAGTGACCCAACCCATTTTCTGTACACCTGCTCTTCTGCTCCCACCCAGACAAAGAAAGTATTGCCCTTGTCCTCACTTCCCACCCTACCCCAGTCTCTGCATTCAAAGGATCATCCTCTGTCATTTTTGCCACTTCCAACAGGATTCCACACCCAAACATATCTTCGCTTCCCTTGTCAGCTTTCTACAGGGATAGTACCCTCTGCAAACCCAAGTCACTCCTCAATCACATCTGACAGTTCATCACCTACCCAAAACACCTTCCCATGCAAACGCAGGTGTAACACTTATCCTATTACTGCCTCCTTGCTCAATGTCCAAGGCTCAAACACTCCTTCCAGGTGAAGCAACAATTGACTTTACATTTTTTAAAGCTAATCCACAGTATTCGCTGCTCACAGTGTGGCCCCCTCAAGGACAAAAAGCAGACAGCATGACCTCCATCTCTGTTTGCAAGTGTAGCTCCCACCTTCCAGTTCACTACCATTTCATCACATCATTTTGCTCTTTTGCCAACAATGCCATCCTGAGCCAGCTGCAATTTAGCAGTGAAGCCTTACATAAGCTAGAGAAACAGCACCTCATTTTCTGCTTTGACATTTCATAGCCTTCAGGACTCAACATTGAATTCACCCACCCATCACTCCCCTCCCCATGTCTTGTTTGCATGGGTTTACACCCAGCACAGCTGACCTATTTTCTGCTGTTAATACCTACCCCTCATATATTCTTCTCTGCTGCCATTGGGCACCTCCTCTCCCATCTGTTCCACTTGCTCTTCCCAACTTTTTGAAGCATAAAAGCTATTACATTTAGAGCTCTCTTCAATTTAAAGAGGAGTTAAACTGGACATGAGAGGCTGTTAACTCTCTTTCTCTCACTGCTCCCAGACCAGCTGAGGTTTTCTGGACCTTCCTGTTTTTATTCCTTGCATTAATCTCTGATAAACAGCTCTCATTTCTGACAGACACTGTTCCTCAATGACTATGTATTCACATGTGGAAATGTAGCCTTTCTCCTCCTGCGGATCCCCAAGACCTTTCAAGTTTCATCATATGCCTCAGCAGGGTTCAAACCCAGGCCCACCACATTACATGGGTCTTTGGATTAATTAGCAATCAATAATACCACTAGGCCATCACCTCCCCTCCAGGATTTTATGTTTCAATCAAGTCATTTGGTCTTTTAAACTTAAACCATAAGATATACCAGCAGATGTAGGCTATTTGGTCCACAAAGACTACTCCACCATTCAATGAGATCATGGCTGATCTGATTAGTCTCAGCTCCATGTTCCTGCCTTATCCCCAAACCATGACTCCCTTACTCATTAAAAATCTCTACTATTAGCCCAAACCCCCTGAAAAAATGAAAATAGGGTCACTTATGCAACAAATTTCGCACATTACCCAACCAAGCAATACTGCAAGAATGCAGCACTCCCTCAAGTATTGGTCTCAATTATGTATTCATGTCCCTGGAACGGACTTCAATACTACATCTGGCAGTCTGGATTTCATCTCTTTACCTGTTCCTTCATTTACTTTGTTTCAATTATAATCATTTTCAGTACTGGTAGAGAGCAACAATGTCCTCTTTTCAGTCAGTTTAACTCTTACCGACAGTGACAGATCATGTTTAAGAACTGGATACTATCTGGAATGTACGCTAGCCTCACATGGTATCATGCCCTTTTGAACATACAGTCGCCAAACAGTGCAGACTGTTTTACTATACAAATAAATAGACAATACATCATGTGCATGTTCACAGGATATGAACAGTGCAGATAGAGGCCATTAGCCTATCACACAGATCCTCTGAAGACCATCCGCTCTGTCCTCATAACCCCACATTTACTGTAGTTAACTTATCTAGCCTGCGCTTCACAGGGCAACTTGCCATGGCCAATCCACCTAACCTGCTTAGTTTTGGACTGTGGGAGGAAACTGGAGCTCCTGGAGGAAACTCACAGACACGGGAAGAGCATGCAAACTCTACACTAACAGTCACCCAAGGCTGGGATTGAAGCCAGGTCCCTGGCTGCAGTGCTAACCATTGAGCCACCATGCCACTCACTGTTGCTTGCCTCAATGGGACCGGGCATGAGAAAATTGTAAGTCATGTGCCCCGAACTCAAACGTGAGAGTGAATGAATTTTGAGCCCAGTATCTCCTTGCAGTTCTGCAGAGAGACCTTCACTGAAACATTAACTTCTCTCTTAGGCTGACTGGCCTGCTCAATTTCCAGAATTTTCTATGTTTGCTATCACTTCATTAATGCATGCAATATTACATAATAAAAATACAATGCAAACTTTTATTACCCTTTAATTCCAGAGTGCGGATATCTCTGAGGCCCAAAACACTTGAGTTCAGCTGGTGATAACAAGTATTGTTTGTCAACGAAAGAATTTATCCTGAAATATTTTAATACTCTTGCCACATAGGCTAACAAAAGTTTCTATTTTTAAAAGCAGCTTGTAATAATTACCGATCTTAATGCCAGGAAATAATACTGTCAAGACTGGAATGCTAATTACCAATTACTATAAAAATAAATTTCCCAGCAGCAGGCTTGAAGCTACAAAAATCTGAAGGGGTTTAAGCTTCAGTGACAAATTTCTTTCATCACATTACTTACTCATCTCTTCACTTGCTCAGAATATTTTTCAGCTGTTCCATTTCGTCTGGTCCAAACACTCTGCACTTACACATTTGTTCCAGCTAGAAGCCATATTATATTTTGTTTACCAATTTTAGAGAGGAATTGGATATGAGTTAGGAATGGCAGCATGCTGGTACAGAGTGGCAGTAGATAATTCTGAATTGCTCACACTTGATTTAAGTGGAATTGAATATCCTAGAGCAAAGTGATGCATTAACAACAAAGCTGGATGTTGACTCCTTAGCTAAACTAAAGGGGCTCCACCCAGAGGGTTTATGATGACTCTTCTGTACATCTGTGAGTGAACCCAACTTCTACTGTCTTCGATATGACCCCTCACATCAGAGGTGAGAGGGTCAAGAGGAGGCATTCCCACGCAGGACTCTTATACATCTGTTCACTGCTCTTATGAAGCTTCTAAAAGTATTTTACATCACCAATCAAAGCTAACATTCCATAAAGTGCAAAATAAATCCATTTTTTGGTACAGTGTGTGGCTTATTGAAGTACCTCATTATTTTTATAATTACAGATAGTATTTACAATGTTCATTTCCTGTCAAACATAGAAGTCCGAGATTGGTGTAGAGGGAGGGTTTTACGTAGTCTCCAACTCTTCGGTGTAATATGGCGGGACAGTCTTGGGCAAGAGTCTTTCTCTATTGCATACAAAAACAGAAGTAGCTAGAAAAGTTCAGCAGGTGCGGCAGCATCTGTGAAATCAGTTAATGTTTCAGGTCTGGTGACTCTTCCTCAGAACCTGAAACGCTAACTCTGATTTTTTCGTCACAGATGCTGCCAGACCTGCAACTTTTGCTTTTGTTTCTGATTTACAGCATCTGCAGTTCTTTCATTTCCTTTTTCTGTACTGCGTATTTTGTTTACAACAGCTGTTCTAAGCTTTAGTCTGTTCCTCAGCGCATAGTCCTGGAAATATGAAATGTGCCAATATACAATGCTCATCACCAATAGCTCGTTATACAAAAACACTAACAAGTTTTGGATGGACCAAAGTCTTTCTCAAAGTTAATGTTTCTCCAGCAGCCCTGAAGCATAACTCAATTTGCACTGCTGGAAATAGCTCATGGGGCACACAATCCTGGACCACGCAACTGCTTCAGATGAGCCTCAACAAAAACAAGTACATTACTTTCCTGAAGAAGACTCACCTGCAAAGGAAAATTCCAGAAAAAAATGTGGGAGATGGTGTCTTCCCCACCACATCTGTCAGAAGTAGAACGTACAGGGAAGGTGACAGCCCAGGCCAGCAGGGAGAATGGAGGACCCTTTTTTCCTCCAGCCAAGTTACATCTTGATGCTTGTTCTGGTGAAAAGGCATTCTATCAAATGACTTTGAAAACAATCTGACTGAACCCACAACTTCCTCTGCCCTCAGGTCCTTGAGGATGTTATAAGCAGACCCAGATGGTGTTGTGACCATAACCCTTGACAAAGCATTTCATTCAATGTGATATTGAAGCAAAAGTGAAATCAATGGGAATCTGGGGAAAAGCTGGCCAGAGTTACACCCAGCACAAAGGAATGTAGTTGTTGTTGGAGGTCAATCATTTCAACCCAGGGATATGACTGCAAGAGATCCTCGGGACAGTGGGCTCAGCCCAGCTATCTCCAGCTGCTTCACCAATGATTTTTTCTCATTCATAAGATCATGTTCACTAATGATTGCACAATGTTTCCATTTGCAAGTCCTTAGATATTGAAACAGTATGTGCCCATGTTCAGTAACAACCGGATAATATCTAAGATTTGCACCACACAAAGGGCAGGCAATGAGCATCTCCAACAAGACTGAATCTAGTTCCCCTATCAATTACATTACCATCTCTGACTATCTCTCTAACCTGTGAGTTATCAATAGTCAGATACTGAATTAAACTCATAGATCTGTGTCTCCTAGAGCGAGTCAGAGACTTGGACTGTTGAGGTGACTAACTCACCTCCTGAATCCCCAAAGTCTGTCTATCATTTTATTAGGAACTGACCAAGAGTGAGAAAGAATATTTCCCAAAAGCCTTGATGAGTGTAGACAAATAATATTAAAACAAGTTGACACCATTCAGGAAGAAGTGAACCATTTAGTAAGCACCCCTTCCCTAACTTAATTATTCCCGCCCTCTGCTCCAATGCAATGCCAAAATACACATACTACCGACAAGCAGAAACTCATCATGATTTCTGATGAAGGGTCTAGGCCCAAAATGTCAAGCTTTCCTGCTCCTATGATGCTGCTTGGCCTGCTGTGTTCATTCAGCTCCACAGTTTGTTATCTAAGACTCCTCCAACGGTGTCTTCTAAACTCATGAATTCTGCCATCTATAAGAGCAAGGACAACAGAGGCATATGAACACCGCCAGATGCAAGTTCCTCTCTCACCAACACACAATCTTCATATGAAGCTATATCATCATTATTCCACTGTCTCTGAGTGAAATTCCTGTAACTCACTTCCTTACAGTACTGCGAGAGTACTTGTACCAGAAGGAGTGCAGCAGATCAAGAAGACGACTCATCATCATTTCCTTAAGGATAATTAGGGATCGGCCAAAAATGCTGCTTTAGCCAGCCAAGACCAAATCCCATGAAAAATATAAAAATTGGATCATTTATGCAACAAGTTTCACACATTATCCAACCAAACAACTGCTGCAAAAATGCAGCACTCCCTAAAGTATTGGTCTCACCATGTATTCATGTTCCTGGAATGGACTTCAATGCATGGTGCTTTAACTCGGAGTTGAGAATGTTACAGTTGAATGGAGCTATTGTCAATAATCTTGGCTTCTTAAAGATGTGATTGGCAGGTAGTATTATTTCATCAATCTTATGAGCTTTACAGAAAGCAACATCTGCAGCACCTTTTGAGAATTTCTGTCCGCCTCTGTTTGTTGCTACATTTTGGCGTTTCAAGGTTCCTTTCAAAAGCGAAAGTGTTTTGCTGACAGCAGAAGCTTCTTCAGCAATAAATATAGTTCTCAGTACTGGGCCACTCGATGGCAGTGATGGATGGAGTACAAGCAGAAGGAACAAAAGCAGGCCTGCTTGCAAGCTGGATGCCTGGCACCCAGGACACAAGATCTATGTGTTTTATAAGTATCTCCTTCTGAGTGGCTCAAGCAGTTAATCTTTCTTGTGATCCGTGTGCAAACAGAACCTTGGGCACGACTTAGAATTTTGGAGCCTGTTAACCTTTTCACATATTCAATCTTGAAGTTGGAATGAGTGCTTGATAGAGGGACCCTACCTTGGGCTTTGACTCATTGGATGCCACTCCCTGTCAATGTTTCTGTCTCTGCCCACCTATTCCCAAAACTTGTGGGTGCCACCCGACCTTCTTCACATCATTTATCTTATCCTGGATCCTCCGAGACTCTGCCGGGCACTCTTCTGCCAGCAGTCATGACGTCCTCTGCAGCACTGCTGAGTCCAAGAGCTGCTATCTTCTGATGGCTGACAGCTCTCGTTAGGTGGCACATCCGTCTCTGGGGACATGATTCCAAGGGGAGGCCCCACTTTGACTGACAAATGGTTTAGTGAATCTTCCATGGATAGGTAGCGCGGATCCCTTGCTGGCATTCTGGCCAGCTGATGAGAGCCCAAACGTCTCAGCTGGATTTCACTCATTGTCCTAATAGCCAGTCACTTCACTCTAAAGTGAAAATGTGACAGCCCCATGGACCTATGTCCTCTGTAGATATCAATAGAGATGCAGGCTTCCCAAGACCTCTGCTTTGATTGCACGGATATATCATAGACATTCACGGTATAAAAGAAGGCCATTCGGTCCATCATGTCTGTACTAGTCAACCAAAAATCTGAATACACTAATCCCATTTTCCTGCTTTGGGTGATGGTAAAGCTAGTGAGTATCTCAGCACCACTTAATGTTATGAGGGTTTCTGACACAACCACCCTTTGAGGCAGTATATTCCAGACTCCCATTGTTCGCTGATTAAAAGAATTTCTTCCCAACTTTCCTCTTAGCCTTCTAACTCTTAGCCTTAACTCTATGCTCCCTCGTTACTCATTCCTCTGTTAATGCAAAGTATGCTTTCCTAATCATCTGATCTACACTCCTCAAACTTATCTATCTCTATCAGGTCCTCCCTCAACCTTCACTGCTCCAGTCATTCCTCATTGTTCGACCACTCCAGCCCAGCAACATCTAGTCTTTAAGATGCTGAACAATAATCCTATCAATTTAGTACCAAGTCTGTCTATGTTACCCTTCTTCTAAGCAACTGCCATTTCAGTTTGGACCTCCTTATGTGTCCTGTATGCATTTCACCAGGAGTGCTTTCTTTGGCTGGTCTTTCTGCTTCTCTGAGATGATTCCTCAGCAACAAGAAAATCTCAATGAAAGGAACAGTTTTAATCCCTAGCAAGGTTGCATGTTGTAGTGTGAATTAGCAGCAAAACATTGATTAAACATCAACCAATAAGGAAAGGCATTCAGCCCAACTTACTTCATAGATTCAAAATGATGGCTTTCAGCTCAACTGCCTGTCTGGGAGCCCATTCCATGAGGCAATATGAAATAGGAACAGGTGTTGATGATTTTGTCCCCTGAGCCTGGTACATTCAATAGGACCATGGCTGATCTGACATTCTGCACATCTACTTTCCTGTTGCTACCCCATCCACCTTGATTCCCCTGCTGATCAAGAATCTATGTATCTCAGCCTCAAGTACACACAAGAACTCTGCCCACAGCTTCCTGTGGCAAGGAGTTCCAAAGGCTCACAACCCTCCATGGTAGCAAAGTTTAGAGAGGCATTTAGAAAGACACACGAACATGCAGAAAATAGAGGCCTACGGATCACATGCGGGTAAGGGGATTAGATTGGAAGAGTATCATGGTCAGCACAGACATGATGGACCGAAGGGTCTGAACATTTGTTGTGCTGTTCCATGTTCTGAGAGAGGAAAATCCTCCTCATCAGAGCCTTAAATTGGCACCACTTTATTCTGAGACATGCCCTCTGGTCCTAGACTGCCTCAGGAGTGAAAAGATCCTCTCAGGGTTTACCCTGTCAAAGCTCATAAGAATCCATACATTGATAAATTTCTGAATGAAGCAAAACCTCTTGAGATCAATTCAAAACTTTTCATGACCTAATTTAAGCAAATATCCTTGTCTCGTGCCGACAGTTTCGTTTGCCATAGTATTCTTGTATCATTTTTATATTCTTATATGATTTATCTTTTCTGTTTTGGTAAAACCTTTTCTACCTCATTACTCAAATTCTTCTTTTCAAACTTCAAATTATCCTTGTTACTCAGATTTCTACGACGGTGGCTCTGCACAGCTACAATAATTTAAATATGTCTCCAGTTCTAAAGTGACCAGAACTGAACACAGAAATTATTGTATGGTCTGACAGCAGTACAATGTAATGAATCAAGGCTTCTTTTGACATATTTTATTTATGTAGTTCACCTTGCATTGACTATAGATTTCTGCTTTTTACTCAGTGGACATTTGAATGTCAAGGCTAAGTTTCTTGATTCTCTTTCAACGCCATTCGCGCAGTGCATATATGACACCTTTTTGTCCCATTATGGAATAGGAATTAAATTTCTTATGCTATTATACTGCCCATTTAGATATTGTCCAATTCATTTGTTAATTTCCGTCATTCCAACAACTTCAAATCATCTGAATGTTTGACCACTTTGCATTGTTTCTCAATTCATCTTGCTGATGAAAATTAGAATCAGTAGTGATCGACTCCACCATGTCAACAGTAAAGTTTGAACGCAGTACAATTGCTTTCCTACATTCGTTCATAGTGTTTTCTGTACTTGTGGAAAATGAACAGTGAGTGCATGGAAGTGACCAAAATAAGGTGGTGTGACTAAATCCACTGGATAATTGCTGCGTGTGAAGCGTTGATTTTCTATCAATGTGAAAGAAACCCTACATTTATGTATATTTTAAACACTGACTTTAAATAGTTGAAGATTTAGCTTTCTAAGGGAACAGTTATATCTGTGCCAGTTCCATAAGGTCCAAACACTTATGCCTGACCAAATGCAGCTGTGCTATACTGCTATCATGCAATAAGCCTACTTGTTATATTTGTAAGTACTCTACAAATTGTGCATCCTCCACCACTAATTACTAGATAGGCCCAACATAAAGCAAAGGCAAAAAAGTAATGGTGGCACAGAACAACATCAAAAGATCTTTACCCAACACCATGTACTGGTAGAGGTGGTAAATACCACAAGATAACAGCTGAAATCATCTGTGAAAATATCACATTCTTTCAGTGATGGAGTCCTGTTAAATGTTGCCATTATACCTGCCTCAACCACTTCTCTGGCACCCCACTCCATATATGCACCACTCTCAGCATGAAGAAGTCATCCCTCAGGTCTTCCTTAAGCCTTTCCCCTCTCACCTTAAACCTGCGCCCTCTAGTTTTTAATTCCACATCCCTGGGAAAAAGATTATGTGCATTCATACTATCTATGTCCTTCATGACTTTATACACTTCAATAAAGTCACCCCTTATTCTCCTACGTTCCAGGGAATGAAGTCCAATCCTGGTTAACCTCTCCCTATAACTCAGGCCTACTAGTCCTGGCAACATCCTCGTAAATCTTCTTTGTACACTTTCCAGTTTAACTATGTCTTCCCTATAACAGGGTGACGAAACTGTACACAATACTCCAAGTGCGGCCTCACCAGCCACCTATACAACTGTAACATAACGTTCCAACTCCTATACTCAATTTCTCAACCGATGAAGGCCAGCATACTAAATGTTTTCTTCACCATCCTGTCCACTGTGATGCTGCTTTCAATGAACTATGTACTTGTACTCCTTGGTCCCTTTGCTCCACAAGACTCCTCAGGACCTTACCATTTACTGTATAAGTCCTACCTCAAATTGACTTTCCAAAGTGCAATGCCTCACACTTATCTGTACTGAATTGCATTCGCCAATCCTTGGTTACCTCTTTAAAAAACTCTAACAGATTTGCCAGACATAACTTCTCACACACAAATCCACACTGACAATCCCTAATCAAACTTGGCCTATCTGTGTGTCATCTGCAAATTTAGCAACAATGCTAAGATCTTTAAGATAGAATGTGAATAATCGTGATCCCAACACTGACTTCTGCGAACTCCACTAGTCATTGGCTATCACCCTGAAAAACATCCCCTTTATCTCCACTCACTGCCTTTTGTCAATCAACCATTCCTCTATACATGCTGGCACTTGCCCCTAACACCATGTGCCCTTATCTTATTTAGAGGCCTCCTGTGTGGCACCTTGTCAAAGGCCTTCTGGAAATCTAAATAGATCATGCCCACTGGTTCTTCCTAATCTAGCTTACTTGTTACAACCTCAACAAATTCAAACAGATTTGTCAGACATGATCTCCCCTTGACAAAACCATAATGATTTAGCCTTATTTTACCATGCCCTTCTAAATACTCTGCAATCTCATCCTTAATACTGGACTCTATAATCTTACTTATGGCTCAATTCAGGCTACTTAACCTATAGTTTCCTATCTTCTGCCTCGCTCCATTATTTTTTATTCATTCCCGGGATGAGGGCGTCACTGGCCAGGCAGCATTTATTGCCCATCCCTAATTGCTCTGAAGGCAGTTAAGAGTCAACTGCAATTCTGTGGGTCTGGAGTCACATGTAAGTGAGACCAGGTAAGGATGGCAGTTTCCCTCCCTGAAAGACATAGTGAACCAGATGGGTTTTTCCAACAATCAACAATCAACAATGGATTCACAGCCATCATTCTACTCTTAATTCCAGATATTTATTGAATTGAAATTCCACCTTCAGCTGTGGCAAGTTTCGAACCCTAATCCCCAGAATGTTATCTGGGTCTCCAGGTTAACAGTCGAGCGATAATACCACAAGGCCATCACCTTCCCTCTTAAACAATACATTAGCAATTTTCTAGTCCTCTGGGACCCTCCCTGATTCCAGTGATTCCTGAAAGATCACCACTAATGACTCTATAATCTCCTCAGTTATCTCCTTCAGAACTCTGGGATGTAGTCCATCTGGTCCTGGTAACTTATCCACCTTCAGGCCTTTTAACTTCCAAGTACCTTCTCCTTACTGATAACCATTACAGTCATCTCTGCCTCTGACACTCTTGAAGTTCTGGTATGCTACTATTGTCTTCCACTGCGAAGACTGTTGTAAAGCATCAATTTAGTTCCTCTGCTATTTCTTTGTTCCTCATTACTACTTCTCCAGCCTTATTTTTCAGCGGTCCAATGTCCAGCCCTGCCTCTGTCTTACGTTTTATATATCTAAAAAACTCTTGCAATGCTCTCTAATATTACTAGCTATCACACCCTATATGTTATCTTTTCCCCTCTTACTTCTTTTTTAGTTATCTTATGCTTGTTTTAAAGGATCCTCAGTCCTCTGGCTCCGCACTAACCTTCACCATATTGTATACTTTTTCTTTTCCTTTTATGCTATCCCTGACTTCCCTTGTCAGACATGGTTGCTTCATCATGCCATTAGTATGTTTCTTCTTCCTTGGGATGAATTTCTGCTATTGCCTCTCAAATTACTCAGAAACTCTTGCCATTGCTGCTTCACAGTCATTTCTGCTAGGTTCCCCTTTCAATCACCACTGGTCAGCTCCTCTCTCATGTCTTTGTAGTAACCTTTACTTACCTGTAATACTGTTACATCCAATTCCTCCTTCTCACCCTCAAACACTGGTGTGAATTTTATCACATTATGGTCACTGCCCCCTTGGGGTTCATTTGCCTTCAATTCCCTTATCAAGTTTGTTTCATTATAAACTATTGTGCAGTTTCTTTCTCACAGAAAACAATTTCAACTTCAAAAACATATCTGAGATCCACTCTTCTTTGTTTACTTCTCAAGGCCAATGCTACCCTTTACATGAGTGGCTGATACAAATTTTGAACATACACATTTACAAAATAAGAGCTGAAATGGATCACTTGGACCTTTGAGACCTCTCCACTGTTCAATATGATCAAGTCTGATCTGTTTTTGTTTTAAATTCCACAAGCCCATCTATCCCCAATAACATTGGATTTCCTTGCCTGACAAGAATCTATCAAGTTCTGAGGAAGGGTCACCGGACCCAAAACGTTAACTCTGTTTTCTCCTCCACAGATGCTGCCAGACCTGCTGAGGTTTTCCAGAAACTTTGTTTTTGTTCCTGATTTACAGCATCCGCAGTTCTTTTGGTTTTTATTAAGAATCTATCAAACTCCACTTTAAAAATATTTAATGACCCAGGCTCCAATGCTTTCTGAAGCAGAGAGTTTCAGGCAAAATGTTTCTTTTTGTGTCTATCCTAAAATCATTTTGCCTAATTTTAAAACAGTACCATTTAATCCTAGACTCACCCGCTAGCGGAAATATCCTTTCTACATCCACTTGTTCATAACCATACAGGATCATATTCAGTTAATTAAGTCAGCCCTCACTCGTCTAACTCCAGTGGAGACGAGTCCAGTTTGTCCAACCTATCCTCATGTGACAACCCATTTGTTCCAGGTGCCAATCTGGTAAACCTCCTCTGAACCGCCTCCAATGCATTACCATCTTTCTTAAATAATGAGACAAAAAAACTTCACACAGTACTTTAGGTATGGCCTATATAACTGAAGCATAATATCCTTACAGTTATGTTCAATTCCTCTTGTTATGAATGATGGCATCCCATTAGCTTTCTTAATTAAGAATTGTAACAGCATGCTAATTTTTTTGTGATCCCTGTATGAGGATGTTTAATTCCTACTGTACCTCTGAGATCTGCATTTGGTCTCCATCTAAGTAATACTTTGTTTCTTCATCCTTCCTGCCAAAATGAACAAATTCACATTTCCCACATTATATATCATCTTTGCCCACTCATTCAACCTACCTATATCCTTTCCAACTTCTTCTGTCTTCTTCATAACATTCTTTCCTATTCATCCTGGTACTGTCTGTGAATTTATCCACCACTCCTTTGCTCACCTCATCTCATTCATTAATGCAAAATGTAAGAAGTTGAGGGCCCAGAACAGATGATTCCACTCATGACTCCAGCTCATCAAGTTTTGACAATCAAAGTCCCATTTCTGCCTGCCAGCCAATCTCCTATCCATGCAAATATGTTACCTAGATTGCCATGAGTTTCTATACCTCCAAATACAGCACATCTTCAGACACCCCTTTATCCACAGCACATGATATTCCTTCTAAGAACTTCACTAAATTGGTTAAACAGTAATTTGTTTAGACAAAACCTCAATAACTTTTATTAATCACATTGAAGTTTTTTCTAAATATGCAACTATAATCTCTCTCAATCCTAACAGGTCTTTGGTTTCCTATCTTCCTTCCATATTGAATAGAAATGTGAAAATCGTCTTGGTCCTGGAGGACCATAGGCTGCTCTCTCTTAGGGAGAAACTGACAACTTTAACCTGAGGATCTCCACACTTTAGATAAGGCTGAGAAGGAAGTGCCTTTATGGTGCAGGGATTGAACCTGACCTTTAGCATCTCCCTGTTCTGCGAACCAGCCATCTAGCCAACTGAACTGACTTAAATAGAAGGGCTATGTTTGTTAGAGATGTTAGAACCTTTTTTCTGATGAAGGGTCTAGGCCCGAAATGTCAAGTTTTCCTGCTCCTATGATGCTGCTTGGCCTGCTGTGTTCATCCAGCTCCATGCCTTGTTATCTCGGGCTATGTTTGTTACTTTTCCAGTCTGACAGAACCTTTCCTGAATCAAGGAAATTTTGGAACATTGACACCAATGCATCTACAGTGAGGACAGAAGCAAAATATTCATCCATTCCATCCACCACTACCTTCAAATCCAAAGAAAGCTCCCCATTCTCACTCTCTAGAGAACATTACTTACTCTTTTCCTTTTAAGTTCCTACAGAAACTCTGGCTATCCATGTACACATTCTTAGCTAGTTTCCTCTTATACTCTAATTTCTTCCTCCTGATTAACCTTATGGTCATTCTAAACCATTCTTTATATTCAAACCAATCACCTGCCATGTACTTTTCTGTAGATCTATGCTTTATTCTTAAGTTTGATGTCTTCATTAAATTCTCTCATTAATATCCCTTTAAAATTGCAGAAAGCATTCCTAATGTCACGCAATCAATATTTTGTTTAGTAGAAATTGAACCGTACTCCGTCCCTATGCTAAGGCAGTTCTCCTTTGCTGATATTTTTGTTGTGTTACTTGAGTGAGTGTATTGTAAAATTGTGCTTGTTTCTGCTGCCAGGGAATGTATTGTAAAGCACCAATGCTCAAAACCTTGTACCACATTTCATAATAATTGCGCCTCAGGACTGCAATAAAGTATTTCAACAACAAAAGAGAAACATTTATTTAAGCTGTTAATCATGGGTCAGTTCAATCAATTATTGCAGAATTGCTAATGATTTCTATTTCTATGTTATTTTGTCTACTCCCCCTGCCATCAGTACCAACTTACACAGCATTAACCTCAGTCAGTGCATCATGCATGAATGGCGAGTGCTGAAGCTTATGGGTTATTCATAGCACAAGCTTATTTTAAGATCATGAGATAATTACACCCCTATGGTTTCTTCATTACTCAACAACACCAGAAGCAATCAACTATCGGGTTATTGAGGTAGTACTTCTAGCAACTTGTAATGGACTCAACTGAGAGTGACATTCACAACCAGCATAATTATAACAAATGGTACTCAGGCTTTCAACTGCTTGGCAAGTTGGCAATCTTTCTTGAATTGTCAGGTGCAGTACAGAGCTTGGCATTTAGGATCTACTTTAGCACCACATCAACATCACTACCGGTCAAACTGAGAGCACTATGGCAGCTGCAGGAGAACTCCTCCACATCTTTCCCCGCACTTCCAAGTAGGGAAGATCACCTTGCACTGCACTTCAAAGGAAGGGAAGTAGATAACTTCTAGCGATGGTTTTCTAGTAGCTGCACAGTCATTAGCCCACAGTTCTCCTGTGCATTGAAATCAGTTTTGAAAAGGGGATGATTCAACAGCCTTGTAATGCCAAATGCAGGTTGAAGATTCCACCAACAGAAAACCGTGGTCCCTCTGTTTCACAAAATATTTCTCTCTTCCCATGCACTTTCTGTTCTACAGGTCCTGAAACAACAGGCTCATGCCAGGCTGAGGCACACTTCCCAGTTCCAGCTGCTCTCTGATACTTCACCAAAATGACCATTTTTCAGACCACAGTCCAGTTAGTGACCGTTAGAAATCATTCAGTCATCACAGTAATCTGTGGTTATTGCACTAAGGTTCAGGTTACTGAGGCTAGCTCCTAAGATTCCTGTCTCAACCAAGTGACCGCAAACTAGAAATAAGCTGGCTACGATTCACAAAGGCTGGCAGCTAGGATGTTTATCTACACTAGATCTTCTTGGCTCTGACTAGTTATCCAGATTCGAAACGTTAGCTTGCTTTCTCTCCATGGATGCTGCCTCACCCACTTTGTACCCCAGCATTTCTTGTTTTCAGTCTGGAAAATATACATTTGGCATTCTCATTTTTTTTGTTGGAGAGAACATCTATTTGCCAAATTGTTCCAAGCTGTTTGACAGACTCAATGGTGGATTCTCCTACTCCTTAGTGATGTCCACTTAATGTTTTACACCATAGTTTTCCACTTTGATGAATCAAACTTACTTTTATCAGCACTTTTAACCTTCTCACAATTTTGTTCATTTTAAGAGATTCCTTTTTCATTCTCTTTGTCGCCTTTATTGAATGATACAGTTAGGGAGCAACATTATCTTCTGAATTTGAGTGGGTTAATTTAGGGTTTTCTTCTTTACAGAGATAAGAGACCAGAATACCAAAGACTGCATACTCAACTTGGAATCTTTGAATACAATGCTTTTGTTAATTTATGGTAAATAAATCTCCTATATCCTATTTCCAAAATGGGATCATTGAGCTGATGTAGTAGTATTGAACAATTTAAATTTTGTGCTGTATTAAAAACTAGGACAGGAGTGCCCTATTGAATATCTGACAACTCATCATGGATCGAATGACTTCCAAGCATTTTCTCAGGTAAAATATCAAATGAACATTATTTGTCTGGCTTCACACAGCCACACATACATTATAATCAGCTATTTTACCAACCCAAGTGAGCACATGCTCTTCTTCTCTACCTTACTCCCACAGCAGCCAAGGATCCACTGTCGACCCTCATAACCCCTGTTGCAGTTCAAAAATGTTGTGTACAACATTGAATTCTTGAAAACTTCTGTGCAATCATTTGTTAATTTCCACAAAGCTTTCTAGAACACCTAAACATCTCCACTATATTTCCATCATATTTGTTCCCAAATTGCACCTCTTTTCTACAGGAATGGTTGATAATGACACAGATGAAGTCTCCTGCATGGTAACAACATTCCCAGCCAGAACACCTCCTCCAATCACAAGATCTGTCTCTCCCGTCCTTGCTGCTTCGCCAATCACAGATTCTGTCTCTTGAGAAACAGCAAGAGCAAGAGAACAGGAACAATTGATTGGTGGAAGTGGAGCAATCAGCATGGGAGGGACTGTGGGCTGAATATTAAATACTCCCACTGGGTGTTATTATTGACAGAGGCTTGGGAGACATGCAAAATAGTTCAGAGTTACCAGCTTCACACCCATCCAGTGACCCTGTGAAATTCACTACTGCAGAAATTGTTTGAGGTCAAAACATTATGTGTTTTCACAAAGGAGATAGATATAGCTCATGTGGGTAACAGAATGAAGACATATGGTGAAGGGCAGGATTAAGGTATGGAATTAAATGGTTGGCCATGATCGTATTGAATGGTGAAGCAGACATGAAGAGTCGAATAGCCTACTCCTATCTTCAGTATCTCCGTTATGTTTTACCCCCATGCTCATACCCCATAATACAATAATGGGTGCCAAACTCAGCAGCCTGCCCACCATACATAAATAAATAATCAAGTTTATTAAAGTTTAATTGCCCTCAATCTTAAACAAAACAGAAATTGCTAGAAAAGCTCAGCAGGTCTGGCAGCATCTGTGGAGAGAAATCAGAGTTAACATTTTGAGTCGAGTGACCCTTCTTCAGAACTGATGGTAGCAAGGAAAATAGCGGTTTATATGTAAAGGATAGGGTGAGTGGAGGGAATAAGGAGTAAATGATAGGTGGGGATAGAGCCCAAAGAGACAGAAAAGCAATTAGACAAACAAAGGACTTGATAACAATCTGGAGGGTAAATAGCTATTAATGGGGATCGTTAGTGACTCAAAATGGGTTGTGTAGAACAGCAGTCTATGTAATAACACAAGGTGTGTGGGGACTGGGGTAAGGACATGGGAGAGCTCAAGCTCTAAATTTGTTGAACTCGATGTTAAGTCCAGAAGACTGCATGATCCCCATGAGGTGCTGTTTTTCCAGCTTGCACTGAACTTTTTGCTGGAGCACAGCAGCAAGCCTGAGACAGAGATTTTGGCCAGGAAATATGGTGGTGTGTTGAAGAGGCAGGCAACTGTAAGCTCAGGGTCCTTTTTGCAGGCAGAATGTAGCTGTCCTACGAAGCAGTCACCCAGTCTATGCTTCGTTTCATCAGTGTAGAGGAGACCACACTGTGAGCAGCGAATGCGGAAAACTATCTTGTTCCCTGACCAACATCTCTGTCTCAGGCTTGCTGTAGTGCTCTAGCACTGTGCACTCCCCACACACTCTCCTCACATGGTCTGCTGTAACGCACAGTCAATTGTTAGTCACTAACATTCCCAATTAATAGCTATTCACCCTCCTAGCCAGATCGTTATCCATTTCTTTGCGCAACTGTTCTTCTCTCTCCTTGGGTTCTATCCCCCCATCATCTACTCCTTACTACCTCCCCCCACCCTATTTTCTGCATATAAACCAAGATTTTCCTAGCTACCATCCGTTCTGAGGAAAGGTCACTCCATCCGAAACATTAACTCTGATTTCTCTCCACAGATACTGCCAGACCTGCTGAGCTTTACCAGCAACTTCTGTTTTTGTTTCTGATTTACAGCATCCATAGTTCTTTCGGTCTTGCACTCAATCTTATGCTGCCCACACCAAAATATGGTTTGCAGGAATAGCCAGGGAGGCGAGGGCAGACTTTTATCTTGTAAATATTTAAGCAAGGAAGGCGGCTTACCTGGCCCATCAGTGGAACCCCTCAAGAGGATAATTCATTTTCAAAAGCTCACCCACTTATTCCTCTTGCCATCTTCTGAAAGATTCTACCCAAAGGCCACAGACATGCCACGCTCTAAGGTTCTATCAAGCCTCCTATGTATTGGCACAATCCACCATAGAACTGTCGTGGGACATTTGGATCTGCTAGTCATTCAGGTTAGCCAACAGCTCTAGATTGTGACACGTCTTCCCAGTGTGGTGCAGGGGTCCCACTGCGAGTTTGTTTACCCACCCACAGCACTCGATGCAGGTGAGGTAGGACTCTTCTAGGTCTTCAAGCAGGTCAGACACTTTTCTGTCCACACCCCTTCCATTATTTTCTACACAAAATCTGTAACTGCAAGTGAAGTTGTCCCACATATGTACAGTGTCAACTTTTCTCTGATTGGTCACTCCCAGGCACTATTTCTGGGCAAGTTTGCCTGTCGCCCCATGTATTTTGAGCACTGTTGGGAATAGAGAGGTTACGTGAGATGACAAATTCAGGAGAGTTACCATAAATGTTTTGAGTCTGTTTTCACATGGGATGATACAAAAATTCTCCCAGAAATACTGAAGAATGAAAGTCCACAGGAATGAGGAACTAAAAGAAATTGGTATTAGTGAAAATG
Organism: Ginglymostoma cirratum; assembly: GCA_024137785.1. Classification (NCBI taxonomy): domain Eukaryota; kingdom Metazoa; phylum Chordata; class Chondrichthyes; order Orectolobiformes; family Ginglymostomatidae; genus Ginglymostoma; species Ginglymostoma cirratum. Next base: position 27,993,807 of record JAHRHZ010000248.1, on the reverse strand, counting down.
TGGTACTGAAGAAAGTAATAGGGCTGAAAGTTAGCAAATCCCCTGGATTTGATGATTTACATCCCAGAGTGTTTGAAGATGTGATGCTAGAGATAATGGATGAATTGATGCTCATCTTCCAAAGGTTCTGGAATAGTTCCCTCAGCTTGTTAGGTGTAGTATAAGTGGATACATCTGACTGCACAATATGCTAATGTAAAAAATATACAACATTAGAGTAAGCGATGCAATATTGCATAATCTTATTCCTTCTTGCAACTTAGTGGTAAGATGAAGGCATGATAAGATGTTTTATGTTTTCCTCGCCTCAGAAGACTCTGTAAATATTCTTTAGAAGCAAAAAACTAAGATTCTTGCAGAAAGTAGCAGATGTAACCCCATTATTTAAGAAAGAAGGGAAAGAAGAATGGGGGACCAACAGGAGGGGAGGCAATGGTCTAGTGGTATTATTGTGAGACTGAATTCAGAAACTTATCTAATGTTCTGGGGATCAGAACCTGGAATTAATGGCCTAACGATGACCATTAAACCATTATTGATTGTCGAATAAAGCCATCTGGTTCACTAATGTCCTTTAGGAAAGGAAATCTGTCATCCTTACCCGGTCTGGGCCCCATATGACTCTAGACCCACAGCAATGTGATTGACTCATAACTGCCCTCTGGGCAATTAGGGATGCAGGATAAATGCTGGCCTAGCCGGAAACTCTCACATCCTGAAAGTGAGTAAGAAAAAATACCTATTAACCTCACATCAGTAGTGGAAATAAGTTGGAATCTAGTACAAAGAATGTGAGAACTGAATACATACCACCAACAACAGACTTGGCTAGAATCAACACAGATTTAAGAAAGGGGAATCCGCTTGACAATCCTGCTGTTTAGGATGAGGAAGTAACTGGAAGAATAGATGGGGGAAACCTGTGAATATGGTGCAATTGGGATTTTCAGAAGGCTTTCAATAGTTGAAGTGCCAAACAAGAGATTCATAAACCAAGTTAGAACATGTGGGATTGGGAGTAGGATACAAGAGTATTAAGTGGGAATTGGTTAACAGACAGAAAACAAATAGTAACAAATGTATCAGCCTTAGATTCGCAGGCTGTGATTATTGGTTTACCATAAGGGTCAATATTTGCACCCCAGCTATTCACCAGCTACATCAAAGATTTGGATTGGGGTCGCAATGTCTTAGTTCCAAGTTGGTTGATGTGACAAAACTAAGTGGGAATGTAAGTTGTGAGGCAGATGCAAAAAGGCTTCAAAGGGATTTGGTCAGGCTGAGTGAGTGGGCAAGAGCACGGCAGAAAAGCATAATGCAGATAAATATGATTTTATCCACTTTGGTAGCTAAAACAGAAAATGTGAGACATAGGAGGTGTTGATCTCCAAAGGGACTTAGGAGTAATTGTTCGTGAATCTCTGAAAGCTCGTGTACAAGTTCAGCAAGACATAAGAAAGGCAACTGATATATTGGCGTAATTACAACAGGATTTGTGTACAGGGCTAAGAAAAGTCTTAATTGTATAGATCCCGAGTGAGAGCGTATCTGGAATATTGTACACAGCTTTGGTCTCCTCAAAGGGAATGCCAATAAAACTGGTGAGAGGGGAAATATGGACTGACTTGTCTTCTTTACATCTTTACTGCAGACATCCGTCTCAAAATACCAGGTTGCTTGATATTTACTTCAATATGGAGCTCTAGCATAACCTGTCTGCCCATTTCCAAGTATTACTGTTTGCTTTTAAGTTTACATCTTTCTCTAAGGAAGGATGTACTTTCCAGAGAGGGAGAGCATTGAAGATTTAACCAGCTTAATTCCAAGGATGTCCAAAAAGGAAAGGTTGGGGACTGTAGCCTGTATTCTCTAGAGTTTAGAAGAAAGAGAGACAGTCTCGTACAAGCATAAAAATTCTTATATGGCTTAGCAGGGTAGCTACAGAAATGACGGCTAAAGACTCCAGAACGATAGGATTAAAGAACAGACCATTTTAGGAGTCAGATTAACAGCATTTTCTTCACTCAAACAGTGTGATTCTTTGGAATTCTCTACCATGGAGAGCTGTGAAGGCATAGTCATTATGTTCAAGGCAGAGATTGATGGATTTCTAGATATTAAAGACATCAGAAGATATGGGGGCAGTGTCAGGAAAACGAAGTGAAGTAGAAGACAAGCCATGATCTAGTTGAATGGTGGAGCAGGCTCAGGGGGCTGAATGGCTTGTTCCTATTTTCTATTGTATAGGTGTACGAAATAAGTTTTCTTCACCTGTATTGATAGTGAAAATAAGTAGATATAATTTGTGCCATTGCTTGCTATATCTGAGTCAGACAGACAACAGAACACTAGCACAACAGGGAGTAGGATCATGATTTGAATTCTGATGTTTTCTTTGGTCTTGATGAAAACTCCTTGAATACATTAGTGCATCAAAAATGATTGCATCCACATCACAAGGCATAGAAGTGTGGAAAAAAAACGATCTTTTGATGTGAGCAGTTAAGGCATTCGTGCCAAATTCTCAGCAGTGTTATATTAAGGCCTCCCTCAAAATAATGCTGCCAGGAATTTGTTGCAATTGCCTTAAGCACTCACAGCAGAAAGATGCATATCAGAAAATTTTCTCATCAGACGCATGATATCTTACAGTTTAGAATTGTCCAGACATCCCACTCAAAAAGCCAGGTTGCTTGATCTGTAATCAGACAGCTGGCAACCCTAGGAAACTGGGAAATAAACACTATAAATGTTGAAAAGCATTTTATTTCCCAAGCTCTAACAGACAGCCAGTGCTGTCTATATGTAGGCAGACAATAGTGGATCTCTGCCAGGTTTTCTGAGCTGAATTGCGCAGAGGCCTGCAGCATATATTTACAGTGAAGATGAACAGTGCCCTCACCTTCTGCAACATGGGCATGTTCCAGTCTCTAACAGTAATACGGTTGTAGTGAGTCAGTTAGTAAGGTGTAATTGTACCAACCAGGTTACTAGCATGTTGGTCACTTGAGTCCATCAACAGCAAGGGAACATACAACTGAAATAAAAAACAAAATCTAGCTTGAACAGAGTTATAGGTGTCACAGCCTATTTGGAATTACATGGCCATAAAAACATCTTTGCATTTGGATCAACTCAGACAAAAAAAAATCCCTATTCTCCGAACATACAGCTAGCTTGTGATGTTCCAAGTACTGTTCCCTATGTGCTTGGCAGTTTCCCAAGATTTTGCCATGGTTCCTTTGTTCTGTCACAATCAAGCCTACCCCATTTAGCTGAGGCAGAAGTAAATCTACATGGGAAGCTGTTGGATGACAACTATTATGACATAAAGGCTTGATTGATCACCTCCTCTCCCAAATCCCAGTTCACCTGCTGAATAATTATACAGTCAGATGTTCCTGTCCACACATAACATCAGCAAGAAAGTCTTTGGGATGTTAAGAATGTGCCTGAGATGCCTGAACAATTCAGATGGGATGCTGCCATGGTCTCCTCAGAAACGGTCCCAGGCACTTGTCACTGTTAGTTGGGCATCCTTCCTACTCAAGAAGAGACAAAACCAATGAAAGCCCCCTGATCCTGCAGAGACAATGAGCATAATGTGCTTATTTTAAATGACTACTTCCTCTGGCAGACATTTTGTTGAATTCTATAGCTGGTAATGCTTTGTACTCACCCTGTTTAAAATGGGGCAAAGAATTTAAAGCAAAGGTAAAGTGGCAATAATCCTGGAGGACTATAGGTCTGCTCTCTCATTAGAGACAGATGATTGGTGGTGGTTTAACACAAGGGTGCCCACGCCTCAGGCAAAGGGTGTGGTTGAGAAGGTGACACCTTCATGGTGACCTCAGCTGGGACAGGATTTAAGCCCACACTGTTGGCTTCGCTCTGCATTGCAAACCAGCTGTCAAGCAAACTAATCTCCAATGCAAAGTACCAGATAAAATACTGAAGCAAACTGTAGATTGCAGAGTCAAGAATAGATAGATCATGGAACTGGATTTTTCTGAAATGCTAACAATCCCAGTGATCACTGCATTATTTCATCAAAACTGACAGATTTACTCAAGAAAAATGCCTTTGTTTATTTGTTTTGGTCAACAAATAGATTTTGAATTTCCTGAATTTTCCAATAATTTTTTCGTTGTCAAAATCTGACCATGTTAACCTTGTGCTCAGGATAATTGAGAGTGAATATACCTGAAACATACAGTTGTCCTCTTACTTGAAAATTTTGGGTTAAAATCAACTCTCTCCCTTACAGCACTGTGGGTGTATGTACATCATATAGACTTAACGGTTCAAGAAAGCAGCTCACCCCCACACGGCACACATTTGAATCATATATGTATAAGTGAAACGCCGCACTTGGGTCCACCAATGGACACTGAGGCAGAAATTCAGCTGCAGAGAAACAAATGTTCTCCATTGAATTATCTGTTTCAGTTGTTGAAATAAATCTAAAAAAGTGATGGCATTTGAAGGGGTGGCGGGGGCGGGGGGGCGAAATGTAAAAAAAGATTTAAAGCCATTCTGCAAATGATTGATTTTAATCAGCCTAGGAAAGAGAAAAGCAAGCTGCCTTGATTCTTAAGCATGTTTCAGAAAATGCATAATGCCGTAAGACTTGGAACAGAAGTAGGTCATTCCACCCATCGAGTCTGCTCACCATTCAATGAGTTCATGACTGTTCTTCAGAGGGTCATTGTGGACTTGATGGGCTGAATGGCCTGCTTCCACAATGTGGGGATTCTATGCGATAAATAACGGTGTTACATCAGCAATTTTCCAACCCTCTGAGACTTCTCCAGAATCTGGGGATTCCTGGAAGATTACCACCACCATATCCAGTGGCTCTGTAGCTACTTCCTTCCATATGCTAAGATGCATCCCATCAGATCATGGGGACATGTCAGTCATCAATCCATGAACCCTGACAGCATTTATTCTCTAGTGATAGTTATTGTATTTATTTCCTCTCCTCCTTTTGCCCCTTGATTATTTAGTCATTTGGAATGCTATTAGTGTCATCTACTGTGAAGACTGATTTCAGGTATTCATTTAACTTCTTTGTCATTTCATTCTTATGCGTGTATTCTCTATCATTCAGTAGTTTTTGAAAGTTTTATCTTGAGCCATGCAAAATATTGTTTGAGAAAATTGGAAAATAATACTAAAAAATGTTAGGTCTTGCTTTGCTTTTAAATGATTGTGCTCATTTATTTCACAAATGTAAGCATATGAGGAATAACAATATATTAATAGTCAAAATGTTCAAAAGGAAATTGTGACTGAGTTTATGGCTTCTGCCACTAGGAGTTCCAGTGCAGGTATTCATGGATTAACATAAATTCAAAATTTGCCATGTTTTGCAGTATGATTTTTTCTACATATATACCAACAAGCATTTAGTGGTAGCATCATCTATCATCACCACCAGAATTTGCTGGGTCTTTTAAACATTTTCAAACGCACAAAGCTTTGCGAGGTGGTGGCAAACGAGTATATTCAAGTAAGAGAATTCAGAAAGTTCCGACTCACCTCAGCATAACAGCTACTAGGAAATGTTAAAAAACCTACTGCAATTCCTGTGTATCTCTCAAACTGAGCACCTGACTCATAACTGATACCCCCAACGGCACCCTCCCTCACCCTTGCCATACCCAGGAGCAGAACCTATCCCTTGATTGATCTAACTCTAATTACCACAACCTGTTCCTGCCAGACTTGACACCCAGCCTATTCAAACCCCAATGAGCTGACCTCACTGCTCCCCATTACCAACAGCCAGTCCCCGTGAACCCCTGCCCATAAACCTAACCATTTTCCCCCCGCAATTTAACTGTAATCCAAAACACTCAACCAATCTGACTTCCCTCCCCCATCGGAAGAACAGAACTCTTACTGACTTGTCAGACTCGCCTGTCGCTGCTGACAGGATCCGAAAGGGGAGGTGATGGCTTAGTGCTGTTATTGATGGATTTTAATTCAAAGACCCAAATAATGTTCTGTGGACCCGGGTTCAAATCCCACTGCGGCAGGTTGTGGAATTTGAATTCAATAAAAATCTGAAATTAAGAGCCTAATATGAGAAATGAAACCCTTGTTGATGGTCAGAAAAAGCCATCTAGTTCACTAGTGTCCTTTAGGGAAAGAAACTACCATCTTTACCTGGTGGCCTATTTATGAATCTAGCAAGCGGTTGACTCTTAAACTACCCTCTGGGCAATCAGTGGAGGACAATAAATGTTGGCCTGGCCAGCAATGCCTTCATCCTGTGAATGAATAAGAAAAACTCGATCTGAACACTCTTCCAACCTGATATGCCCCTCTCCACCTCAGAACTTATGTCACCTTACACTCCCCCACACCTTGCTCTACCTGTCTGACCCTAACCATCACCCTGCCGCTCCAAGTTTGTCCAATCTCTCGTCATAGCTTATACACTCCAATCCAAGCAACATCCTGGTAAACTTCTTTGGCAGCTTCTCCAAAGCCTCCACATCCTTCCTATATTGCAGTGACCAGACCTAAACCTGAACTGACCACCCGCTCCCCGCGCCCAGCCCAACCCTCATTCCACCTCCCTGGAATTGACCTTCTGAGGTCTCTCCGCTCCCCAGACTTAAACCATCCCAATCCCTTTCCTCCTGCTGCTGACCTTTTCCTGGACCATCCACTCTGACCTCCCCTACCCAGACCTGAAGCACTCTGGATCTTTCCCTTTTCCAAACCAACACTCCCTTACTCTAAGGAGATAGTAACAACTGCCAATGCTGGAGATTTCTGAAGAAGGGTCCCGACCTGAAACATCAACTTTCCTGCTCCCCTGATGCTGCCTGGCCCGCTGTGCTCCTCCAGCTCCACACTGTTATCTATAACTCCCTTACTCTGAGCACTCATTTACTGACCTGACATCCTATCCACAGCTGGCACCCCATCCACTTGACAATGTGTACCCATACACCCAATTGGCACAATACCCACACCCACACTTATCAGTCACACTAAGCCACCTCCCCAAAACCCCATCCCAAACTTAACTTATACACTCACGATTCACAGGAGCAGTCAAAGTGACTGATTCTGCTGCTGAGCATTTAAAACTCAGTATTGAGCACTCTGAGTACTGAAGAAATGTTTCCATGGTGATTCTCTCTGCTGTTGGTTTCATGAATTCCTGGATAGATCCTATAAGAAGGCCACTGTCCAGGAATCTCCGTCTCAGATGGCATCTACAGATAAGGTGCTAATTTTTAATCAGAAGAGGGTCAGAAATAAGATTCCTGACAGCAATAGGAATATTTGGGTCGCTGTGTAAAAATGTGAGTTTTTCCATTTTGGTAGGAGGAACAAAGTATTTCTCAAATTGTAAGATTTTAGTAAGTGTAATGTACAAAAAAACCTGGGTGTCCTCATCAATAAATCACTGAAGGCTAACACACAGGTACAGCAAAATAATAGGAAGGTTAATGGTATATTAGTCTTTATTGCAAGAGGATTTGAGTACAGGAGTATCAAATTCTTGCTTCAATTGTATAGAAACTTGGTTAATCTGCACCTGGAATACTGTTTGCAGTTATAATCTTCTTACATTAGGAAGGATATTATCTGCATAGAAGGAGTCCAAAGAAGATTCACCAACCTTGTTCGAAAATGGTGAGAGTATGCAACTAAGTGAATTTGGGCTAACAGATTTCTATTCTCTAGAATTTCAAAGAATGAAAGGTGATTTCTTTGAAATCTACAAAATATGTAAAAGGACAGATACCATAATACCCCTACAGTGTGGAAACATGCCATTCGGCCCAACAGGTCGGCACCGACCTTCTGAGGAGCATCCCACCCAAGCTCACTCTATCACTATAACCCTGCATTTTCCATGCTAATGCACCTAACATACACATCCCTGGACACTATGGGTAATTTAGCATGCCCAGTTAACCTCACCTGCATATTTTTGGACTGTGGGAGGGAACTGGAGAAAGCTGTGGAAACCCACACAGACAAGGGCAGAATTTGCAAACTCCACACAGACAGTTGCCTGAGGGTGGAATCAAACCTGTGTCCCTGGTGCTGTGAGGCAGCAGTGCCAACCACTGAGCCACCGTGCCGCCCTGGTAGATTCAGGTAAGATATATTTCCTGGTTGGGGAGTCTAGAACCACTGGACACAATTTAGAAATAAAGGGACAAACCACTAAGAACTGAGATGAGAAAATTTTCTTCTGTACTACACAGGGTCAAACAGCCATAGAGTTGTATAGCACAGAAACAAAGCCTTCAGCTCAACCCAAGGGCAGCACGATGGCTCGATGGTTAGCAATGATGCTTCACAGCGCCAGGGACCTGACTCCAACCTTGGGTGACTACCTGCTCATTCTCCCTGTGCCCACATGTCTTTCTTTCCACAGTCCAAAGATGTGCAGGTTAGGTGGATTGGCCGTGCTAAATTGTCAATAGTGTCTAGGGATGTGCAGGCTAGATGGATTAGCTAAGGTAAGGGGTTGGGTATGAGTGGGATGCTCTTTGGGGTGTCAGTGAGAACTCAGTGGGCCAAATGCCCTGCTTCCACACTAGGAGGATCCTATTCTATTCATCCACGCCGACCAGCTATGTGAAATTAATCTAGTCCCATTTGGCCCATATCCCTCTAACCCCTTCTTATTCATGTACCTGTCCAGATGCCGTTTAAATGTTGTAATTGTACCAGCCTCTGCCATTTCCTCTGGCATTTCATTCCATATCTGGATCACCTTCTATGTGAAAAAACTGCCCCTTAGGTCCCTTTTATATATTTGCCTCCTCAGCTTAAACCTATGCCCTCTAGGTTTGGACTCCCCTACCCTGGGGAATAGACCTTGATTATTCACTCTATCCATGCCCTTCATGATTTTATAAACCTCCATAAGGTCATTCCTCAACCTCTGACACTCCAGAGAAAATAGCCCTAGCATATTCAGCCACTCCCTATAGCTTGAACCCTCTGACTCTGGCAAAATCATTGTAGATCTTTTCTGCACAGTTTCAAATTTAACAGCATCTCTTCTATGGCAGGGAGACCAAAATTGAATGCAGTATTCCACAAGTGGCCTAACCAAAGTCCTGTAAAGCAGCAACATGACCTCCCAACTCCTACACTCAATGCACTGACCAATAAAGGCAAGTGTACAAAACACCTTCTTCACTATCCTGTCTACCTGTGATTCCACTTTCAAGGGACTATGAACCTGCACTCCAAGATCTCTTTGTTTGGCAACATTCCACAGGATCTTACGATTAAGTGCATAAATCCTACCTTGATTTGCCTTTCCAAAATGCAGCACCTCACACTTATCTAAATTAAACTCTATCCGCCACTCCTCGGCCTATCGGCCCATCTGATCAGGGTCCCGTTATACTCTGAGATAACCCTCTTCACTGTACACTACACCATCAATTTTGGTGTCATCTGTAAACTTACTAAACATTCCTCCTAAGTTCACATCCAAATCGTTTATATAAATGTCAAAATGCAGTGGTCCTAGGACTGATCCTTGTGGCACACCACTGGTCACAGGCCTCCAGTCTGAGAAACAACCCTCCACCACCATCCTCTGTCTCCAATCTTCAAGCCAATTTTGTATTCAAATGGTTAACTCTCCCTGGATTCCACGTGATCTAACCTTGCTAACCAGTGAACCTTGTCAAACACCTTGCTGAAGTCCATATAGACAACGTCCACCATTCCGCCTTCATCAATCTTCTTTGTCACTTCTTCAAAAAACTTGTGCAGCTTAATCCTTGTGTGTGTTAGAGATTGACAGATCTCTAAACATGAATAACATAAACAAATATGGGGATAGTGCTAGATAACAAGCATGGGGCTGGATGAACACAGCAGGTCAAGCAGCATCATAGGAGCAGGAAAACTTCAAGCAGCATCATAGGAGCAGGTTTCAAGTGTGTGATCTGCCATGATTGTAATGAAAGACAAAAGAGGCTTGATGGGCTGAATACGAGATAACAAGGTGTGGAGCTGGATGAACACAGCAGGCCAAGCAGCATCATAGGAGCAGGAAAGCTTGACGTTTTGGGCCTAGACCATTCATCATTGAAGGATCTAGGCCCGAAACGTCAAGCTTTCCTGCTCCTATGATGCTGCTTGGCCTGCTGTGTTCGTCCAGCTCCACACCTTGTTATCTCGGATTCTCCAGCATCTGCAGTACCTTTTATCTCTGATGGGCTGAATAGTTCACTTCTGTTCCAATAGTCCTATGCCAAACGTAAGTAGCAGCATGAGCTAAATGATCTCAGAATGAGACAGATCTAAAACAAACACACAGATTGTTGGAGAAGCTCAGCAGGTCTGGCAGGATCTGTGGACAGCGAAATAGAGTTAATGCCTGACTTTTCTTCAGATCAAAATAGAAGAAAACAGATCAGAGCTAAGCTCTGCGGTGCTGCCATTAATTAAACTGGAGGAGGAGTTTCCACAAATATCTTCATTCATAATTATTCCCATTCTCAATGATGTAGCAGCCCAACACATTAGTGCTAAAGATTAGGTTGAAAGATTCCCATCAAACTTCAGCCAGAAATGCCAAGTGAATGATTGATTTTGGCTTCTTCCTCGGGTCTCCAGCATCACAGGTGCTAATCTTTAGCCACTTTGACTCACTTGACATGATAGGGCGGCACAGTGGCTCAGTGGACACAGTGTCTCAGTGTTTAGCACTGCTGCCTCACAGCGCCAGCAGCTTGGGTTCGATTCCACCCTTGGGCGACTGTCTGGGTGGAGTTTGCACATTCTCCCCGTGTCTGTGAGGGTTTCCTCCGGGTGCTCCAGTTTCTTCCCGCAGTCCAAAGATGTGCGGGCTAGGTGGATTGGCCATGCTAAATTGCCCGTAGTGTCCAGGGATGTGTAGATTTGGTGGGTTATAGGGCGATGGGTCTGGGTGGGATGCTGAGGGTCGGTGTGGACTGGTTAGGCGAAGGGCCTGTTTCCACACTGTCGGGATTCTATGATGATATTAAGAAACAGTTGAGGGCACTCTTCCTACAAAGGCAATGGTCCTGACAATATCTTGACAAGTAAACTGAAGACTTGTGCTCCAGAACTTGCTACACCTATAGCCAAAATGTTCCAGTACAGTTACATCATTGGCATGTATCTGGCAATGTGGAAATTGCCAAGGTATGTCCTGTACACAAAAAGCAGGAGAAATCCAACCTGGCCAGTGGCTGTATCATCAGTCTCCTCATGGTCATCAGCACATTCTTGAAAGTGGTTGTCAGCTATGCTGTCAAGTTGCACTTGCTCAGCAATAACTTGCGCACTGACACTCAGTCTGTGTACAATCAGGGCACTGATCTTATTAGAGCCTTGATCAAAAAAATGAAGAGCTGAACTCCCGATGTGAGTCACAAGCCTTTGAAATGGCAGCAGCATTTTGATTGAATATAGATTTAAGGAGCTCTAGTGAAACTGAAGTCTGTGGGAATCAGGGAAAAATCTCCCCTCTGGTGAGAGAGAGAGAGAGAAAGACAAAGGCCCCAGGGAACCCCTGTACTACTTGCCTGGTGTTTTACCCTGTCTCGTGATCACCCATTCTACTTCTGCTTGTGCATTCATTATCTTTGCACTGTTTAGATGGTGGACACACACTGGGGAGAGAGGAAGTAAGTTATGTGGTGCAGAATTCCCAGTCTTTGACGCTGCTCCTGTAGCCATTATGTTTATATGAGCTACCAGTTCCGTTTCTAGCCAATGATAATTCCCCAGTGACACAAGCAGAAAGCACTGGAGAAACTCAACAGATCTGGCAGTGTCTGTAGAGAGAGAAAAGCAGAGTCCAGTGGCACTTTGTCAGAATTTCAAAGGCACCAATGCGGAACCAAGAAGCTGACTTATGAGGAGATCTTCCAATGCCTCCAATGCCAAAAGCGCAAAAGGTAAGGAGCATGAAGCTGATGGAGCAGCCCCCTCAGGAAGAGTAAAAGGGACTGTGGTCTAGTGCAGCCAATGTTGACATGGAGCTCAGACTCCTCACGGCTGGAAAAAAATACAGGCCGGTTTTGAATCCATGACACAGCTTAACTTTTTAATGCAGGGAACTGCTGCAATGTGTCCATGCCTCCACACCAAATCCCAAATGAAAAAGAGGATACTTGGACATAGATAGCCTTCCACCGTTGGCCCTACTCACCTCTGGATGGGAGGATCGAAATGTCCCAGTGCATCCAGACAGTTGATGAAGATAAATAAGTCTGGCAGATGGACCACAATGCTTGTAAATGTGAGGTCATCCGTTTTGGTAGGAATATCAGCAAAATGGACTATTATTTAAATGGTGAAAAATTGGAACATGCTGCTGTGCAAAGGGATCTGGGTGTCCTTGTGCATGAATCACAAAAGGTTGGTTTGCAGGTGTATCAGGTAGTTAACACACAAATGGAATATTGTCCTTCATTGCTACAGAGATGGAATTTAAAAATAAGGAGGTTATGCTGCAACTGTATAGGGTGTAGGCGAGGCCACATCAGGAGTATTGTGTATAGTTTTGGTCTCCTTACTTGAGAAAGGATGTACTGGCCACTGGAGGGTTGCTAGGTTGATTCCACAGTTTAGAGGATTTGTTTATGAGGAGAGATTGAGTAGACTGGGAAAATACTCTTCAGAATTTAGTAGAATGAAGGGGGATCTTATAGAAACATATAAAACTACAAAGGGAGTAGATAGAAGCAGGAAGGTTGTTTCCACTGACAGTGAAACTAGAACTAGAGAGAATCACCTCAAGATAAAGGGCAGCAGATTTAGGACAGAGGAGGAACTCCTTCACCCAAAGGGCTGTGAATCTGCGGAATTCCCTGTCCAGTGAAGTAGTTGAGACTTCCTCATTAAACGCTTTTAAGGAAAAGATAGATTTTTGAACAGTAATGGAATTATGTGTTACTGTGAGTGGATGTGTGAGTGGAGCTAAGTCCAAAGAAAAATCAGCCACGTATCTTATTGAATGATAGAGCAGGCTCAACAGGCCAACTCTTACAGTCATAGAGTCTTAGAGTAATACAGCATGGAAACAGGCCCTTCGGCTCAAACTGCTCCATGCCGACCATGGTGCACACTTATTTAGTTCCAATTGCCTGAACTTGGTCCATGTCCCTCTAAAAAGACAATGTTGTCGAGGAGAATACTGAGATACAGGCTATTAGACTAGACGGAGGAGGAGGTGTTAGCAATTCTGGAAAGTGTGAAAATAGATAAGTCCCCTGGGCCGGATGGGATTTATCCTGGGATTCTCTGGGAAGCTAGGGAGGAGATTGCAGAGGCTTTGGCTTTGATCTTTATGTCATCATTGTGTACAGAATAGTGCCAGAAGACTGGAGGATAGCAAATGTTGTCCCCTTGTTCAAAAAGGGGAGTAGAGACAACCCTGGTAATTATAAACCAGTGAGCCTTACTTCGGTTGTGGGTGGAGTGTTGGAAAGGATTATAACAGACAGGATTTATAATAATCTAGAAAGGAATAATTTGATTAGGGATAGTCAACACGGTTTTGTGAAGGGTAAGTTGTGCCTCACAAATCTTATTGAGTTCTTTGAGAAGGTGACCAAACAGGTGGATGAGGGTAAAGCGGTTGATGTGGTGTATATGGATTTCAGTATAGCGTTTGATAAGGTTCCCCACAGTAGGCTGTTGCAGAAAATTCGGAGGCATGGGTTTGAGGGTGATTTAGCGGTTTGGATCAGAAATTAGCTAGCTGTAAGAAGACAGAGTGTGCTGGTTGATGGGAGATGTTCATCCTGGAGTTCAGTTACTAGTGGTGTACCACAAGGATCTGTTTTTGGGCCACTGCTGATTGTCATTTTTATAAATGACCTGGATGAGGGCCTAGAAGGATGGGTTGGTAAATTTGCGGATGACACTAAAGTCAGTGGAGTTGTGGGATAGTGCAGAAGAATGTTGCAGGTTACAGAGGGACATAGATAAGCTGCAGAGCTGGGCTGAGAGGTGGCAAATGGAGTTTAATGCAGAAAAGTGTGAGGTGATTCACTTTGGAAGGAGTAGCAGGAATACAGAATACAGGGCTAATGGTAAGATTCTTGGTAGTGTGCATGAGCAGAGAGATCGCGGTGTCCATGTGCATAGATCCCTGAAAGTTGCCACCCAGGTTGATAGGGTTGTTAGGAAGGCATACAGTGTGTTAGGTTTTATTTGTAGAGGGGTTGAGTTTTGGAGCCATGAGGTCATGTTGCAGCTGTGCAAAACTCTGATGTGGCCGCACTTGGAGTATTGCATACAGTTCTGGTCGCCGCATTATAGGAAGGATGTGGAAGCATTGGAAAGGGTCAGAGGAGATTTACCAGGATGTTGCCTGGTATGGAGGGAAGGTCTTATGAGGAAAGTTTGAGGGACTTGAGGCTGTTGTCGTTAGAGAGAAGAAGGTTAAGAGGTGACTTAATAGAGACATACACGATGATCAGAGGATTAGATAGGGTGGACAGTGAGAGCCTTTTTCCTCGGATGGTGATGGCTAGCACGAGGGGAACATAGCTTTAAATTGAGGGGTGATAGATATAGGACAGATGTCAGAGGTAGGTTCTTTATTCAGAGAGTAGTAAAGGCGTGGAATGCCCTGACTGCAACAGTAGTAGACTCATCAACTTTAAGGGCATTTAAATGGTCGTTGGATAAACATATGGATGAAAATGGAATAGTGTAGGTTAGATGGGCTTCAGATTGGTTTCACAGGTCGGCGCAACATTGAGGGCCAAAGAGCCTGTACTGTGCTGTAATGTTCTATGTTCTATGTTCTATCCATGTACCTATCCAAATGTGTTTTTAAATGTTGCTCTTGTACATGCCTCAACCACTTTATCTGGCAACCCATTCAATATATGCACCACTCTCCAAGTAAAGATGTTCTCCGTCAGGTCCTTCTTAAATCTTTCCCCCCTCACTTTAAACTGGTACCCTGTAGTTTTCAATTCTCCATCCCTGGGAAAAAGATGATATGCATTCATCCTATCTATGCCCCTCATGACTTTATACACCTCAATAAGGTCACTCCTCAATATCCCACGTTCCAAGAAATAAAGTCCTATCCTGGCCAATCTTTCCCTATAACTCAGGCCTACTCGTCCTGGCAACATCCTCGTAAATCTTATTTGCACACTTTCCAGTTTAACCATGTCTTTCCTATAACAGAGTGACCAAAACTGTACACAATACTCCAAGTGCAGCCTCCCCAACGACTTATACAACTGCAACATAATGTCCTAGCTCCTATGCTCAATGCCTTGACCGATGAAGGCCAGCATACTAAATATATGCACCACTTCACCACCCTGTTCACCTATCATGCAGCTTTCAATGAACTATGTACTTGTTCTCCTAGGTCCTTCAGTTCCACAAGACCCCTCAGGACCTTACCATTTACTGTATAAGTCCTACCTTGGTTTGACTTTCCAAAGTGCAACACCTCACACTTATCAGTATTGAATTGCATTTGGCAATCTCAGCCCACTTCACCATCTAATCAGATCCCTCTGCAATTTTTGATAACCTTCCTCGTTGTCAACTATACCTCCTAATTTTGTATCATCCGCAAACTTACTAATCATGCCTTGTACATTCACATCCAGGTCATTTATGTAAATAATAAATAACACACGTCCCAGCACTGAACCCTGTGGCACACCACTAGTCACAGACCTCCAGTCCGAGAAACAGCCTTCAAACATCTCCCTCTGCTTTCTACCATTGAGCCAATTTTAAATCCAATTAGCTGGCTTGCCCTGGATTCCATGCGACTTAACCTTCATGACTAGCCTGCCATGCGGGACCTTGTCAAAGGCTTTACTAAAGCCCACATAGACAACATCCACTGCCCTACCCTCATCTATCCTCTTGATTGCCTCTTCAAAAAAACTCTAAAAGATTTTATCAGACATGACTTCTCGCACACAAGTACATGCTAACTATCCTGAATTAGACCATGACTATCTAAATGTTGGTTGATCCTGTCCCTCAGTATTGTCTCCAATAACTTGCCCACCACTGATGTCAGGCTCAATGGCCTGTAGCTCCCTGGTTTGTCTCTGCTACCTTTCTAAAACAATGGAACAACATTAGCCACCCTCCAGTCTTCTGGTACTTCATCATTGGCTAAGGAAGAAGCAAAAATCTCTGCAAGTGTCTCTGCAATTTCTTCCCAAGCCTCCCACCACGTCCGAGGATTGACTTGATCAGGCTCAGGGGATTCATTCACCTTAATGCTTCTACTTCTTATGTCCTTATGTTCTAATAAGTTGAAAATGCACAGCAGCAGCTCATACAAAATAACTCTCCACACCAAGTGAAAAGGGACAGAGGGAATTCACACGAGACGATTCAAACTATATAGCGCAGGTTCCCAAAGAAGTTTTTTATGGCTTGCAGCCAATGTGAAATTCCATCTGAATGTAGGCCAGTTCAGTCAAAAGTTTAAATGATAGATGGTACGAGGCCTGTTTTGGCATACTGATTGAGTGTGAAATAAAGACAGATGGATCACATTGTGGAATCACTGGGCTCCTGATTACAAGAGTCGCCTGTTTCTCTAATCAGAGTTGTCTGAATTGTTTTAAGGAGAGACTAGACAACAATTGTGAAAGTTAATCTCGATGGCAAGAATCTGACTTTTTCTTGTCTCTCACCTGATTAATACATCATACATCATTATTCTCACCACTTTATGGAGAGGAAAAATCATTCCCTACATAGGTATGTGCAGCTGCCATTTTTGACACAGCAAAGTCCTCTAAGTAGCACATTAACCTAGTTTTGTTAGTACTGTTAAGTTGAAAGACTTGTTTTATGAGGAGGGTTTGAACAGTTTCGACCTTTACTCACTAGAGTTTAGAAGGATAAGAGGAGATCCATTTGAAGCAAATGAGATACTAAAGGGATTGACATAGTTGACGTTGCCCCTTGCGGGTCAATCTAGAACAACAGGTCATAGTTTTAGGACGAGGGATGGCATATTTAAAACAGAGATGAGAAGAAATTACTTCTTCCAAAGAGTCTGTGGAATTCACTATTCCAGATTGTGGGGGACACCAGGATGCTGAATAAATTTAAGGAGGAAATAGACAGATTTTTAATCAATAACGGGTTGCAGGGTTATGGCGAGTGGGCAGCAAAGTGAAATTGAGACCGAGACGAGGTCAGCCATGATCGATTAAATGATGGGAGAGGCACAGGGGGTTGAATTGCCTTATTCCTGCTTCTAGTTCTTATTTTCTTCAACTGGCCCGTTTCTCAAAATGAGCCTCATTTCCATTTGATTGCTGAGCCACTGATGAAAAAGTAATGTTCATAAGGTAGCCTGTCTACTGAGGTAGTTGAGAAATTTGCCTCCATGGATCCAAGCATGAAATAACAGGTTAAATGTGCAAGAAAGGAGGGGGTAAGATGATGTATTGGTCAGTTGTCAGCCAATAAGATTTTTGTGAGCCTAGAGACAAACCTCATGTGACCCCATAATAAAGTCAGTACTATTGTGTATCTGGCCTTGTTTTTTTCAGCAGGCTGCAATAAACACTTTAAGGGCCTCTCGTTAAGCTTCTCAATGCTTAAAAACAGAAACTTACATAGATACCCAACAAATAGCATAGGACCATGATAATAATATTAAAAATTTCCTCCCACCTGAAACTGATGCATGCTCCCTAAGAATGTTCTTTCTGAAACATTCTTTCCCCAATCCCATCAATGGAGAGTTTGAAATTAATCTGCAGCCTGTTTGAGAACTTCGAGTCAAATTCTAGCCTTTGCTTACAGACAAATCTGGCAAAGTCACACTTTCTGCAAAACTTGGGAGAATCCAGAAGTGAATGATTGTCAAGACTGGGATTTGAAGTTTAGTCACAACCAACATTTTAGTTTTCCAGTTATTAGATCAGCCCCCTGGGTGTATTTTTGGGAAAAATAGACATATAAAAATTATACCTTTAAACTACAGTATTCACTGAGGTATCATACTTTCT
This sequence comes from Ginglymostoma cirratum, assembly GCA_024137785.1. Lineage (NCBI taxonomy): Eukaryota > Metazoa > Chordata > Chondrichthyes > Orectolobiformes > Ginglymostomatidae > Ginglymostoma > Ginglymostoma cirratum. Next base: position 27,975,793 of record JAHRHZ010000248.1, on the reverse strand, counting down.
GAAACAGTGCTAGTAAAATGGTCCTTGAGAGTGTCATTTATAAAGGAGAATCAGATGTTGTGCACATTAACTAGGCTGGTCACAGATTGCTTGATTTTTGGTTTTTTCGTTGTTTAAAAATATAAAGCAACCTCCTATCTCCCAGCCACAACAAAATAATAGAAGTCAAAAATGATTTTTGATGCAATTGTTTTAATAATTTCTCCTTGCCTGTCTCTCATTCTTATACTCTTTCTGATGATTAGCTTCTAACTTCATGTTTGCACTATTACAATGAAGGTTTATTTTCATCAACGTAACATCACTCGAATTTATTCTATTTCAGCTGATCTGCCCCACAGAAACTTTCAACTGGGTCTTCTTTACCCCTAGACTTGACTACTCCAATTTACTCCTGGCTGGTCTCTCATATTCTGCTCCTCACAAGTTTACGGTCATCCAAAACTCTGCCACCTCTGTCTTACCTCAGACCAAGTTCCACTTCCCTAACAGACCAGTACTCATTGACCTACATTATCATCTATTTCAGCAACTTTGTGTTTTTAAAATTTTCATCCTGTTTTGCAAAGTCCTCCATGGTCTATTTTTTCCCAATCTCTATAATCCCCAGCAGCCCCACAATCCTTCAACCTGTCTGCACTGTTCTAATCTTGGCCTTTTTTGCAACCCTGATTATAATTTGTCCACCAATAGTTGCTGTGTCTTAATTTGCCCAGGTTCCAAGCTCAGGAACACTTTCGCTGAACTTCTTCATGCTTCAACCTTGCCTTCTTCTTTGGGGAGGCAATGGCTAAGTGGTATTATCATTGGGCTTGATCATTAGCCTATTTATTCAGAGACATAGGTAATGTTTTAGGAAACCTATCATGGTGGATGGTGAAATATAAATTCGATTAAAAAAATCTGGAATTAAAAGTCTAATGGTGACCATGAAATAAGTCATAGTCATAGAGTCACACAGCACAGAAACAGACCCTACGGTCTAACCAATCCATACTGACCATGATCCCAAACTAAGCTAGTCCTACCTGCTTGCATTTGGCCCATATCCCTCCAAATATTTCTTATTCATGTACTTATCTAAACGTCTTTTAAATGTTGTCATTGTACTCACATCTATCACTTCCTCTGGAGTTTATTACACATGTGAACATTCTATGTGTAAAAAAAATGCCCCTCATATCTTTTTACACCTTTCTTCTCTCACCTTAAAAATATGCCCCCTAATCTTGAAATCCCCCACCCTAGGGAAAAGACGCCGGCCATTCACCTTATCTATACTCCTCATTATTTTCTAAATCTCTATTAGGCTACCTCTCAACCTTCTCTGCTCCAGTGAAAAAAGTCCCTATTCAGTCTCTCCTTATAACTCAAATTCTATTCAGAATAATTTTGATTGGTTTTCGCAACAATCTGATTCACTAATGTCCTTTAGCCAAGGAAATGGCTTTCCTTTCCTGGTCTGGCCTATATGTGACTCCAGATTCACAGCAAAGTATTTGACTCTTAAACTGTCCTTTGGATAATAAATGCTGGTCGAGCCAACGATTCTCACCCCTGTAAATGAAAAGAAAGTACTCTCAAATACTCTTTGACTATCTGTTCAGCCTGTTGTACACATTTCAAAGTATTCACTGTTATAGGCTGTTGAAGAAAGCTCTGTATGGTTGTCTACACAGCCATTGAGAGGATATCAAGTTTGTTTGATTTACAGTTTTATTAGCTGCTAGGAAATAATGTTGCTTTATTGTGGCTTTGAATGCCTATTTATTTATTTTGGCAGATGTTGAACTCCTAATGGGATTGAACTCTTTTCTCAGTAAGAGTTTATATGGTTGCTTGTTTATTTTGAAGTTTCATGCGCATTTCAAAGAATGACCCAAGGTTGTTATAAGAGTCATGTGCTCTGCCCCAGCCATGAAGAACGTTTAAAGGTTCAAAAGATTTCTGAACGTTAAGGCTATATAAAGATGACATCACACTATCCAGAATAACATTTTTTAAAATTAGATTAACAACACTATTGAATGTTGATATGTACTTTATCCACTGGACAAAGTATTCTAAAGGATCTGAAGATTTGTACAATGTCCAAAGCAAATCATTACATTAAAACCTACTTAATATTGAACGTTAGTTGAAATTAATAAAACATGCCTGCCAATTGTTTCCTGATTCCACAAATAAAATTTCTGTTTTGTAAAACCAGAATGACTGCCCTGATCAAACCATGATTTTCTCAGCACTTTATTAAGATATCGTTAAGAGCTTCCAGCATTTTTCCGATGACTGATGTCAGGATGACTAACCTGTGGTTCCTTGTTTTACTCTTTCCTTTCTTTCTTGAATACTGGTGTTGCATTTGTTGATTTATAATCTCCTGGGGCTAAATTATAATCCAGGGAGTTTTAAAAATCCAAGTAGCTCTGCTATAAAGCGTGTTTCAGTAACGCGAATTAGCTGTAACGCAATTGATGAATAGTGGACTCTGTTTGGATAATACAAACTTCCTACTGTACAGCATAGAGATTTTCTATAGCAATTTCCCTGTAATGTGATTTTCTATGGTGATTTTCTGTAGCGTGAGGTCAAGCAAGAACGCAACTATCATGTTATAGGAGAACTACCTGTCATTGGCAGTGCATCCACTAATCTAAGCAATTATGTTTATAAAGTCAAGAATTAGGACATCAGGTCTTGGGGATTTGTTTTCTTTAAATCTATTAATGGTCTTCAGTGTTTGGTCTTCTGCTGATATTGGTTGTTTTAAGTTTTTGTCTCTTATTAGTCTATTGATTTATTTCTATTACTTGTATTCAAGTTGAGTCTTCTACTATGAGGGCTGACACAAAATACTCATTCAACATTTCTGCCACTATATTATTCTCCTCAAAGGGAGCAATGTTTACTTTTGTTGCTGTCTCTTTCATACAATTATAAAAAGTGGCTGTGGCAATTGTAATATTTCTTGCGTTCCAGTTTCATTCATTTGCTTGAGGAGAAAGATTTGAAAGGGACCTAAGGAGCAACTTTTTCACCCAGAGAGTGGTGCGTGTACGGAATGAGCTGCCAGCAGAAGTGATGGAGACTGGTACAAACACAACATTTTAAATGTATCTGGGTGGGTATATGAATAGGAAGGATTTAGAGACATATGGGCCAAATGCTGACAAATGGGGCTAGATTACTTCAGGATACCTGGTTGGCATGGACAAGTTGGACTGAAGGACCCGTTTCCATACTATACATCTCTATGAATCTATGACTCTAATCTTGGGACATGAGCATCATGGGGGTGGGGGTGTGAGGGGGGTGGTGGTGGGTGGATGGAGGGGGTGGGGGTGGTATCCCTAGTTGGCCTTGAGAGGTTACTGGTGAGATGCCTTCTTCAAGTACTGAAGTGTATGTCCTGTAATTATACACACGATGCCGTTATGTAGAGAATTCCAGAAATTTGTCCCAACAGCACTGACAGAATGGTGATGCATTTTCAAATCAGGCTGGTGAGTGGTTTGTGCGGAATCTTGTAAGTGGCAGTGCTCTCATGTGTCTACTGCCCTGGTATTTCTGGGTGGTAATGATCATGGGTTTGGAAATTACTCTCTAAGGAGGCTTAGTGAATTTCTGCAGTGCATCTGGTAGCTGGTGCACACTGCTGCTTCTGAATGTTCATGGTGGAGGGAGTCAGTATTTGTGGATGTGTGTGCCAGCTTTTTTATGCTGGTTTTGTCAAGCATCTTGAGAGTTGCTGAAACTGCAGTCACCTAGGCAAGTAGGGAATATTTCATTGTACTAGTGCCTCATAGATTTGTGGAGTCAGGAGCTGAGTTACTCACCACAATATTCCTAACATCTGAGCCACTCTTTGGCTCTTGTGGTTATTGTATTTATATGGCTAGTTTAGTTCAGTAAGTGTCAATCTTAACCACCCAAAACATTAACAGAAGGGGTTTCAATGATAATAATGCCAATGAATATAAAGGGGTGGTCGTTAAATTACCACTTACCTCTTTTTGTCCAGTACTGTCCATAACTTCACTGGAATGCTATTCGTTCCAATATTAAACTCCTACTCATCCTCAATTTTCAACTTTCACACGAAAATCCTGTCTCTTGTTTTCATTCTTTCTCTCTCATCTCATTTTCATTTTCCATCATATGTCCTCTTCTTCTGATCTTACTCTCTTACATCCCACCTTGACCCTACCTCCTTCTTTTGTCAAATTTTTGCTCTCTTCTGCCTCATTGTTAAAATTTTAAAGTATTGTTCATCATTTGGCTTACTCACCATTTTTATTTTCCTGAGCTTCTTATAAAACAGATTGCAGCTTCAGCGGGAAGGTGAATGAAACTGGGAATCAACGCTTACACCTGTATGTCCAGACCGGGACCTTTATGTAAATACAGAATGCAATATTCAGATGGTATAATTACTTACGTTTTGCAGGTATGTGAATGGAAGTAGGCACTGGGAAAACACCTGTGTGCATATTCATCTGATATGAACTGATGTATAAATCATAAAAGTAATTAATTAAAATGAATTAATAACACGTTTCTGCAATGATTTACAGAAAATGAAGAACAAGCTGCCTGCATAAGTGCAAGATGGAAATTTACTTTGAAATACAAAGTCATTATATAAACACTGCAGTGATGCTAACTAATTAGGAGCCACTTAGAATTCTGTGTTGTGATATTTGCAAAGATGGTTAGTTTGTTGCAGTACTTATATTACTGAATATATTATCAATAACTCCATTTCAATTATACTTTTCTGAAGGCCTGTAAAAGTTTAACACATCTGAATATGAAAATGTGATATCATTTTAAAATTGGCACATTTAGTTAAAGGGCTAACCTCCACAGTCCGAGGTCTGTCATTATAAAAACACTGCAATAATGCTAACTAATTTGGACATACTTGCATGAGTTAAAATGTTAGAACAACACAACCCAGTACATGAAGGGTTAATCTGGCTGCCTCTCACCTGTGTCACATTACTGCAAATAAAGTTGTTGAATATTAAACCATAACTGTTCTTAGTGAAAATATGCATTAAAAATATGAGGACTTTGCCTTTCAAGTGGAGCCCATGCACAAACGGCACTTGATTGATTTTGTCTGTATTTCTTCATGAAAACATATGTCTCCATGAGTCATTTTGTGGTTTGAGTTTGACTCTGTAGGAATATATTCATTAAGTTTACTCAGGCATCTTTTATTAACCCAATCATTGCTCCTCATCTCTTTAAGATGAACGCTTAACACTTCATAATTTAAATAGGACACAGAACGCCCTTGTTGTGGACAAGAAAGGACTGAAACTCACTGGACCGAGATTCCGACTTCAATTCTGCATTCCTAGAATTTCGTAGCTATCTTCTTTCACAATGTTTTATCCATTCTTGAGGAAAATGCATTGCTAGTAAGATCTTCGCAGGAGAAGATGCTAGTAGCTCTCTGAGATTCAAGTGTATGTTAACACAACTGAGTGACCTTATGGGTTCTGAGGAAGGGTGACTGGACCCGAAATGTTAACTCTGTTTTTTATTCACAGATGCTGCCAGACCTGCTGAGCTTTTCCAGCAACCTTTCTTTTGTTCCTGATTTACAGCATCCGCAGTTCTTTCGGTTTTTATTTGTGCCGTTATGGGTTACCTTTTTAACTACACTGACAGAATGTGGGTTTCAGTGGTAATACTAGATTTAATGCCCATTCCAAATTTCCCTTCAGAAGGTGCTGGTGAGCTATTTATTTGATCAGAATAGGACAAATTTCAAGGCCATTTCAAAAGGCAGTTAAGATTCGCTAATCAGTGTTATAGGTCTGGAGTCACATTCAGATCGGACCAAATAAAGGCAGCAGATTTCCTGCACCAAAGGACATCAATGAACACAATGGCTTTTATTGACAGTTCAGTCATTACATGTTCATCACACTAGAGTATTCCAGATTTACTGAATTAATTGCATTTAAATCTCCCAGCTGTCATGGTTCAATTTTGACTCAATACACCAGATCAGTGGTGTTGATTTATAGTAGTTTTCTTAGTGCAGACTCAATGATCTGAAAGGCTTCTTCGGTACTGTATGATTCTAAGATAATTATTCCAGGCCTCCGGTTACTCGTCCAATAACACAACCACTTTGCCATTCCTACTTAAAAGCACATCAAGGCTAGAGCCTTCCCAGCATGTAAAGGCATCTTTGGAGAGGATGGTTAGGGGACTGTGGCACAGAGGGCTGGGGGTGATGTGGAGGAACCATCAGGTAAATTTAGATCATAGGATATTAGGTCAGTTCTTACCTAAAGGCAAATTTCCCAATGTGTCAGCATTTCAAATTTTACCCAGTACAAATAACCTCAATTCTGCCTATTTGATAGTCTTCCTAGCTGTAGATCATGCATGATGTTAATGCTTTCCTCGAGAAACAGATTCAACACTGCATGGGTGGAAACTCATAAACTATGAATAAAACAATCTGATATCCACACAGGAAGCCTCTGGGACAGAATGTAATTCCACGACAAAGCAACAACTATGAGCCAATGCCAGAGCGGGAGAGGTCTCATATGTGAAGGAATCTGCAGCAATTTTCTAGCTGGAATCATTAGGAGAGTAAGTCATACACTGCATCATAAGCTGGAAAACATGTTGGACCAGGGGACAAGAGGTATAAAGATTTGCATACAGAGCCTAAATCTAATTGCACATCCTGGCAGAAGACAGCAGCTTCAAAAATCACCCAAAATTGGTTACGTTATCAGTACCTGCTCCACAGGAATGTAAAATTGTGTGGCGTATCTAAAATAAACTTGTCACTGTCTGTCATTATATATGTCTGTAATACATATACTTTATTTTGTTGCTATAGCAAGACTTGAAGAGGTTGGCTTAAATGATCCTTAATGGCAGCTTAAAAATATGTCCAATGTATGTGCTTGACCCTTCATTTCCTGAAATATTGACTCATATTACTTCGCTGATGCTCGGAGTTCAGAAGGGTCTCAAACAATGCACCATTCTTCATTTCAAGATCATTGGTTAAGTCCAAGAGATGCTGGAGCAGACATTGACTATTCAGCCAATTGATTCTACTCCATCCTTCAATGAAATCAAGGCCCTCAATTCCATTTTCCTATCTTTGCTCCTTAACCCTTGATTCTCTAACTGATTAAAAACCTGTCTATCTCAGTGTTGAATATACTTAACACAACTCCTATAGCCCTCTGTGCTAAAGAATTCAACAGGTTCATTACTCTCTGAGGGAAGTAATTCTTCCTCATTTCTGTCCTAATGGGATGACCTCTTAGTCTGAGATTATATTGTACACAGCGTTTGGTTCTGAAAACGTTAATATTAAGGAGTGTATTAAACCCTCCCCCATTATGATGATATAAGGTGGAAGAACAGCTCCGGATTTCTAAGAAGATAGACTCACTATCTAGGACTTTGCACAGTCTTAACAATGAAGTTTGTTATACCAATTAACTTGTATCTGATTGAGACTATGTAATAATCAATGTTTAATGGAAGAGCCATTTCTTATTATGAGATTATTCGTGGTTTCTTGTGGCACACTAAACAAAAAAGGCCCTGTAGTATACAACTTCAGAGGGAGATGGTGGCGTCAAATGTAACTTATGGTGACCAAGCGTACGGCCAGTTCATACAATATGACATGCAGTGGTGAGGATCCATTATACAACAGCGGCAGTAAATTGGGGCAGTAAATGTTGTTTATTTTCCCACAGGTGGCATTTAAGCCAAACGTGACTGCGTTCTCACCTGTCATCTACATGTTGTTTCTCCAGCAGACGGACACTGGTCAACGACAGAAATCCTAAAGGTTGTGCTTTGCTTTAAAATTCAGGAATTCCTTGATTCGACTGTCATTCAGTTATAATCAAATCACAAGCTCTGCCAGCATCTCAGTCAGAATGGTTCATTAGCACATCAACTTTGATTACAAAAAGAAATACTAGAAAGCCTTGTGATCCTCTTATTGGTTTGTGGGATATAAAGATCATTGGTAAAGCCAAGATCACCAATTATCCTTGACAAGGTGGGTGTGAGCTGCTTACTTGCATACTGCCATCCATTTGCTGTGCATACACTCCCTGTGCTCTTAGGGAGTTCCACAATTTTGACCCAGAAACAACGAAGGAGCAGCAATTTATTTCCAAACAAAGCTATTATGCAGCTGGGAGGTGAATTGGTAGTTGGTACTCCTGCCTATTTGTGACATTCTAGGTCCTACAGGTTACAGATTTGGAAGGTTCTATCAAATAAACCATGGCAAGTTTCTGCTGCAGTTCTTGTAGATGGTACATACTGCTGCAACTGCTCACCAGTGATGGAGGGAGGTAATACTTCAGGCAGTGTACTGGGTACAAATCAAGTGAACTGCTTTGTCCTGGATGGTATCAAGCTACTTAAGTGTTGTTGGAGCTGCTTTCAAGTGGAGAGATTTCATAATACTCCTGACTTATGGAAGTAAGTCACTCATCGCAGAATACCCAGCTTGAGTTTTATTCTTGCATCCTTAGCATTTACAATGGTGTTTACAACTAGATTTTTGGTCAGTAGTAACCCAAACCTAACTACCTACTCCAGCTTCCCCAACAGCACACCAATTGGATGTTGATGATGGAGGACTGGATGAAAAGAATTCTTTTGAATATTAAGCAAGATGTTTAAACTTTCTCTTGTGGGAGATGATTATTCTCTGGTAACCTACATGACATGCACGATAAAAACTAAAAGAACTGCGGATGCTGTAAATCAGAAACAAAATCAGAAATTGCTGGCAAAGCTCAGCAAGTCTGGCAGCATCTGTGGAGAGAAGTCAGAACAGGAAGAGTCACCGGACCCACAATGTTAACTCTGATTTCTCGTCACAGATGCTGCTAGATCTGCTGAGATTTTCCAGCAATTTCTGATGAGGTAGATTATGTTTGTCACTTGTCTATCTAAGATCAAATGGTGTTCAAATCTTGCTGCGTGTGGTCACAAAAACCAGGTGTTGCAATGAAACTGGACAATGGTGCTAAACATTTTGCAATCATCCACAAATATCCCCACTTCTGATCTTACAATAAAAAGAAAGTTTTGATGAAGTAGCTGAAGATTGTTAATAGTACTCTTTTAGAGCACCTCAGGGCATCAAAAAGCACTTTACACACAGCAAAGTACTTTCTGAAATGTTTTTCTGAAGAAGGGTCCAGACCCGAAATGTCGGCTTTCCTGTTCCTCTGATGCTGCCTGGCCTGCTGTGTTCCTCCAGCTCCACATTTCTTTACTTCTGAAATGTGTTCAATTTTGTAATTGAGGAAACATGCCAGCTCATCTGTCTGAGCAAGCCTTAAACATAAATTTCTCATTCTTGGTTTCAAACTTCCATGGCCTTACCATGTAATCTTTGTAACGTCCTCCAGTTTTACAACTCTCTGAAACATCTGTGCTAGTCCAGTTCTGGCTTTTAGGTATCCCTAATTTTACTCCACTGTTAGTGCCCATATATTTACTTGACAAGGCCTTAAACTCTGGAATTCTTCTGCTAACCCTTTATCACAACTTTTTTTCCCACTGAGACACTTCTTAAAACTTATTTATTCTATGTCTTAATAACCTGTTTTGCAATTTGACATCAAATTTTGTTTGATAATGTTCCATGAATCACCTTGGGACATTTAATTGTGTTTTATTAACAGTGCTATGTAAATGCGTATTGTTGTGTTGGAAGCTAAAGTCTCACACACGGGATAGCAATCATCTTGTGGGCTTATGAGTTAACTTTTTGTATCACACAGCATTAGGGTGATTTCAATTTATGGTTGTTTTTGCTTTCTTAAATTTCGACACACCTAGATATTGTTTGATTTATTCCTTTTTGTTATCCCCATCCCTTACTGAGATAAGTCAAAGCATGCTCCACAAGCCCTTGCTTTTGAATTCCAATTTTTGAAATAAATGCACAGCAAAATCCTTTAGAATTAAATAAAAGATAGGACTTATTAACAAGGCATACAAAATATGAGGAATTGTTTCAGTACTCTATCCTTATTTGCGTAAGCACTCAGGAAGTTATCAGCTCATGTGAGTTACAACTTACCGAGACGTCAGTGTCCAATTATAATTTCCTTAGTGAGCTGGGCCCAGTAGTTCCCCTTGTTGCAGATGTAGACATCTTTCCTGTCAGGAACTTGGAGACAGGGATAGAATGAGCTGCTAACATACACTGGAGACCTGAGTCTCCCTCTGGATATCAAACAGCAACTGACTGAGAATCCCAAAGCTGTATACATAAACAATACAACAAACTCAGATTTCAGTCATTTGAGAAAGCCAGGGCTTTCAGATGCTGAGGCACCTCTTGGTGGGTTAATTGAAAAATCGTTAACATTGCAGCCTTACATCTCTCAGCAGAGTTTCCATTGCAAAGGAACTTTAAAAGCATTTGTGTCCATTTTGACAGAATGGATTTTAGTGTTTTCCTTTGTCAGACTGGAAGCATAGAGCTTTCAGAACGCTTTCAATGCTGTCTCATGTAAGAGATTAGCATGGGGCATTAAAGTGCACGCAACTGGGGATAGTGTACTGGATAGAGAACTGGTTGGCAGAATGGAAACAAAGAATAGGAATAAAAGAATGCATAACTGTGTTCCTCCAGCTCCACACTGTGTTATCTCTGACTCCAGCATCTGAAGTTCTTACTATCTCTGAGTGAGTTATAAACCCAGCGCAAAGCCTCTCCTAGGGAGGCCTACCTTGAAGAAGTTGCCCTCCTCCCTCTGGAAAGACCTCAGTGGATCTCTCTCTCACTGCAACCCTCTGGTAATCTCTTCAGCCCAGCTTGTCCGATGCTGCCTGGCCCACTATGTTCCTCCAACTCCACACTGTGTTGTCTCTGACTCCAGCATCGGTAGTTCTTACTGTCTCTCAGTAGGAATAAACAATGATTTGGATGAGGGAAATAACTATAATATCTCCAAACTTGCAGATGACATAAAGCTGGGTGGGAAGGTGAGCTGTGAGGAGGACGCTGAGATGCTTCAGTGTGAATTAGAAAAGCTGAGAGAGTGGGCAAGAGCATGGTAGATGCAGTATAATATAGATAATTGTGAGGTTATCCACTTTATATCAGAAACAGAAAGGCGGATTATTATCTGAGTGGCAATAGGTTGGAAAGGGGGAGGTGCAATGAGACCTGGGGCGTCCTCGTACACCAGTCACTGAAAGAAAACATGCAAGTGCAGCGGGCAGTGAAGAAGACAAATGGTACGTTGGCCTTAATTGCTTGAGGATTTAGGTACAGGAACAGAGATGTCTTGCTGTAATTGTACAGTACCTTAGTGAGACCACACCTGGAATATTGTGTGCAGCTTTGATCTCCTTACCTGAGGAAGAATGTTCTGGCTATAGCGGAAGTACAACAAAGGTTTACCAGACTGATTCCTGGGATGGCAGGACTAATGCATGAAGGGAGACCAATCAACTAGACCTATATTCACTGGACTTTAGAGAATGAAGGGGGATCACATAAAAATCTGTAAAATTCCAACAGGACTAGACAGGAAAAATGTAGGAAAGTACTTAGATATAGATCTTAGGATTAAAGAGATCAAAGGGTATGGAGAGAAATTGGGAACAGAGTACTGAGTTGAATGATCAACCGTGATCATGTTGAATGGTGAAACAGGCTCAAAGGGCTGAATGGCCTACTCCAGTCGCTATTTTTATGTTTCCATGTTACTACAACTAATCTCCAAACCCTCTGGATCAGCTTCAACTGGAAGGTCTACACAATCCAAGAGTTTCAGAAGCATCTGGGAATATAATCATTTCATCAGCCTGCGCCATTTTATGACTCCAGCAAGGTTGTGCTTGTTCAAAAGAAACAGAAGTTAAATCAGAAATGCAAAACAGAATAGTTTTCTCTTCCATCCTTCTGGTCCTGACTTCAGATTGACCTATGTATGATTCTAGTCCTATATCAGAATGATTAACTCTTAACTGACTTCTGAATTGGACTATGAGCAATTCAATTTTAACACAAAGAACACGAAAAAGAATTTATGTGGAGTGCAATGGCTGAAGAAGACCAATCGCCATTCTCTCAAGGCAGCCACAGATGAGCAAAAATGCTGCCCTTCATCTATATTCCAAGAATGATTTTTTAACAAGAGATCGATAACTGCGCTAATAGCCCTAAAAGGACTATCTGTAAATCTTAAATAGAATTGGCCACTCGAAATTAAGTGGCTGCATGTATTTTTAGGTTTTACATATTTTCTTTACGCAATAAAACTGATTATTCCCTTTACAAAGGTTGTTAACACAGTAAGAATTATTTTTTTTCAACCCTTAAAAAGCTGCAAATTAAATTAAGTTTCATCTTTTCCAAAGTCTTTACAGGGCAAAAGAGCAGCTGTCAATCAATGACAGCCAAAATATATTCTGAATCGAGAAACTGAGATTGCTGGCATCTGCTGTTGGCTGACTGGCAAAATGGAGATGCTGCTGCAGGACATGGTAGAAAGGGATGGGGGATGGGGGTTGCCCAGATGGTATCAGTGCAGCATGCCTGGCAGAGCTATCAGATAGGCTCAAACACTGGGAACAGATACAGAAGATGATCAAAGGTGCTGAAGTTAGATTCCCAAAAAGTGGCATTTTTTCAGATACTTAGAGTGAATCTGGAAGCTACAGAGTAACGTTTGTCAATTGGTGGTCTAACCACTTGACCCATTTCATTTTATGAATTTTCTTCACTAACATCTGAAACAATGCTCTTCCATTAACGATCATATATTCTCAAACTTCAGCAGAGTATGCAATCGAGCTTCAGTGTACAATTGAAAACTTGGCACATTTCCACATTTAAAGGGTTTCACTGGGAAGTAAGAAAGTGGTCAATTACAATAGGATAGTCTGTAGTTGGCCACGCACATGTAGGTCTGTTCTTTCAGTTTGCAACATCTGAACATTTAATAATGTTTCCTCTTGCCTGAGCTGTTGGCATGACTGGCAAGGCCAGCATTTGTTGCCCTTGAACTGCTTGGCTGTCTAGATTATTTCAGAAGACAATTAAGAGTCAACCACAATGCTGTCGGTCTAGAGTTATTTGTGGGCTTGACACAATACATATTGAAAGGCTGAGATAACAAGCATGGGGCTGGATGAACACAGCAGGTCAAGCAGCATCATAGGAGCAGGAAAACTTGACGTTTCGGGCCGAAACCCTTCATCAGAAATGGGGGAGGGGAAGAGGGTTCTGCTCCACCTCCCTAACCGGTTTTTCCTCTCACCCCAAGCCACACCCCCATCTCCTATCTACTAACATCATCCCGCCCCCTTGACCTGTCCGTCCTCCCTGGACTGACCTATCTCCTCCCTACCCCACTACCTACACTCACTTTTACTGGCTCCTATGATGCTGCTTGACCTGCTGTGTTCATCCAGCCCCATGCTTGTTATCTCGGATTCTCCAGCATCTGCAGTACCTTTTATCTCTGATACATATTGAAAGGCTGTTTCCTGTGACTGGAATGTCTGGAATGAGGGCTCCCTGTCTCAGAATAAGGCATCAGTAGTCTAAGGCTAAAATGAGGAGAGATTTCTTCACTAATGCTCACCCTTTGGATGATAAGAGAATCATAGAATGTGGGGATTGTGCGAGAAGATGGGTTGAGATTATGTATCAGTGAGGATCTTGTGGAACGGTGAGATAGTTTCAAAGACCCAAACAAACTACTCCAATTTCACTTCCTTATACTGTTATTTTCTTTACAAATATAAGGAGATAGAATTAAGTGCACTGCTAGGCTTGAGACACAAGTGCATTATTTTTAAGGGAAATTGGCTCCCATGCTTCATTAATATTAAATAAAGGGGGCTACAAATGACATGTCCATTGCACTCTTTAAAAGCAGCCTTTGTTTCTTACAGGGAAGCTGCACTGTGAATGCTGACACTGGATATATCAGACAAGATGAATAAAATCTGCTGTGGACATTCCAAGATGCTACATTGGAGATGTAGTTCATAGGATGACTGACAGGTTGTTCTTGCATTTGGGTCTTTAAGGAGTCATCAACTAAGTGGCAAAGCTGTAGAATCTGGAGCTTGCAGAAGACGTCGAATTTAGGAACATTGCACCCAGGACATGTTTGAAAAGTCAGAAGAAGCTGTTGGAGAGATGGTGGTATCATGGTCAAAGTAAAGTTGGCCTAGTAATCCAGAGGCTGAAGCTAATGATCCAAAGTTCAAATTCCTTCCGTGGCTGCTGATGAAATTTAAGTTCAACGAATAAATCTGCGCTTGAGAGCTAGTGTCAGTAATGGTCACCTTGTAGCTAGCATTGATTGTTGTGAAAATCCTTCTGGTTTGCTTATATCTCTTAGGGAAGGAAATCTGCCATTGTTATATGTCAAAAATCTAAATTCAGGTACAGGATTGAGACTTGTGTCTTCAAATAAACCTGTTGGACTATAACCTGTTGTTGTGTGATTTTTGACCTTGTCCACCCCAGTCCAGCACCGGTACCTCGACATCATTAAAAAGCAAAAGAACTGCGGATGCTGTAAATCAGGAACAAAAACAAAATTGCTGGAAAAGCTCAGCAGGTCTGGCAGCATCTATGAAGGAGAAAACAGAGTTAACGTTTCAGGTCCGGTGACCCTTCCTCAGAATGTCAGTTCTGAGGAAGGATCACTGGACCTGAAACGTTAACTCTGTTTTCACCTCCACATCATTGTTATACGGTCCGACCCATATCACTCCAGACCACAGTAATCTGGTTCACTCTTTACTGCCCTCTGAAATGGCCCAGTAGAGCACTCAGTTCATGAGCGACTTAGGGAGGGGCAGCAAATGTCCAAGCAAGAGGTCCTGTACTTCAAGACCTCTACCATTTGCTTTCCATGGCTATCTAACTGCTCCAAACAGCACTCGACCTCCATCTGCTGCTATTCACACACTCCACACCCACCATTCTCTGTAAAGTTATTCCTTAATTTCCCCACTTTTCATACAGCACTCACAGTTTTCGAACAGTTATCAAGCAGGGCTGTTTATGCAAAAATGATGGCCTTTCTAGTGATGATCACAAGGTGTGCGAATGAACAAAACAAAGGACAGATGCCTTTAAATAACATTTGTGAAGGCTGCTCCCTACCAACTCTCATTATTGGAATTTGCTGTTCCTATTCTTTCCTTGCCTATGACACCATTCTAGAAACTGGCATTCTTCCAGATTCCATTTTCAGCATCTCTGAGGTTGATTAGAATCATAGAACGCCTACACTGCAGAAAAAGGCCATTCAGCCCATCAATCCCACAGACCCTCCAAAGAGCATTCCACCCGAACCCAGCACCCCTGTCCGATCCCATAACCCTACATTTCCCATGGCTAATTCACCTAGCCTGCACATCCCTGGACACTACAGGGCAATTTAGCATGACCAATCCACCTAACCTGCACATCTCTCGACCCATGAGAGGAAACCGGAACACCTGGAGGAAACCCACGCAGGTACAAGAAGAATGTGCAAACTCCAAACTGACGGAACATGGAATTGAACCCAGATCCCTGGCACCATGGGGCAGCAGTGGTATCCACTGTGCCCTAGGAATTGCTAAAGGTCAGTATAGAATCATTCCACAGCAGAGTCACTGAGTGCCAGAGAAGCTTGTAATTGATGGCGAAGCTCACCATGAGAGGTGGCATTCCTCTGTTGTAAGAATATTTGCAGAAAAAGTTGTATAGGCATCCTTGTTCTTTCATTTGGCTTTCTCCACGATATTGACTGATATTTATCACTTTGGGTACCTGAGTTCCTGAGCTGTTACATTAATGTTGAGGCCAATAGCTTTAGTTCCATCTTTAGTTCCCTCATCAGTTTACCACATTTTCAGAGACACAGTCCTTACTCCCTTCTGTGGTCCATGTCCACAACTTGTCATGGGATGAAAGAGTTAATTCAACAGCATACATCCATTTCAATTGAGTCTTTGAATAAAAACAATTTTTGCCCTCCGCTCAAAGGCAGTACAAAGGTATCCCAGCTAACTCCAGAAGAGACACGGGCATTAGAATTGTTGTTAGCTGCGAACCATTAATGTGCCTTGTTTATCGATGAAATCACTTTGAAACTAAACTGCACAACTGAGTTTGTATTTGAAAAGGAATTCTTACCATCAGGAAATCTTTCTGCAAAAGAAACGCTAAATTGAATAAGGATCAAATATGAATTCGATTTTCTTAACTTCCTTCCCTGTCAGTTGCGGTATTTAAATATAAAAGAATATCATTTTTATTGAGAAGGTGAGTGAATCATGGAGGAATCATTTGGAACAATCACAGAGCACCATGAAATGAAAAATCTGAATTAACATATACACAGCTGATGTACCGTCTGGATTAATGGTGTTTTGTATTGATGCTCACTTACATCATTGGCACTTGCAATGGAGGCCTTGGCAAATTTTCTATTCCATTTAAACTCTATTCATATTGATGCTGATATATGTACAATTCTCTGTTTTTTCTTGCCATGTACCAAAATAAAAGCAAGTGAGTTGTCTTGCAAAGGCAGGGATATATCGGTTTCCAGGATGGAAATAAATGGGTTCTTATGAAAGAAAGGAACAGTTCATAGAGCTATTTGTTTTAGGCATTTATGTTTTCTCTCTTCTCGCAGAGCAATGCTTGGCCTCCATGCTCAGTGTGTTTAGCAACCTCCTACAGTGGTGTGATTAAAATCAGGAGCACCCTGTGTAAGGAATTGCAGACACCGATCTGTTTCCCATCACTGCATGGTGCCATATGCTGCAGCATTCCAGAACCTGGTCCTCGAGCAAGACATTCGTTGAGGTTTCTTGGCCTCTTTAAAGCATTAGTAACACTGCCTTGCCTGTCAAAAAAACGATGCAAAGTATTAACCCAATGATGTTAACACAAGTAACTTGTTAAACAATCTTATTCGTGCAAACAGAAATTGACATTGAAACAATCTTAGATGGCTGTTAGGGGTCCTGCCACCAGAAGCAATATCCATGCAAGTAGCCCGGCTTCAGTAGATAGCAGGACCTGGGGCCAAATGTCTGCTGCCAAGCTTTCTGACCCTAATAAAGAAGGTGTCCTGCCATGCAACCAAAAAGCCATTAAAGAGCCAGCAAATCACCAGCTTCATCAGCTCCACTGCTGCTGGTAGTCACTGCTGGAATTGCACCTGGAGGATGAGGCACTGTTGATTGAGATTTACCTTCAAAGTCAGATAAGTGGAATCTGGGACATCAGGCCAGGCCTGCTGAGGTGGGGAAAGGCCGAGGCTGGGAGGGCAGGAAGTGCAGAGGCAGCCGTTACCATTCAGGGCCTGAGCTGTGGGGCAAACACTGTCCCAAAATGGAGACCACAACCACACTCAGAGCCTACTGGGATGCCACCAGGGACTATCTGATGGCTCCCGATGGAGTAGAGTGTCTCAGCTGCTGGTAAAATGCTAGTAGGGGGTGTCAGGTAGCCACCAACTGGTCACTTGCGTGACTCAATTGGGCTCCAAGCAAAAGCGGGCCATCTGCCACCTTTACGATGAGGCAGTGGCAAAATCATTTTGCCAACTTACCAACCACCCACCCTATCCCCAAAACAACTATCAAAATTCAGCCAAGTGAATAATTAACCCATCTTCTTTTTCTTTTGGCTGAGCCTCCCTCTTTATAAACCATTCTGCTGGAAAAGCCTCTTCAGGCAGGAGTCATGTTTTGAAGTTATGTTCAGGTGAAAGTTCGGAGAGCTGAAATATTGGCCAAGATTCTGTTGGGCAGATGGGGTGGGTTTCACCCACTGCTGGGAGAAGCAGCTGACAAACTCATGTGATCTGCAGCTGGGGCCAGATGGAAAGAAATGTCCTTCAGACATTTATGTGGTCACTGTCCAGACCTTCTGCTATATTTGAGGACCCCAATAATGGGACGTCTGCCCAGCAGGAGCTGTCAATGCGAATGGAGGCAGGAGACAGCCATGCACCCACCAGGGTCAAGGATCATTCCAGGATCCAAATCAAAGATGGGGGGTGTGGTGAGGGGTATCATGGAGGGGGCGGAGGAGAGAATATATAAGACGGTGGGAGAAGGGTGGCTCAGAACAACGGGGACCCGGATTCAATTCCAGCCTTGGGTGACTGCCTGTGTGAAGTTTGCACATTGTCCCCATGTCTGCGTGGGCTTTCGCTAAGTGGTCTGGTTTTACTCCCACAGTGCAAAGATGTGGAGGTTCGGTGGATTGGCCACACTAAAAGAATGCCCATACTGTGCAGGGATGTGAAGGCTAGGTGTATTATCCATTAGAAATGCGGAATTAAGGGGAGTAAGGTTCTTGCGGGGTGGCATCTGGGTGGAATGCTTTTCAGAAGGTGGGTGCAGGCTTAATAGGCCAAATGGCGTCTATCGGTTCTGTAGGGATTTTGATTCTACAAATGAAATCCAAGGTTGATGGAAGTTTTCAGTACTTCATCCATTATATCACCATGTTGGATTGCTTGATATAGTGCTTGGCTACTTGGAAAATAACTCCTTTCCATATCCCCATCACCAAGAGACGTCTGAGTGGGCAGGGTTCTGCTGAATAGAATTTTGGACACACTGGAAGCCTATCCAGATCCCATTTAATCCCTGAGCTACTGTTAAGATTAGTGGAGCTCAGAGGTAATAGGTGTGAACTGGTTCCTTAATGCTCCTAAACAGGATCCCACCACTGGTGGGTGGGAATCCCACACCAGCCAGTTCCTTGATCTGACTTAATCAGTGCAGCTTCTCCCAGCACTGGGAGACTGATGTAGGCCCTGTCACCATGGGAAGAGTTTTCCAGGCCCTTGAATGACATGGGCTAAGATAAAGCATTGGGAGAATCGCATGGGGTGTTGAGTGAGGGCTTTCTCCACACTGAGCCCATCAAGTCGCATCTTCCAAATAGGCTCCAGAAGTGAAGGTGAGATTCTCTCTGGTGACTGATGAGAGACCTATTAACAGGGATCATTGCTCATTATCATTTTCATTACTGTTTAATCCTACCTCAGTAATATGTCAATCCCCACTCCCTACCTGTCAGATTAAAACAAGATGCAGAGAATTCCCAACATGAAGGTCTGAGTGGGTAACTAGTGACTCCAGCTCACTGCTTTCTTTTTGGATGTCTAGCTCAGATACTTGGCATCAATGTCCCGTGGCTTGCTCCAAAGGCAGTGATATCATGCACCCCACATCCAGTGGTACATTAGTATCTAACATGTGACAACTTGTCTGCTTCATCATGGTACGTCTCTGCTCTACTGACAATATGCTTTCGCAGTCCCATTCTGCACTTAAGCATGCATTGGCATCGGTCATTGTATTGATGCTGCAAGATCACGTTATGGGCAGGGACAGACATCCAGTTCATGGACCTAGGCCGTATTTCAGAGTATCTTGCTCGGTCTCCCCAGTGCATCATCTGACATCTGTCTTGCCTTCCCTTGCATTACCTTTCCTCATGCTTTAGCTCTCCATGCCTTCAGCTGCGCCATAAAGATTCACAGTATTTCTGAATTGCCTTGCAGTTTAGAACAAAGATGGATTTTAGGATACAAAGCCAGGCAACTTGTCATGCTTGTCAGCATTTGTCAGTCAAGCTGTCGACATTTTGCTGAATACCACAACAATTCGACATCAATCTCAGACCTGCATTATGTGTCAGCTGTGTACGCATCAAACACACTGCATGTACATCAACTTAGTCGCCAAGTCTCAAAATCTAAGGAGAATAGTCCATAGCCAAGTCCAAGGAGACTCCACAATCAGTTCAGGAGCTTGGGAATTGTCGGTGAGCTGAGCAGAGGGGGTCATGTTTAGGAGTTCAGTGCCTCTGCAGTTGGGGGCAGTGGGCTACTGTCAGTCCTGTGGATCCATTGCATCATCTAGGGACTTGTGGGTAGACAGCTGGGAGTCTGTACAGATATCAGTCAAGGGTCTGGTCACTCAACATTTGTGATTGTCTCACTAAGACAGTGAAGGATTGGGCTACAATCAGTCCTACCTGTCTGTTCACTAAAGGTCAAGGGTGTCAGGAGGGATGCTAGAGAACTGGATACAGTATGCCAGGGTGTTGAGGAAATTACAAGAGTGAAAGGGGAACCACTCTATTTGTAAGGGAATGGGAGGTGATAGACTATAAGCAGGAAAGGAGTTATGCTGGAGGGCAATTGTAGACAGCACCCTGGCTTTGATTGGGGTGTTCGCAATGCACTACCATTCCTGGTTCCATTTTATTTCCCCCTTTCCCTGAACCAGGATTATTCATTTTAATGTTGAAGGAAAGAAAATAAATTCGAACTCTACATTTTGGCTCTTGCTGTGGGAACAAAGGAAGAACATCTATATACAGAGCCTGTGAGTTCAACTCAATTTACTATTACAGTCAAGGAAAATTGCCGACTGTGCAATTGCACTGTCCCCTAGCAGCCCCTATAAAAGGACACTTGATCCCTGTAACTTCTTTAAGGAAACTTGAGGTGAGATCCACAAAACATTCAAAATGAATTTTTCTCAAAAATATATGTCCACACATGTTTGTTTTTGCGATAGAATTTGACGTCATTTGTGTTATTAGTGTAATTGACAATCTGGAAAACATGAGTTAACTGGTCATGTAGGCGTTTTCAAAGTCAGGGGTGTTATTTCAGTGTGCACTTAACCATTCCCATATTTATGGAGCAGATGAGAAAATATGAAAGTAGTGAAACCAATATGTGCGATCTGATTGTATTTTCCTCCTCAATTTTGTTTAAAAGTATTGGAAAGAGATAAAAGTGATCTTCTAATGCTGCTAGTCTTGCACACCTCAATGAAAAGGTGTCAAAAATATGAAACTGTTTGTGGCTCGCCCCACTTACTCAATAATTGTTTGCTTTGTCAGTTTTCAAAAATACTATAATATAAAGTTATTTTTTGTTTACTAAGGTTAGTTTGTTAAACTTGGATCTCAAAAGATTTTACAAGTGTCCCAAGGTGTTGCAGCCATAGTTAAGGCAATAGCAATGTCAATCAGTGTGAAAGATAGTTCCCTGGTTCATGGGTGAGTAGGAAAAGCTCTATTCAATTTTTAGTTGTTTTGAAGTTGGAATGAGTTAAAAACTAATCACCTTTGTCGAGCATGCTCATGTCATGAAGGAGTCCAAGCCTTAAATCCTATTCTTTGACACAGTGACTGCAATGCACTGTCCCTCCCAAATTCTCAACAGCCTTCGACCTAGTCAAATACCTTCCCTTCCTCCCCATAATTTGTCTCCATGTATTCGAGGCCTGTCTTTGCTAGATTACACTATTACTTGTCTATTTACGTAAGAATATAAGAACATAAGAACCAGGAGCAAGAGTAGGCCATCTGGCCCGTCGAGCCTGCTCCACCATTCAATAAGATCATGGCTGATCTTTTCATGGACTCAGCTCCAGTTACCCATCCACTCACCATTACTGTTCAAAACTCTATCTATCTTTGCTTTCACAACATTCAACAAGGAAGCCTCAACTCCTTCTTTGCCAGGGAATTCCACAGAATCACAATTCTTTGAGTGAAGAGGTTTCTCTTCAACTCAGTCCTAAATCTGCTCCCCTTTATTTTGGGGCTATGCCCCCTTGTTCGAGTTTCACCTGCCAGTGGAAACAACTTCCCCTGCTTCTATGTTAATTTTATATATTTCTATAAGACCCTCTGTCATTCTTCTAAATTCCAATGAGACTACTCAATCTGTCCTCATAAGCCAACTGTCTCAACTCTGGAATCAACCTACTGAACCTCCTCTGCATCCCCTCAAGTGCCAGTACATCCTTTCTCAAATAAGGAGACCAAAACTGCACACAGTACTCCATGTATGGCCTCTCCAGCACCCATACAGCTGTTGTTTTAACCTCCCTGTTTTTAAACTCCATCTCTGTAGCAATGAAGGACAATATTCAATTTGCCTTCTTAATTACCTGCGACACCTGCAAACCAACTTTTTGTGATTCATGCACAAGGACGCCCAGGTCCCCCTGCACAGCAGCATGCAGCAATTTATCACGATTTAAATAATAGTCCATTTTGCTGTTGTTCCTACCAAAATGGATGATGTCACATTTACCAACATTGTACTCCATCTGCCAGACCATTGCCCACTCACTTAACCTATCTCTGTCCCTCTGCAGAGTTTGAGTGAGCTCTGTACACTTAGCTGTCCCACTCATTTTAGGGTCATCTGCAAACTCTGACACATTACACTTGGTCCCAAACTCTAAATCATTCATGTAAATTGTAAACAATTGTGGTCCTAACGCTGATCCCTGAAGCACACCACTAGCCATTGATTGGCAATCAATAAAACACCTATTTATCCCCACTCTTTGCTTTCTGTTAGTTAAACCAATCTTCTATCCATAATATGTTACCCATAACACCGTGCAGATTTAGCTTACGCAGCAGCCTTTTGTGTGGCACCTTGTTGAATGCCTTCTGGAAACCTAGACACACCACATCCAGCGGTCCCTCATGGTTCATCGCACATATAATGTCCTCAAAGAATTCCAGTTAACTTAAATGACATTCCTTTCATGAGCCCATGCTACGTGCGCCTAATTTGACAATTCCTATCCAGATGTCTCATTATTTCTTAATAAAAACTGAAGGAACTGAGGATGCTGTAAATAAGAAACAAAAACAAAGTTGCTGGAAAAGCCCAGCAGGTCTTGCAGCTTCTGTGAAGGTAAAAAACAGAGTTAACGTTTCGGGTCCGGTGACCCTTCCTCAGAACTGTGTAACAGAATAGCTGCCAGGCATGCTGGGTTTTCCCAGCAACTTTGTTTTTGTTCTCGCTATTTCTTCCTTGATTATAGCTTCAAGCATTTCCCCCACTACAGAAGGTAAGCTAAAGGGCCTATAGTTACCTGCCTTTTCTCTACCCCCTTTTTAAAACAGTGGTGTCACATTTTCTTGAGGCCAAAGAATCGCTAGCAATGATTTGTTTTTTTAGTTTCTCCTGAACAGCTGCCTCTGGAGTCACCAAAGGAGCTAACCTCAACTGATTCCACTTCCAGCATCAAATGGTGAGAGACGGTGCTAGAACATGGCGACTTTGATGTTGGTGGGTCCATTGGGGAGAGATGGGGCTAGAACATGGTGACTTCGATGTTGGCGGGCCCAGTGGTGAGAAATGGTGCTAGAACATGGCGACTTTGATGTTGGTGGGCCCAGTGGTGAGAGATAGTGCTAGAACATAGCGACTTTGATGTTGGTGGGCCCAGTGCAGGTGGTGTTGGTGAGCCCAGCTGAAGACTCATGGCAGGGCTGATCTGGGCATTTTCTTTTCCGTTTATTTCTGTTTCTTTCATTTCAGTTCTTGTTTCTAATTCTAACTATTGTATTCTAAGATGGCGCCAGACAGTGGCAACTCTGTACCCTTTTCATTGCACTCCTGTAATCCTGTACTCTGATACACATGACAAACTCTAAAATAATTTCTTCATGAAAACAAAACTGTAAATTTTAAGCATAGGAGCTGATGAATTATACCTCTTTTTCCCCACTTGTTGGGAGAGTCTTTCCCGTTCTCTTTATTGTCCTTTTCCAACTTAGTGTTCCAACTTAATCCTTCAGTTGCCGGCTGTATGTGGAGGTGAGCATCATTTTGAAGTATCCCCTGGCATAAGCTGTTGATGACATTCATTATGCATATGGAACTCCATTTTAGTTCTCTACTTGGGGTACAGTTATAGCATACAGCTACAGTCATAGAATCTCTACAGTGTGGAAGCAGACCCTTCGGCCCAATAAGTCCACACCGAAACTCAAAGCATCCTACCCAGATCCATCCACCTAATCTACACATTCCTGAACACTACAGGCAATTTAGCATGGCCAATCCACCTAACCTGCACATCTTTGGACTGTGGGAAGAAACTAGAACACATGGGGGAAACCCACGCAGATATGGAGAGAATGTGCAAACTCCACACAGACAGTTGCCAGAGGGTGGAATCGAACCCAGGTTGCTGGTGCTGTGAGACAGCAGTGCTAACCACCGAGCCACCAATTGAGGCTTTTATAGGTCTTTTTTGCAGCAGTCAAATCCAATCTGATTGAGCTCGAGACACATGTGAGACAGTGGCAGTGCCCCTTCCGTTAAGAATTAGACCAGACCCTACCCCACAGGAAGAATTGTAAGGAGATAGCCTGGACCCTAACTTTTATATTTATTTAAAGGCATATGTAAGGTGCTGTGAGAGATAAAAGGTACTGCAGATGCTGGAGAATCCGAGATAACAAGCATGGCGCAGGTGCTGTGTTCTGATTGGTCCACCACCATTTTTTAGTCAAATTACATTTTATTTTTACAGCACAGTTAAAATACGAAAAGGAGAAGAATTAGCATAACTTTTACTCGATTGAAATATCTAAGGAGATAATGTGTTATTTGATTATAGTCATCAATTTTTCCAATATAGGTAGCATCCGATAAACACAACATTTGGCAAAAATACAATTCAGCAAAACGTCATGACTCTCATGTGCTGTCTCTCTCCAGTCCAGAAGAAAAAAAACTGCTCCTTTTAGGTTTTAAGAGGAAACCTCACCATCCAAGACTTCACTCTAGCAGCTTTCAGCAGCGAGCAAAAATCTTTAACTAATTGAAAGTAAAACTAAAAGTCTCCCTAGGTCTGTGTGAGCTGTGAATCAATCCACTCATGATCCCTTTGTCTCATTTCTAAAAAAAAAGCCAGGAAGAACTCAAAGCTGTTTACCAACTTCCTGTTTGCAGGAGACATTTCGCCACTGCTGTAGCAACACCCCTCTGCAAGAGAAACATGACAGAACACATTTCTTAAAGGCAAAGTGCCATCACACTTCCTGTGGACCACCTGCTCTAGAGGTTTGTAAAAACATCACTGAACAGCTTGGTTAGAAAATATCTCCACAATCTGCACGGGAATCCCATGATTTGGTGGTTGTGTCCCTACCTCTACACCAAAGAGACCTGGGATCAAGTCCCACCCTCTCCAGAGGGATGCAAGGAAATTTCTGACCAGGTCAATTCAAAAATATCTGCGCTTGAGGCAAAGTAGTAAGGCCGCTGCCTCTGATCCAGGAGATCTAGAAAGGTCCACTGGTATGTTATATCTGATCGAAATGTTTCATTAAAAAAGAACTGTGCACTGTCTCTCCAGTGTCGAGCCAAAAATAAAGTTGGAGACTTTGAAAATCTTCAGGAATTCAACCAAAATAGTCTCTATTTCTCGAAGTAGGTGGTCAATTCATTTAAGCGTGTGTGCCCTTGAAATTGTTTCATTTTAATGTGCGTGCATGTAACTTTATAGGACCATCCCCAGCACAAGCTGCAGTGGAATTTTTAAGTTGCCACGTAGCTAAGAACATGCATTCAATTCAACACCGATACCTTGACACGTGAGCTCTGTTTGAAGCAAAGGCTCATTGATAGCATTCCAGCATATTCTGAAATCTTAGTTATATTGATGAAGAGACCCAAAAATCAATGTTCACCCAAAGCCCTGTAACAACAGAACAGCGACACTCTCTTCTTAAATAGTAAGTACTAATACGGCTAGATTGTGCTGAAATTAGAATAGGCACAGTGTAAAATGGGGAAGATGTTGAATCAGCAATCCATCTAACTTCACACCTAATTTTCTCCGGAGGTTGGAGAGATATGGTGCACATGCCAACAATAGTACCCTTCGTTTCTGGGAAGCTTGTGATATGTATAATGTATTGTGTTGCTGCTTCCTTTTCTTAGAAAGGGAATGCCCGAACGAGTTAGCCCTGGCAACAGCATCACTGTTGATGCATCAGTGCACAGTTGGCTGCAAGTGATGCACCTAACCCCACACTTCTCTTTCATTTGACCAATTGGTGATATGTCAACTGGAGAGGTTATGAAAAATCAAAGACCCGATAAACCCCTCTTCTCAAAGGCAGCTGTGTTCAAGAATCTGCCCTTCATTATATTTTAATCATTAAAGAGTGTTCTGTAGACACTTCTAACCAAAGTTCAGGAGTTTTGAACCAGAGAACTATTAATCCGATTAAAGTATATTTCTTCCTCTGATGACTGCCATTAAAGCACCTTTTGATTCAATCTTTAAAACATTTAAATGCATCCATCACCACTTCACAAGGACATTTTATGAAGCTATCCACCATCTGCTGGAGAATCCATATCACTGGATAGTTGGCCAGGCATCCCAAGTGATTGTTCGAATGGTTTTAGCAAACTAATGAGCTGCTCCTCTAGTCCTTTTTTATAGCCATGGAGAGGGTTTTTGATCTAATTATCGTGAAGCATGTGGAGAACCATCTCTTACCCAGTGGTGGCACTGTTCGAAATACTTCTTCACTGTTTTCCTCTACCATTCCCTTATGGTTTCTCAAAATGTTGCCTTTACAATATGTTCGCACTGTTTTAAACAATCATAACAGTCCATGTTACTTCAGTAGTTTGATGCTGTGTGAATGACATTTTCTTTCATATGAGATTCTTTTTGCTATATGTCTGTGTTCTTGCCTTTGTAACCATTTCTCCCCTCTGCCCACCACTCTGCATCTGCAGGATGGATTGTCCAGTCTCCACTGGAGACATTACCAGGGCTAACAAAACTGCTTCTCAATCCCAGCTAGTCCAAGTCACATTTTGAGGCAAAAATCTTCTCCTAGCTAATTCGCGCACATCTCTAAAATATGAGACTCTGCCATCAAAGGCACTTTATCAAACAGTCTTGCTGAGGACAGTGCTGATTTGATTTGATCTGATTTATTGTAGTCACGCACACCTAAGTACAGTGAAAAGTTTTGTTTTGCGAGCAGTACAGGTAGGTCATAGCAAACCAGAAAATACAGATCATAGGGTACTTAGACAAAATGAGGCATACAGGTTACACCCGCACAGGAAAAGCTCAGCAGGTCTGGCAGCATCTGTGAAGGTAAAAACAGAGTTAACGTTTCCGGTCTGGTGATCCTTCCTCAGAACTGTTCCCTTAGAACTGTCCCTCCTGCATAGGAGGTGTGCAAAGCTAGATCGAGGCTAGGTGAGACAACTGTTAAGTATCATTTGATGCCAAAGATTTAGCCTCTAAATGTGAATTTGAATGCCAGAGCTACTGAAATCAAATGAGATGTGGTACAAAATGAAAAGGAATGGTTTAACTGCTTTGCTACAGCTTCAGGATAATATTGTTACACCCTAACTTGAGAAAGGGTTTGTCATTACTTTATCTATTTGTTGTACAGCAAATTTCTGATTCCTTTAATACTTTCTGCAGGAGGACGCATAGGGGTGTGTCTGATGAGACTAATAAGTTAGGCACCTTTAAATAGGTAGGCAAAGAACACCCCAGTTCTGGTCAATGAGCAAAAACTGCACTGGTACTTGTAAAGACATGAATTTATAGAATGAATAAAATAGAGCTCACTCTTGGTGACTACAATTAAATAGACTGCAGCAGCTCACGTTATTGCTACCAGAGGAAGGATAGCCATTTGAGTTACCAAACTGCTGCCAGCATCCAATTCCCAGACAATTCAGTCAGAGAAGGTGCACTCCATTCACTTGCTTTGCTGATTCAGGCAAATAGATCTGGGTGCCCACTGACATTTGCAGATTTTTAAGGCTAAATACAAAATATGTACTGGTCTTATTATTCTTCCTAAGTATCAGCAAACATATGTAAATTGGTCCCAAGACAATTTCACTATTTTTCTCACCAGGTTTGTCAGGGCTTTGAAACAGACTTGCTTCCGTTAATTGTTTTCTTGATCAATGATACATGTGTACAAAAGGTACACATAACTGATTGGATACAGAAATACGTGAAGGGACAGAGGGATCTTGGAGTGCATGTCCACACACCCCGGAGAGTAGAGGAAATGGTAGCAGGTATGATAGTTAATAGCACAGACAGGATATTGTCCTCTATTACCTGAGGCAGAAAATATAAGAGCAGGAAGGCTATGGTAGAACTGTGTACAACACTAATTAGTTCATTTAAAGCATTCAGTATAGTGCTGGTCATCGCATTACAGGAAGGATAGAACTGCGCAAATCCCAAAACTTAGGGAGTAAGCGGATGGACACACAATTCCCAATATTGTAGACTGATTAAACTAGGAGAAGTTTAGACAATGGGGTCGGAGTAGTGCAGAGCTGCAGAGGGCTATAGTGCTGCAGGAGATTAAATAGGGAACATGAGTCCATGTAAGGATTTGAACAGACATTCTAGGTGAAATGTAGAGAGTGGCAATGATCATCAATTCACTGGCAGACTACACAAGGTCAGTTTATTACTGCTCCATTCTTTTTCAGTCTGTCCTTCACCTTGTCCTTTATTCCATTCACCTTAATCCTGTGTGACCCATTATCAAATGCCTTCTAAAAATCCAAATATACTCCATGCATTGGTTTCTTATTATCTACACTGCTTTTTATGTATCCAAAAAAATTTCCTTGCATAAAACCATGTTGACCCAGCCTCAACGTATTGTGATTCCTCAGTGCCCAGTTATCACATAATAATAAATATTAAAGAATAAATTATTGCTAAAGTTACAACACATCTTCAATATTATTCACTAAGGAATCAGTCTTTTGCAAGGTAGACATGCCAAGCATACTAGCACTACGAAAGTAAAGAGGGCATCATCGGCTTGGGCATGGAATATGGCCACGTGTCCAAGGATATGCTTTTCGGGAAGGTAGCTTGAACCAAGATGTCAGCAGGGCACCCCTAAAGTCTGATTCAAGGATGCAGCCCAAAGAGACATGGAAACTTTCAACATCAATCGTGACAAGTGGGAGACTCGTGTTGATGGCTGATGCAAATGTAGACATCAGCTGTCGGCATGAATTTGCCACAATGATGACGTGTGGTTTCAGAAGCTCCAAAGCAGATGTCAGCACTGCAAACAAGGTGTCAACAGAAATCATCCTGCACTGCTGGCAAACTACAACTACATGCGTGGCATTTGTGACAGTCTTTGTCTTTCTCAGTTGGGAGATAGCACCATGTTTGTAATGTCACTGTAATTCTGACTAGTAATCCAGAAGTCCGGATTAATGATCTGGTGACCGTGGCAACTTGGGGAATTTAAATTCAATCAATAAAATCTGAAATCTAAAGCTAGTCTCAGCAACGATGAAACTACGTGAAACTATGATCAATTGTCAAAAAAAACTCATCAGGTTCATTAATATCCTTTAAGAAAATCTTAAACAAGGTAATCTGCTAACTTTACCTGGTCCTGCCTACGTTTCACTCCAGACTACAACAATGTGGTTGATTCTTAAATGCCTTCTGAAATGGCAAGCTATTCAGTCCAAGAGGATTGCAAATACCAGCATTGCCCAAACCTAATTGAAAAATTAACTTGTTCTGACATTAAAAATAAGTGCATCATGTTATCTTATCTGGCTTCACCACAGTAGCTACATTTCCATCATTTCATGGGGACGGAAGGATGACAATCAGAAATTGCATCAAATCAATTCTAATGTGAGTTGAGTTCTGAGAAGGCAGAAGCCTCACACTATATAGATCTAGCCAAGAAATTAAGCTCCACAACCTTCCTGGTCATGACATGAGTAACTTGCCAAAACCAATGTGGATTTTTAGCCCATGTTTTCAGTTTTGATTCTAACAGTTCAAACATGAATGGAAGGCTACACAGCTTGAGGACATATAGCATATAACAGTCTTTGTGATATTAAAACACTTTCCCTGTGCATCTCTAAATATCAAGTTGGTGATTAAAATGAAGATATAATATGAAGAGTGGAGATATATCATCGTTCCCCATACACATTGTTAAAGCTGCATCTTACTCTTCTTCTGATCTGAAGATAATGATGGCATCCATCTACCATGATAGACGATGGACTGCACCAGGGTGTATATTGCCTCTGGACTGAGCATTGGTTGCTGCAGATATAGGGAAAAGTTGTGAGTGACAGTTCCGTGTGCAGCTATCACAGTTAATGGAGTTGGCATTTTCCTGCTATAGGCTTTCTTTTCCACCACCCATATTTCTTTCATCGTCTTCCTTTTCCACTGTTTGCATGTCTATAGGCACTGCAGCTAGCAGAGAGAATCTCCCAATCATTGATTCCAATTTGGTCAACATGAGACCTTGCCTACAAAAATGTATTGCTGAAACAAGCAACTTGTTGGTCTTGTACAGATAGCCACATCCCTAGAGGCAGGCTCTTCATTTCCATCAACATGGCAAACATTATTGATCTTTTAGTACTCTCCTGCTATGCTTGCTGCACTTCTGTTCACAGAAGACAGTATTCCTCACCCAAAATATTATAACCCTCTCTATTACATAATATCCAAAATCACGTTGCAAGAGGAAGCTCTATCACCTTGCTTTGGACATGAGCTCGTTTTTACAGGACCATTGAGCAACAACAACTACCAATTTCCAAAAGAGTAGCAACACTTTAAAAAAAATGGGCTCCTGTTATTTCGACTGGCTGTTGAGCAAAATACATCCTGTGGTCTGAAAATTTAAATGGGTTCTATCATGCTGAATTTGATAAGGTCATCGCATTTCCATTCCAAATTATTCCCCATCCACCAGGTGATCCCAGGACCATTTTTCCAAGGATTGTGGGGAATTGGCCCTCATACCTTAACATAAATCTAAACATTAGATCAGAAAATACACTTTTACTGATCCCAAAATGTAGTATTCCTCAATCAATCCATTCCAAATAGGCAAGGGACAGGAAAAATGGGAAACAAAACAAAGAAAAGGCTTAGAGGAGAGCTACATGTTCGTCTCAGCCGTTATATAATGCATGGTCCTGGGAGACCTAAAAAGCTTGGGAATAAAATAAAAACAGAACTCTCAAGCAAGTTCAGCATATATATGTTTTAAGACTTTTTTTAAAAAACATTGGTACTTTTGAGTTCAATAGCAATAACGGCTTTCACTTTGACATGACCTTTCCCTTTATTAGTCTAATTATTATTCAATCAATGCATTTAATGATTCATTTTTAGTAAATTTCTAATGGCCCACCTGTTTGAACATAAACATATGGACATTTATTCCCAGGAACTCACAATTCCAACAGTGTGTTACATACATCTGTTTGGGGGGAAACAGAACTCCCACTGTTTTATAAAGTGTGTGTAGAGAGCTACATTGTAAGATTCCCTTGTGTGTTACAGGTGCACCTGCTTTTAAAATCAGCAGACCAGTTGGAAACACTGGTGTAAAACTCAGGAATTATGGAATCTCCAACAACAAAAAGCAGTAATTCATTCCTGTTTCATCTATTATTAGAAAGACTGAAAAGGACAGCTTGTTAACCTGCAGAGACTGTGTGTAAAAGCTGTTAATCATACATAGCATTTGTATATATTTCTGATGTGATGATAGTATAGATCTTTGCAGCTCTCTCTTCACTATGAAGCACAATAGGACCACAATTCTGATTTTGCCCCTGACATAACTCTGCCATAAGAATTCCTCAAGAGGCAATTCGGAGAATTGAACAGAGCCTAATACCTCTGGGATTCAGAAGAGGCCAAGAATTGCTGGTTGGTGGGAGGAGTATGTGTGGGTTCTCTGCCAAACCCTCCCTCATCAAAGGGTTGTGTTTAGGAGAATTCTCATTATTAGTTAAGAAATTCTGGCCTGCTTACTTCCTGTGGGCTCTGTTGGAATTTTCTGCCGAACCTTCCAAAGCACTAAATTGTAGGAATAAACAATCAGCGCTGAGGGTAGTCTGGCAGCTATCTCATTAGCACAGTCGTGGTCTGACATTTAGGCTCAATGTCGGGATAGGTGCTCCTGATGTACCTGCTCACTTTACAGCTCCATGGGGCATATAAGTGAAGGAGATGCTCCCTAATGGTGCTTTTGACCACCTACCCATGCAAGTTAGGTGTGTTTCCACTGAATCAAGAGCTGCATCTACAACTTGAGCAAGATATTCGCCACTCAGGACCCTTTTGTATCTCTCCCCTCTCACCTTAAAGCTATGCTCTCTTGTTTTAGCCTCCCCTAACATGGGGAAAAGCTGTCTGCTATCTATGCCTCTCATGATTTTATATACCTCTGTAAGGTTATCCCTCAGTCTCCTATGCACCAGGGAATGAAGTCCCGGCCTATCCAAATTCTCCTTTTGACTCAAATCTTCCAGTCTAGGTAGCGTCCTAGCAAATCTTTTCTGCACTATTTTTAGTTTAATAATATCCTTTCTACAGTGGGGTGACTAGAACTGCATGCAGTACTCCAAGTGTGGCCTCACCAACGTCTTATACAGCTGCAACAAGACGTCCCATCTCCCATACACAATGCTCTGTGCAATGAAAGCAAGCATGCCAAAAGCCTTCTTCACCACCCTGTCTACCTGTGCCTTAATTTTTAGTCTTTAAGTTATTTAATTTATTAACCCCATAGATTTATTTATTAATTGTATGTATATTTCTACATTACAAAGACATTTTTTTCTTGTAATACAACCGTGCCGTGCACCTGATCATAACAAATTTTTGAACAAACATGAGACACTGAGTTACTTCTCCTACTACACTATTTCCCACTTCATCAGAGGTGATGGAGGGACAATATGGAGGCCAAATACTATTCCTGAGTGGAGGATGAGAGTCAGGATATAAAAAATGAGAGAGGAAGCTCTGAGTCATTGGACAAAAGCAAGACGAAAGATCGCCTGTTACACACTTTGCAAAAGAACACAGAGATGTACACAATGCTGCTATCTAATTCAACAGATCTTCTTGTTGAATTGGTTGGCAATATCTTCTTCGACAGTCTTTTCTTTGTGTTCAGCTTCCCTCTCAGAGTTTGAAGTTATGCTCCTGGTTTCTGAGTTTATGGTTGCAGAGAATAATTTATCAGGCTTCATACAATCTATGCCTCTTTAGAATCCTGAAAATGCTGTTAAAAGCATTCCTTTTCACAGTATAAAATTTACAAGTGTGTTAGTCCTGAATTCATGCGTCAGCACAAAAACAGAAGTTGCTGGAAAAGATCAGCAGGTCTGGCAGCATCAGTGAAGAAAAAAATTAGAGTTAATGTTTCGGGTCCAGTGATCCTTCCTCAGAACTCACTGGACCCAAAACGTTAACTCTGATTTTTTCTTCACAGATGCTGCCAGACCTGCTGAGCTTTTCCATCAACTTCTGTTTTTGTTCCTGATTTACAGCATCTGCAGTTTTTTTGGTTTTTATTCATATGTCAGCACATCCATTTCTAAATCAATATCTTATTGGTCCAAGATCTTTTTCAGGAATTACACATTATATCAAAAGAACAGCTCCTTCGAGCTCCAAAAGAATATTGTGGGTCTGGGCTAGGCTGAGTTCATCAATATCAGCTCTATCAATATCAGCCCTTCGACATTGCTATCCGTGGTGTGCTATCATCAATTCAAGTCAGGCCCAATGCTAGTTTGATTTGAGACACTTGTATCCATCTCTGAGAGTGCATTGTTACTGTATCATCCATGTTACAATGGAAATTGCCATGAATTGACGTTCTCCACTGAGACATTAACTTGAAGCCCATCCATTCATCTATTCAGATGCCCGTAGAATATCCCGTAGCTCTATTTGAATGTGAGCATCAATTTGTCCTGGTTGACATTCTTCCCTCAAACTACATTACCTAAGACAAGGTTTTGTTTACTTTTTCACTTGATGTTTTGGAGTAGAAATCAGTACCAAATTTACCTACTCAGCAGCAGTGACTAGATTGGGGTATCCTGAGGATTTGAAAAGTCCTACATTAATGCAAATTATTCTCTTTCATTTGTTTTAGGTGGTTCATCTTGAATACTAGTCATGTTTCCCTCCTCTATACTCTCTCCAAGACCAAAATATCCAACTGCAGTGTACTGGCCACAATTACACTGTAGATGGTACTCCAAGTGAACTCAATAAGTGCACAAGCCCATTACTGCCCACCAGAATTTTGTGCGTTATTTCTCTTGGTTATCAACTCTATGAATGAATTTGATTCTTTACTACTGTGAAAATTGCATTAAATGTTAATTGAGCCATTATTAAACATCACTCTTTCATGCATGCTCACCAGACTATCACATTTTAACATGTATTTTTTCTACTTACTCCATCTCCTCAGTCTTGGTACCTTGTTATTGCCTGTATGAAACAAAATTTGCCACTAGTCAGTTTGTTCTATATAAATCTCTCTTTGCCTACTTATTCCTTATTATTTATAACCCACCTCATTTTATAGTGCATTTTGGTAAGTCCTGGGCATGATCTGTGGTCTATTCTGAGTTAATTGATCTATAGCTAGGCTGCAGTAGAGGCATGGTAATGAACATGTGTCTCAGGTTATGAGGGAAAGAAGCTCAACTAGGTGGAACAATTTCCTTTTTGTTGCCCACATCAGTCACTCCTGACGTAGAAACAGGGCTCAGCTATAATAACCACTGGCACATTCAAATGGCTGATGTTGTTAAATGTTTTGGACCAGCATTAAAGGTTTGCTGGAGTCTATATTCCTATATGACTGCGTGTTTTCTGATGAGAAGAGCAGAAAACTGTTCAGAGATTAACAACGAACAACTATTGGGCATAGAAGCAAAAAATAGAGATTGCTGGAAAGGTCAGCAGGTCTGGCAGCATCTTTGGAGAGAAATCAGAGTTAATGCTTTGGATCAAGTGACCTCTACTTAGAACCTCTGTTCTGAGGATGGTCACTCAACCTGAAACGTTAACTCTGATTTCTTTCCAATGATGCTGCCAGACCTGCTGAGCCTTTCCTTCAATTTCTATTTTTGTCTCTGATTTACAGCATCCTCTGTCCTTTCAATTTTTACTTCGACATAGAAGTACGCAAGTTTGGATTGTTTTCTCATACTATCATTTTTCTAATCACAGTTAATTCAGTATAATAGACGCAAATGTTAAGTACCTAACCATAGAAAGAAACAAATATATCCAGAAATAATTGTACAACAGCTTCCATCATTACCTCTGAACAGCCATCCTTAGAAAAGAACTGTGGGGGCCAAGGGGAGTCAGTCAATACAATTCTGTACAACTTCGGAGACAAAAGAGGAAAATTATGAAAGAGGGTGGACAGAGAACAGAAACATCATACTTTTGCTTCCCCAGCGCATTATAATGGTAGAAAGTTGAGAGCTCTGTGATGCAGTATTTGAGATAGCTCCTATGCTCAGACAGATCTAAAAACATTCTCATAATCAGCAAGAGTTATTTCTGTGATTAACAGGAACTGCATCTTACTCACAAACGCAGAAACACACACACACACACACACACACACACACACACAAATGCACAGAGGAAGCATTTGTTTAATTGTAGTCAAGTCTAGATAAACACCTATATGATGCAGACATAATTCAGGTCCAAGTGTAAAACTCAATGTAGCATTCCAATCTACCATCATTATACAGAATTCCCTAGTCAGCTGCCGATTGCCTTCAAGTTTCTGGCAAAATAGTTGTACGTTTATTAGGTTCAACTGCAAATGGTTGCCAGTCTGGGCACATGAAACCTGGTTCATTTGAAAAAGTCCAGGACATGAAATGTGTTAAACATATGGATTAGAAATGTGTGCATTTTAAGTATTACAACAACTTCAATATATTCCATTGTTATGTTGGATTTTAAAAAAAGCTAAATGCTAATTAGTTGGACCTAAAATATGGAGAAACATTAACAACATTTTGATTTTAATCATCTGAAATATTACTTCTTACGGAAGCTTTGAAAAAAAATAAATAAAATATGTGGTGCCACAAAAAAATCCCTGCTGTTTTCAGCCTGGGTTTGATTAATGATTTTCTGCTTAATAAAAGGTTCACAAACCATCTGTTTTTTCCTCCCTAATGCCTTGCCCAAAGGTTTTCTCTTCCCCACTTTAGGCTCTGGGCCAGCCGACATTCTGCTTCCTTCATCCTTGTAAACAAAACCCCTTGTTTTTAATCTTCTAGTGCCATTTCATACTGACTGTAATGCATATTCATCGCTAGTGCACATTTTCATCGACTACATTTAATCCCTTCCACCACCAGCAATTACTGCAGAATGCTATTTGTAATGCAGGAGGCCAGCATTCCCTTCAATAACAGCTGGGTTGCAGATGGGACCTGCAATCATTGTGCAAAATAAAAATTTACAAGATGCCAGTGGAATTTATTTCGTTTTTTTTATGAAGTCAAGGAGGAACCTTTCTGTTTGCTGCTTTCTACAGAGTTAGTTCTTCACAAGCGCAGACAGGCTTTGACATTTAATCAGAGGGGTCAGATAGACCTGAAGTAATACAAAGGG
The DNA here is from genome assembly GCA_024137785.1 of Ginglymostoma cirratum. NCBI lineage: Eukaryota > Metazoa > Chordata > Chondrichthyes > Orectolobiformes > Ginglymostomatidae > Ginglymostoma > Ginglymostoma cirratum. The sequence continues at coordinate 27,939,406 of JAHRHZ010000248.1, read as the reverse complement.
GAAAATCATGCAGTGCCACGGTCAATTTACTGAAATGTGATTGCCTGAGAAGTGCAAGTTATTGGAAAACAGAGAACCCATCAAAAAACAGACACACACACACAAAAAAATTCTGAACGGAAGTGTTACGTAATAGCCATAATCAATTGGAATGTGTGCTTTGTCGGTTAATAATGCCCCTTCAGAGTTAGATTTGGGCATTATTCTTGTTGCCATAACAACACTAATCCTAAAGAGTATTATTCAATGATAATGCAATCCTTCTTTGTCAATGTTGCTTAATAATAATTATTAGACTCGACAGTTTCCTTTTCTTTTAAAATCAGCATTAAATATTTGTAAATATCATCCTTAGATTAAAAACAGTTAATAATTCAATGGTTATGCAGGTTGGATAATTATTTGCTATCATTTAATCACTGCTAAATGATCAACTTTGCCTTCCCTGGCGCACGTTTTAGATTTGCTATTGTCTTGCAAGGTGGCTCTTCGTCCAGGTTTCCCAGCCATTTATGCTACTATTTATTTCTCTATACTTTCCTCTTTATGTCCTCATCCCTGTCTGAGATTCTCTCCTTCTAGTTGGGTTTGTTTTCTTAGAGCAGAATCAGATCTCCCTTTAGTCTGCTGAGGTATACAAAATTATGGGAGTCATAGACAGGGTAGATTTTTACCCACGGCAGTCGTGTCTAAGACCAGAGGGCACAAGTTTAAGGTGAGGTGTAAATGGTTTCGAGGTGATCTGAGGAAAAATTGTTTTCAGCCAGAGGATAATAGCAGAATGGAACACACTTCCTGAGAGAGTTGTGGAGGTAGCTACTCCTGCAACTGTAAAGAATCATCTGGATGAGCACTTCAAATGCCAGGAATCAAGTGAAGGTAAACAAGATTAGTGTAGTTTGGAAGGTGGCAAGAACTGCTGATGCTGGAGTCTGAGATAACAGAGTGTGGAGCTGAAGGAACACAGCACGCCAGGCAGCATCAGAGGAGCAGGAAAGCTGATGTTTCGGGTCGGGACCTTTCTTTAGAAATCTGAAGAAGGCTCCCAACCGAAACATCAGCTTTTCTGCTCCTCTGATGCTGCCTGGCCTGCTGTTTTCGTCCAGCTCCACACTCTGTTTTTGAGAGTGTAGTTTGGAGTTTGTTGGCCAGCTAAGACATGGTGGTCCAAAGGACCTGTTTCTACGCTGTGTGACTCTATGACTTTAGAACTGGTAACATTGTCCTAAAATTGAAACTGTAAAACACAATTGTCAGAGCGACATGTTCTTGTATTTTTCTCTCTTGCCTTGTTGCCTTTGCTTGGTGCTGGCCTCCACCCTTGATAATATTAGGTGATCACTCATGTAGAAATTCAGAGGAATGAAAATGTATTTCACTACTCTTTGCAAAATTATCCCCATCTCTTTTGAAGTAGGTAATCCTGCTTGCTCAGAATTCAATGAAGAACACCAAACTCAGGAAGCTTATCCAAGTGGTATGAGAGTCCAAACAATATCAGCAGAGTGCCACACTGGACCCAATCCTGTCTTCACTTGATAGCTATATACACATTTACATGCAGATCCTCATTGATGAGAAGTAACAACCTGTCTCACTTCAACTTTCTGTAATCCAGGCACACCACTGTCAACTGTTATACCCCTTCTTATTGCTCTTTCAGAGATTGACACATTTAGTACATACATTTAATATGAGCCGAAGCTTATATAGATTCACAGAATCCCTACAGTGCAGAAAGAGGCTAGTTCGCCCATCAAGTCTGCACTGACCCTCTGTAGAGCATCCCTCCCAGACCAGACCCATCCCCATCCCCGTCCCCATCCCCCTGCATTTAGCATGGATAATCCACCTAACCTGCACATCTATGGACTGTGGGAAGAAACCAGAGCACCCGGAAGAAACCCATGCAGTCACAGGGAGAATGTGCAAACTCCACACAGGCACTCAAGCGAGGGTGGAATCATATCTGGGTCTCTGTCGCTGTGAGGCAACAGTGCTAACCACTCGCTGTTTCACTTGCATATTGATTCTTCGATCCAATAAAATTAAATATGTTGTAATCATCGAAAACGTTTGAATTTCAGAACAAGAAACTTAAAAATGATCCAGAATATTAGTTAGTGTAACACAAGATAAGCATTTAAGGAATCAAACAAGCATATTCTTTGTCAGTCTTCTGCCCTCCTCTCTTTTGGATGTTGACTCATCCTGGGCTACAGATTCCATGATATACTAAGCCCACAGGCACCTCATCAATGGGGCAACTACATATGCTTCTGACAACTTATGGATCATTGGCCTCTTTTAAACAGAGAATTGGCTGAGTTTTAACACAACTCAAAAAGCAAACAGAATTTTTTTTTATCAAAACTCTTAATCTAATTGTCTATTCATTTATTTCTCGCAATAACCCCTACATTGCTTCATTCACAAATCCTTGGAACATGCCATTGAATGAAAGAAACCAGCAACCATATTCCATCACAAGTAGATATGAACCACAGAATTAAATGAACAACTGTATGATCTTAAGTTTGATTGTTAAGTTAGATTATGTCAACAGGGCAGCAGTTGAGGGCAAATTATTGTCCCTGCTGCCCAAAGCTGAGGAGAGGACAAACAAACCATGATTCCTACTCTGAATTACAAGTCAGTGACCATGTTACCAAACCTCTAGAGATGGACATCAGGAAAAGACACAGATTGACTCATTTGTTACATCTCTTATGATCAAGTAATCTGTCAATGTTCCCATCTGAAGAATGCTACTGGGTTGAAGTGCCAAATGGTTGGTGTTCCAATTTAACCAAAGTCTCACCGAAATGTAGCATCTCCAATTCCACGAACATTTCTATCTAGAAGGACAAGGGCAGCAGATACATGGGAACACCACCACCTGCAAATTCCACTCCAAGCCACTCACCATCCTGACTTCGAAATATATCACCTTTCCATCACTTTCGCTGGGTCTCCTGGAATTCCCTCCTTAAGCGCATTATGGGTCTACCTACTGTATGTGGACTGCAGCAGTTCAAGAAAGCAGCACAACACCACCTTCAAAAGGGGAACCAGGGATGGGCAATAAATGCTGGCCAGCCGGTGATGCCCACATCCAACAAGTGAATAAATAAAAACAAAACCTTCAGCAAAGGAAGAAATGATAAAATGCTGAAAGAAATACCAACAATATAATCATTTTTATTAAGTGGATTACCAGAACACAGGAATCAATTAGCAAGGAATTAAATAAATGTATTCAAATTTCATGATTGCTGAAGCACAGATTAAGACTTAAAGGCCTTGCATTGGAACTTGGAAGAGTTTATCCATGGTGTAGCCACCTTGTAAACAGGACTATTGGCTAAAATGTGCCAGACCAACTAAAAAAAAGCAGAGAGAAAAGAATACAGAGATGTTTAAATGATCTTGAAAGATAACATGCAAAGAAAATTCCCATTAAGAAGGAGAAGCCGCAACACTGATTATTATCATAGCCTACACTTATCATGGAGAAAATATGCTTAACGCCACTAGATAACTGTATGGAAAAATGGATTTGGAACATGAATGTCTTGGCAGCAACTTTGAAGAGTTCTACATTGTACATGTGGCTAACGGTACTGCTGACAAGGAGTTGTACCTCTCATCACTGAAGTTCAAATCTAATTTGAGGAAATAGTGACAAAAGGTTCCTGAGTTTTGAGTGTTCAATTTTCTTTTTATATTTCTCCTCACTGCAGCACCATCGAAAAGGTGCAGCACTCTCACAAAACACACGCTGTGAGGGTCCTTGTCATAGTTGATAGAAGCCAGCAGGGTAGCCAGTAATCTGATTCCATGCTGGGACTGAGATATCAGCTTCAAACCAAGTGCTTTTTCATAGCAGGAGCTCAAATGTTATATGAGTAAAAATCCCCTTGTGATGAGTTTTCTTGCCTCTGTACGTCTGGACCACAGGTCAGCAGAGTGTACACCCCAGTAAGCCACAGAGAGCTACCCACAACAGAAGGGCAATGTAAATCACCAGTGAATAAGTATCAGTAACTGGAGTAGGAATTCTTCATTGCTCCAGGCTGTTCAAAATATGAGTTGCATTTCCAGTGTTAGATCCTTGGATTGCTTTTTGACTTGTAGTATCTGCAGGTCTTCACTGTAGCAGTGAATGCCCATTATAGTATCTTTACATTGGAGATAATTTCTCAAACTAATTCATGCATGTCACTACAAAACAGAATTGAATGTATCCATACACCCACGCTTCAAATATTCCCAAGAGAATTGATATGCAGGTAGAACAGAGGGTTTAAAGATATATTTTAAATCCAGTTTAACTGCAACTGAAAGGATGTGCAATTTACAGTGAGAGACAGGAATTATTTTTCTGGCACATGGAATGACACACCAAGACTGCAACTTTTCAGGCAACTTTTCAGGCAGCCTATACTGATATTGGCTCGCACCTCACTTGGCCAGGGTGTGCCAAGTGCTGTCACAAGATATAGCTTATAAATCTGTTTATTCACCAGCTCACACATTAATGAGTTTTTTTAAAAATAATTAATTAAAATGAGACTGAGTGGCACTGTGTGTTCAAACACCTCTGGGACTTGGGTTTAAATTCAGTCCAGACAGACTAGATGAAGATCTTTGCCTGATGGATGTTGAGGGTCTTAAGTGAAATGAGTTTAGGCAGTCTCCATCCAATTCCCGGTGTCCTTAAATTCGGCACTAATTGGCACTAATTCGACAAACTTCCCCAGAGAAGCCATAAGGATAGAGAGTGTGGGAAATGGGAATGTCAAAGTGATACTCTTAATTGCATGTGATGTGTGCCATACCTGACTTTGGAGTGCTGGATGCTGTCACTGAGAGCAGGATATTCTATTCATGACACTGTCATCACTCATCTTGATGAGTATGGGTACCAGAAAATAAATGACAAAAACGTCATCCTTGAAGTACTCAGATGACCTTGGGGAAAAGAAATAGAGTAGACTTTCTGGGGGTAAACCCAGCAGTGTTATCAGCTGTGGTATTAGCAATGAAGTAAGGAGTAAGGGTGCAGAAAACTGCTTGGCTGTAAAAGTGATTAGTCCCATGCTGTGCACTATGGGACGCTGCTTATTCGTGCATTTTGACAAAAGAGCAACGCAAGTTAATCAGATCCAGAGAAAGCAGACAAGCAATTACATAGTGGATCTACATCTGTTGTGTTCCACTCCAGTGGATGAAGAATTAACTGAATTCTGATGTAACATCCTTTTTGCAGTTCATTTAAACTCGTATTTAACAAGAATGCAAATACCGTAGCTGCAGCCAAAAAAGGCAAGCTGAAATATTTCATTTAAATAAAAATCAAAGCTGTTATGAAACAGTGCTTTCCAATGGAAGTTGTATTGACCAATATTTCATTTTGTAAATGCTATTTAACTAAATTAATTTCCTTGTTTGAGGACTTGAGCTGATCCATCTGTTTGACTGAAGAATTGATACATTGATGGAAAGCACTCGTAACAGTAATAGCCCTGTGTTGTGTGTTTTTACTACCATGGTGAGATACATTTTTAACATCTGTTGCTGAAAAAGTTTAACTCTTGGCTATAGTATTAGTGCATTCATGATATCTGAGTTTTATGCGAGAAGTTTATGTGCTCAGCATTCAACACATATCAATACTATTTTTATTTTATTATGTTCATTTATTCATGCATGTATGTCCTTGGCTCATTGTCTGATGATGCTTCATCCTGTGCTGTTCTTACTATTTAATCAATGGTGATTTGCCACTGCTTTCCACACTTAGAGGCATGTCCCGAGTCTACCTCAACTGGAATATGAATTGAACACATGCTCCTGGTGTTATTCTGAATGGCAGCCTTCTAAGCTAACCACCCCCTTCTGTCATGTAACTGCCACACAAGTTTTTAAGTATAAGAAAATATATATAATAAGTTATATTTGCTTTGATATGACACCGTTGCAAAGGAACAGAAATTACAGCATAACTAAGGAGTAAAATTGTTGATGCATCAAACTTAACTAAGTGGTGTGAGATTATGTCATGGAACTTGATGTCCAGATATGGTACCAGGGAGCTACAGCTCTGAGATGAGGAGAATATGACAGATTCTGCAGAGTGCTTCTCTAACCTGGTGGTTAAAGGGATTATATAGTTTTTTGTGAAATGATGGTTTGCTTGGGTCAGTTGAAAACAGATGACACCATCTGACATTCATTTCCTTTTACTAACAACTAAAAATCTATTGCATGTGAGGTTAAAAATTATTACAGTTCCTCAGACTCAACACCGTTTATGTAATTAAAATTCAATTTGTTAATATTTTACCTAAGTCTTGGTGCAGGAGTCTCAGGGAGTACAGAGTGAATTAAATTCCTTTGCAGGCCTTGCCATGGGACTCCACTCACCTGACTTCTCTGCAACGCTATAGTCAGACAAACAAGACTAGCCAGCTCACCTCTCCTTATTCCAGTAGAGGTGCTTACTTAATCAATGAATGGCCACTTAAAGAGTATTTCCTGCCCAGCCTTAATTTTCAGACTGGGAGGAAGAGTACAGGAGTGGGAGGATATTTGAAAGTGATCCTGCTCAAGCCTTCCCAGTCACCTCCCACCTCTCGTAGCATGGGCCGATCGCTCCAGGTGCTCCTATCAATCCCCTTCCCATCCCCTAGTTCCTCCACTGACATCCCCAAATCCCTCAGGATCCATCTCCATATCCACTCATAGATGCCCATACAGTTCTGGACTCCAGGATTTTTGGGACTTGTTTGATGTCCCTGTAACCTACACTACAGTTTCAAGCACTGCTGTGTTCAAAGAGATGGTGCCAGATCAGATTAGTCTGCAGCTCTCTGAAGTGGAACGTCTTCCTGAGTGAAGGGCAGAAATCTCATCTCTATGACATTTGCATTTGTTAGAGCATCGAATGACAGCAGGCAGCTAGCATCAGCAGTGATGTACTCTTGGCTAGCCAATAGGGAAACCTGACTACCCTAAAAAAAAGATTTTCTGATGAAGGGTTTAGGCCCGAAACGTCAAGTTTTCCTGCTCCTATGATGCTGCTTGACCTGCTGTGTTCATCCAGCCCCATGCTTGTTATCTCAGATTATCCAGCATCTGCAGTACCCTTTATCTCTGATACCCTAAAAAAAACTAGCCTTTCTTGTTTTAAACTTATAAAGAAACCTGTCTGTCTGTTCTTAAGAATCACAGCACTCAATGGTTAGAACAATTCTTCTTTAAAACACATCAGCCCAGGTTTTCCAGTCTCCACGTTGTTGGCAATCAGATGACCCTAAAAGATGTGCTGTGGTCCCCCAGACTGACCCTGCTGACTCCACAGGAAGTTCAACTCTCCAATAATGTCCCCAGCTCTAATTTGGAGTTAGGAACTTCAGAAGCTGCCTTAGCTAGGAAATGATAGAGGAATTAAAACCTAACTCAAACTCCTATCTAACTATAAAACTAACCCGTTCTGACCCTACATGATTCCTGCATTCACTCACACTGACACCCACACTGATATGTTGAACAAACTCAACCAACTTAGGAACCAAATGTCTGTGATCAAAATAACCTCACCCAACAAGGGAAAGACTACATGGATCTGAGAAGAAAACTTGCTGAGCCTATAGGAAATCATACAACATTCAAGATTATTTATATTGGTTCTGACAAGTCTTCACAATTAAGTGATCACAGAACACTACTAATTTCATTGATTTGGAAGAATTATTCAACTGTCTTCCAGCCATCGAGAAGAATCATTAAAATCTGATCGTCAGATATCCTTGACACCATAACGACCCAGAGTTAGTAGAAGGCTTTTGATGCAGTCAGTTCAACTGTTCAGAAGAGGCAGTACCAAAATGGCACACTTCCTATCCATGAATGAAGCTGATAAAATAATAATGTTACCCAAAAGAATACCGAAGGTTCACATGTGAGCCTACCTTATTACAATGTTAAACCGAGAAGATTGCTGCTTTTAGAAACTATCTTCTCTGACATGATTTGAGGAAACTGAAGACACTCCAAGGGAAACAAACATATAACAATGACATTGATGCCAGAGAATGTATTCTGCATGGAGCGCCCAGGAAAGCAAAGATCCAACCAGGTTATAACAAGAAACTGAACCCAAAAAGTCCTCCAGCAGCAGATTTTCAATCTAACAAGTTGTCAGCCATTTATAAAGTGAGGGAAAAATGATGTAGTGCTAAAGAATTTAATAACCAGAAAAAATCGTGGTAGGAGATTTTGTTTGAGACAGTAAGCACCTGAAAGGGTTAACTGACGTCCTGCAATAAGCCCTGCCCATTAGAATAGAAAGGTTTGATCCTAGGAGGAGTTTACCGATGTGAGTTGTGTCTAAGTTATGCCACCAGAATGTTTCAGTAATACTATTGTATGTTTACACTTGAACCTGATAGCTCACAAAGAACAATCATGCGTCTCAGATGTAATGTAACTAGAATTCTGGTCTCCCTGCTATAGGAAAGATGTTGTAAAGCTTGAAAGATTTCAGGAAAGACTTACAAGGATGTTGCCTGGATTAGAGGTTTGAGCTATAGGGAGAGGCTGAATAGGCTGGGGCTATTTTCCCTGGAGAATCGCAGGCTGAAGGATGACCTCATACAGTTTATAAAATCATGATGGGTATGGATAGGGTGAATAGTCTTGTCCCCTAGAGTAAGGGACTCCAAAATTAGAGGGCATAGGTGTGAGGGGAAAGATTTAAAAGGGACCTGAATGGCAACTTTTTCACACAGAGGGTGGTCCATGTATGGAATGAGCTGCCAGAGGTGGTGGTCAAGGCTGGTACAATTACAACATTTAAAAGCTTCTGAATGGGTTCATGAATAGGAAAAGTTTAGAATGTTATGGGCCAATGCTGGCCAATAGAACTAGATTAATTTAGGATATTTGGTCAGCGTGGACAAGTTGGATTGAAGGGTCTGTTTTCATGATGTACATCCCTATGACTCTATGACTCTATGAAGTTCTATGTAATAAACCAATGCTTTTTCTCAAGACCAAGCCCACCTTCTGCTGAAGAGTTTGCGTTGGCATCTTCAGAATTCGGTATCGGTAATTTAAGATTAATGCCAATAAGAAGGTTAGGAGGCAGTGAATTTACCCACAGCAGCTCAGGTTCTGTGGGAAAATACCAAAACATATATCAGATGTATACTAAACTGGAAAGATAGCATAGGAGGGAAGGCTTTAGATTTCTTTGACATAGGGATTGATTCTGGGGAACATGGAACCTGGAGGAGGTTGACCAGTTGCATGCCAATAGAACCAGGACTATGCTCATAGGGACATTCACGCCTGCTGGAACAGTACAGAGGAATAGGATCTGGATGATTCAAGAAAAGTAAACAAAGCTAGAGCTCAAAGATTAAAACAAAAACACAAAGCAACAGTGGAAGGAAACAAGGGCTAACAGCAAATATGATCTTGGTGCAAATAAACTTTTCAAGATGACAAGTGTAAAGGTATTGTTTATCATAACATGGAGCACTTGCAATAAGGTGAATGAATTTGCAGATTAAATAGCTGCGATCAGGCATAATATTATTGTGATGTTGGAGTCATGGCTTAGGGTGACCTGGGTGGAAACTGAATTTGCAAAGGTAATCAATATTTTGGAAGGTCAGACATAAAGGAAAAGTAAGTGAGGTAGCATTGTTAGTAAAGGACTATATTTGTGCGATGATGAGAACGAATATCGGGTCTTGTCAGGATCATTTGGTTTTTGATTTTTGTTTAAACTGTATAAATGCTGAAGAACTATTCTAATAAAACAGTCTTTGAAAGGATGGATGATGGCAAGCATGGGGCTGGATGAACACAGCAGGTCAAGCAGCATCATAGGAGCAGGAAAACTTGACGTTTCGGACCTAAACCCTTCGGATGGATTTATGTTTTGAAAGCAAGAAATCTGACAGTGATGGCAGGCATTTAGTAAACAACATTTTGAATAAGCAGTAATTGAGTTTTGAATTGGAGATGATTTGGAGCTGAGGAGGAGGGTGCATAGATGCAGCTCTTGTTGGTAAGAAAACGTTGATTGGTTTATGGATTAGTGACCAGTTTTCAATGACAGAGGTTTTTAACCTGTCAACAACAGTATGGACATTCACAAGTAACTAAAAAGTTTCGAGATAAGAACAAGTTTGAGAGAGAGAGAAATGTTTAGTTCCTTCCCAGCTTGAGAACAGTCCCTCTATTCTCTGCAGTCAAAACTAACTCTAAACTTGCAGAAAACCAGTTTATCTTTCTTGGAAATGTTATTGTATGTTGTAGCTTTTAGGCAGAGACTTTTTATAATTGAATTGGTCACCTTGTGTCCCTTACAAACCAGGGGAAGCATCCATAGGAAGATGACTGAAACAAATGCTGGCAAGCAGAAGAGTCATAAGGATCATCTCATCCATAGGACCTGGGATAAAGACTACTGGACAATCTTTGCAATTTTCCCTCTGTGCAATAAGTTATTTTCCCTGTTTGTTTCTTTGTATCTGCGTGTGCAATGGAATTTATAAGTGGAATATAGTTTTAATTAAAATAGCTGATGGTTTATAACTATTTATCTGAGGCTGCAATCAAATTACTAGTATATAGTAAATATTAATAAATAGTAATTCTTGTTAAGTACAGAAACCTAAGCCATCAGATAAATTGAGGAACTTTGCACACTTTTAAAAGCCTTTAACTTTTGTGATGATTCTCGGAATTTCCAGCATGCTATCTAGTGAGTCATAATGCCTGGAAAATCTAAATGTAGAATCAGCCCAGGCGAAACTAAGAGGCATCAAAGAGTGGAAACAATAAGTGTGTATTACCTATAGGCCTTCAAACAATGATGGTTAGGTAGGGGTGGTAGTGGCAGGGAATCAGGGATGCACATAGCCACAGCATGACAATTAATCACAAGTGATTTTCATTGATACATTGACTGGGCAAAAACATGTGTAGTAATATAGCAGTGAATGAAAACCTAGAGTGTGTATATGCTGGATTCTTAGAGAAATGAACAAGGGAACAGGCTTAGCACTGTAAAATGAGAAGTTTTTGTCTGAAGTCATTTTGATGAAGTTCTGAAAAAGAGTCATTGGATTCAAAATATTAACTCTGTTTTATTCCCACAGTTGCTACCAGAACTGCTGAGTTTCTCCAGCCATTTCTGTATTTGTTTCAGATCTCCAATATCTGCAGTTCTTTGTTTTATTAGAGGTGTGACCATCTGACAGATGGACATCAATGTAAGTAAGTGTGAGGTTATCCACGGAGAAAGGACAGATCAGGGTACCTTCCAAATGGTATGAAGTTAAATGCAATGGTTGTTCAAAGAAACTTGGGGTTCAAGTTCATAGATCTTTAAAATGCAATGAACAGGTACAGAATCTAATCGTGAAGGCTAATGGAATGCTGGCCTTTATATCTAGAGGACTGGAGTACAAGGATGTAGACATTATTGCAGCTATAAGCAGATATTATTGCAGCTTTATAAACCTGGCTAGACCCCACTTGGAGTACTGTCAACAGATCTGCACACCACATCCCAGGAAGAATATATTGGTTTTGGAGGGAGTACAACAGGTTTACATGAATGATACTTGGACTTCAGGTGTTAACTTATGAGAAGAGATTATACAAATTAGAGCTGTTTTCTATAGAATTTAGAAGGTTTGGGGTGATTTGTTCAAAGTTGTGGCCATACACCACGGAAACATACCCTTCAGTCCAACTTGTCTATGTCAGCCATGTTTCCCAAACTAGTCCCATTTGCCTGCATAGTGCCCATTTCCTCGATAACCTTTCTTATTCATGTATCTGTCTAAATATCTTTTACATGTTGGAACTGCACCTGCCTCTGCTATTTCCTCTGTGCACACCACCCGCTGTGTGAAAAATTTGCCTCTAGAATCCTTTTCAAATCTTTCCCCTCTCACCTTAAACCTATGCTGTCTAGTTTTAAACTCCTCTACCATGGGAAAAAAGACCTTGCTATTCACCTTATCTGCGCCTCATGATTTTATAGACCTCTATAAGTAATCCCTCAACCTCCTACATTCCAGTAAAACAAAAGTACCAGCTTTTCCAGCCTCTCCTTATTACTCAAACCCTTCAACTCCAGTAGCAGCCTCGTAAATCTTTTCTGCACCCTTTCCAATTTAATAGCATCATTCCTGTACCAGGGCAACCTGAACTGTAAGTAATGCTCTAAAAGTGGCCTCACTAATGTCCAGGACAGCAGTAACATGACATCCCAACTCTTATACTCAATGCTCTGACCAATGAAGGCAAGCATACCAAAAGCCTTCTTCACCACCCTGTCTACCTGTGATGCCACTTTCAAGGACATATGCACCTGAACCCCGGGTCTCTTTGTTGTACAACACTCCGCAGGGCTCTACCACTATCTGTGTAAGTCCTGCCCTGGTTTGTCTAACCAAAATGTAACATTTTGCATTTATCTAAGTTTAACTCCCATCTGCCACTCCTCAACCCTCTGGCCAAGCTGATCAAGATTCCATTTTACTCTTAGGTAACCTTCTTCACTGCCCATTGCACCACCAATCTTGGAGTCATCCACAAACTTGCTTACCATGCTCCCTTCATTCTCATCTAAATTGTTTATATAGAACAGAGATGAACAATAAAGCATAGGAACAGGCCCTTCAGCCCTCCAAGCTGGCGCCAAAACGTTTTGCCATTCCATGTTAAAATTGTCTTCATTTACAGGATCCGTATCCCTCTATTCCCTTCCTATTTATGTCATCATCCAGGTGTTTCTTGAATGATGCTATTGTGTCTGCTTCTATCACCTCCCCTGGCAGCAAGTTACAGGCACTCACTACCTTTTGTATGAAAAACGTATCTTGCGCATCTCTTTTAAAACTCCCCCCTCGCACCTTGAACCTGTGTCCCCTAGTAATTGACCCTCGACCTGGGAAAAGGCCTCATACTTTCCACTCTATCCATGCAATTCACAACCTTATAAACTTCTGTCAAATCACCCTTCAACCTCGTGCATTCCAGTGAAAACAAACACAGTCTATCCAACCTTTCTTAACAGCGTAATATCCCCCATACCAGCAACTTCTTGGTAAAGCTTTTCTGTGCCCTCTCAATATCCTTCTGGTAGTGTGGTGACCAGAATTATATGCAATATTCAAACTCTGGCCTAAAGTTCTTTAAAACTGCAGCATAATTGTCTATTCAATTGTCTACTCAATGCCCCTTCCAATGAATTCCTTTTTTACTACCTTATCTACCTGCACTGCCACCTTCAGTGATCTGTGGACCTGCACACCCAGATCTCTCTGCATATCAGTACTCCTAAGGGTTCTGCCATTCACTGTATAATTTCCACCTGTGCCTGACCTTCCAAAATGCATCACCTCACATTTGTCTGAATTAAAGTCCACCTGCCATTTTTCTGCCCATGCCTCCAACTGATCTATATCCTGCTGTATCTTCTGACAATCCTCATCACTATCCACAACTCCAGTGATCTTACTAATTAGACCAACTACATTTTCTTCCAAATCATTTATTTGGATCATGAACACCAGAGGTTCCAGCACTGATCCCTGTGGAGCACCACTAGTCACAACCCTCCATTCCAAAAACCATCCTTCCACTGCTAGCCCCTGTCTTCTATGACTAAGCCAGTTCTGTATCCATCTTCCCAGCTCACACCAATGCCATGTGACTTCACCTTTTGTACCAGTCTGTCATGATGGGCCTTGTCAAATGCTTTAATGAAGTCCATGTAGACAACATCAACCGCTTTTCCCTCAATTATCTTTGTTAACTCCTCAAAAAACTCAACCAAGTTAGTGAGACACAACCTCCCTTGCACAAAACCATGCAGTCTGTTGCCAATAAGTCCAATTGCTTCTAAATGCATGTAGATCTTCTCCCCACAAATCTTTTCCAATATTTTCGCTACTATGACATGAGGCCTACAGTTTCCTGAATTATCACCGTGTTTTTTCCTTCACAGATGCTGCCAGACCTGCTGAGCTTTTCCAGCAGCTTTGTCTTTGTTCCTGATTTACAATATCCACAGTTCTTTCGGTTTTTATTACCACCACCACCTGTCTCCTACCATCCAGCCAATTCTGTGTCCAATTGGCTAGCCCTACCTGGATCCTATGTAATCTAACCTTACTAACCAGTCTACCAGGCAGAGCCTTATTGAAGGCCTAGCTAAATTCCATGCAGATAACATGTATCGCTTCAAGATAATAACAGGAAAAGACTTGATAGATAAAGATAAGCTATTTCCACTGGTTGGGAATTCTAGAACCAGGGGTCCTGGAACCAGACCTGAAGAACGAAGCAAATAAGCTTCAAAAACAGTTTACACAAGTTGAGTGAGTAGGCAAATATGTAGTAGATGCAATATAATGTCAAGAAATGTGAAGTTACTCACTTCAGTAGGAAAAAAAACAAAATGGCAACTATAACTTAAATGGCGATAGAGTTAGAAATGTTGAGGTACAAAAGAACCTGTCATTGTACACCAGTCACTGAAAGCAAGCGTACACTTGTAAGCACATGCTATGTTAGCCATCATTGCAAAAGGGTTTGAATACAGGAGCAAGGACATCTGAGATAACAAGTTGTAGAGCTGGATGAACACAGCAGGCCAGGCAGCATCAGAGAGGCAGGAAAGCTGACGATTCAGGTTGGGACCCCTCTTCAGACATGGGGGAGGGGAAGAGTGCTCTGAAATAAATAGAGAGAGGGGGAGGCGATGATAGAAGGTGAATAAAAGAGCAGATAGGTGGAGAGAAGACGGACAGGTCAAGGAGGCGGGGATGAAGCCGGTACAGGCGACTGTAGGTAGGGGGTTGGAATGGAGGTTGTTCAGTGAGGAGGGAGGGTGGTGGGAGAAAAGACGGACAGGTCAAGGAGGCAGGGACAACACGGGCAGGCCTTGGGATGAGGTCAAGGTTAGAGAGATTTTGAAGCTTGTAAAGTCCACACTGAAACCATTGGGCTCCAGGGTTCCCAGGCGGAACTTGAGGTGCTGTTCCTCCAGCCTTCGTGTGGCATCATTGTGGCACTGGAGGAGGCCTACGATGGACATGTCGTCCAAAGAGTGGGAGGGGGAGTCGAAGTGGTTTGTGACTGGGAGGTGTTGTTATTTGTCATGAACTGAGAGTAGGTGCTCCACAAAGCAGTCTCCAAGCCTCCGCTTAGTTTCCCTGACGTAGAGGAGGCCACATCGGGAACAGCGAATACAATGCACCACATTAGCAGATGTGCAGGTGAACATCTATTTAACATGGAAGGTTTTCTTGGTGCCTGGGATGGAGGTGAGGGGGAGGTGTAGGGGCAGGTGTAGTGCCTCCTGCAGTTGCAGGGAAAAGTGCCAGGGTGGTGGGGCTTGTGGGGAGTGTGGAGTGGATGAGGGAGTCGCGGAGAGACCGGTCCCTCTGGAAGGCAGATAAGGGGGGAGGGAGGAGGGAAATATGTCCTTGTTAGTGGGGTCAGATTGCAGGTGGCAAAGAATGATGCGTTGAATCTGGAGGTTGATGGGGTGATACATGAGGACAAGGGGAGTTCTGTCCTTGTTGTTATGAGCAAGGATGTCTTGCTGCAACTAGACAGTGTACTGGCGAGGCCACACATGGTATATTGTGTTAGGTTGTTGTCTCATTTAAGAAAACATATACTTGCCATAGAGGGAGTTCAGTTAATGCTCACAAGGCAGATTCCTGGGATCGCAGGTTTGTCATATGTCGGTAGATAAGGTTAACTGAGCTTGAATTTCCACGGGGTTTCAAAGAATGAGGATGATGTGTTCCTGCATTGGGATTCTAAAACAAGAGTCACAATTTCAGGATACAGGTTAGACAATATAAGACAGACGTGAAGAGAAATCACCCCTGATGAATAGGTGGAAGTCTCTACCACAGATAATAGTGGAAGCCAAGTCAAAGAACAAAGAAGGACAAAGAACAATACAACACAGAAACAGGCCCTTCGGCCCTCCAAGCCTATGCCATACTAAAACTGTCTTCACTTACAGGATCCGTATCCCTCTGTTCCCTTCCTATTCATGCATTCATCCAGGTGCTTCTTGAAAGCTACTATTGTGTCTGCTCCCACCACCTCCTCTGGCAGCGCGTTCCAGGCACTCATCACCGTTTGTATGAAAAAACATGCCTCACACGTCTCTTTTAAACTTTCCTCCTCACACCTTGAACCTGTGTCCCCTGGTAATTGAACCCTCCACCATGGGAAAAAAGTTTCATACTTTCCACTCTATCCATGCCATTCACAATCTTATAAACTTCTATCAGGTCGCCCTTCAACCTCATGCATTCCAGTGAAAACAAACCCAGTCTACCCAACCTTTCTTTATAGCCAAAATCTCCTATACGAGGCAATGTCCTGGTAAACCGTTTCTGTAACTTCTCCACTTCCTTCTGGTAGTGTGGTGAACAGAACTATATACAAATTCCAAGTCTGACCTGACTGAAATTCTATAAAGCTGCAGCATGACTTGCCTATCCTTATACTCACTGCCCCTTCCAATGAAGGCAAGCATGCCATAGGTAAGAGATAAAAGGTACTGCAGATGCTGGAGAATCCGAGATAACAAGCATGGGGCTTAATGAACACAGCAGGTCAAGCAGCATCATAGGAGCAGGAAAACTTATCTACCTCCACTACCACCTTTAGTGATGTATGGACATGCACACCTAGATCCCTCTGCACATCAGTATTCCTAAGAGTTCTGCCATTCACTGTATAATTTCCACCTGCACTTGACATTCTAACATGAATCACTTCACATTTGTCTGATTTAAACTCCATCTGCCATTTTTCTGCACATGCCTCCAACTGATCCATATCCTGCTGTATCTTCTGACAATCCTCCTCACTATCCACAAGTCCACCAATCTTTGTACCTTCCGCAAACTTACTAAATAGACCAGCTATATTTTCCTCCAAATCGTTTGTGGAGACCACAAACACCAGAGGTCCCAGCACTGATTGCTGTGGAACACCACTAGTCACATGCCTCCATTCCAAAAAGCATCCTTCCACTGCTACCCTCTGTCTCCTATGACTTAGCCAGTTCTGTATCAATCTTGCCAGCCTGTCTCGATGCCGTGTGACTTCACCTTTTGTCCCAGTCTGCCATGATGGACCTTGTCAAAGGCTTTACTAAAGTCCATGTAGACAACATCAACCACATTTTCCCCTCAATCATCTTCGTTACCTCCTCAAAAAACTCGATCAAGTTAGTGAGGCACGACATCCCCATCACAAAACTATACTGTCTATTGCTAATACGTCCATTTGCTTCTAAATGCATATAGATGTTGTACCTCAGAATCTTTTCCTATAATTTCCCTACCATGGACCTGAGAGTCATAGGCTTGTAATTTCCTGGATTATCCCTACTATGCTTCTTAAATAATTGGACAACATTGGCATTCTCCAGTACTCTAGGACCTCACCTGTGGCCAAAGAGTATACAAAGATGTCTGTCAATGCTCCTGCAATTTGTTCTGTTGCATCCCTTATTATTCTGGGATTGATCCCATCAGGACCTGGGAATTTATCTACCTTAATACATTTTATGATGCATATCACCTCTTCCTTTTTAATACCAACGTGGCTTAGAAATTTGTTACTCCTTTCCCTGAGATCATCCTCCACCAATTCTGTCTCTTTAGTGACTACTGATGCAAAGTATTATTTTAAGACCTCACCTGCCTCCTCTGGGTCCACACTTGTCCTTGAGTGGGTCAACCCTTTCCCTGGCTACCCTCTTGTTTTTTATATACGTATAAAAAGCCTTGGGATTCTCCTTAATCCTGTTTGCTAACGACTTTTCATGACCCCTTTTAGCCCTTCTGATTCCTTGTTTAAATTCTTTCCTACTTTCCTTATACGCTTTGTCAGTTCCCATTCTCAGAGACCTGACTAATGTTTCCTTTAACTCACTGAGTATATTTAAGAAAGAAATAGTTTCAATGACAAAAAAAATGTTGAAGGCATGGGGGAAAGTGTAGGAGTGTCATGTTGAGACAAAGGGTCAGCCATTATCATCTTGAATGTTGCAGCAGGTTGAACAGGGAGAATCCCACCTCCTGTCTCTATATCCTACTCTCGTAGCAATGAATTTAACCATAGATACCAAGTCTCAGAAGGCTGAGCCATCGCTTTCTTTATTAAAATCAGCCAATCATTTCCTCATGCAAAGCATTGCCATAGGGTAAGTTTATACTCTCCTCCACCTTCTTCCAGCGGGCAGAAAATAAAAAAGTTTGAAAACAGGTACTGACAGGTTCAAGAACAGCTTCTTCCCTGTTGTTATTAGACTTATGAATGGACCTGTCATATATTACAGTTGACCTTTCTCTGCACCTTCTCTGTTGCTGTAGCACCATATTCTGCATTCTGTTCTATTAGCCAGATGAGGTATGATTTGTCAGGTTAGCATGCAAAACAAAACTTTTCCCTGTATCTAGGTACATTTGACAATAATAAATCAAATGAAATCAAAGCCAAGGCTTTTGCATCTTCTGAGGGAAGTATGTTTTTCAACTCATTCATGTTGCTGTCACGGTCTGCATTTATGTCTCACAAATATCTTCAACTTGTAAACAAATCCTCAGCTCCTGGTCATCTGCACATTGTAGTACCTATAGCCACAAAAACAGAGGTCACGACAGGTATCAAATTCCTTCCTGTGAGATTATACAACAATCCTGGTAAGTCTCTTTGTTACAATTTCTGTGTTCTTTCTCATTGCTGTCCACAGTTTTTAAAGACATAAAAACAGACACAGATAAACAGTTTCTAAAGGACAAATCATGCTTAACAAGTCAACTGGCATTTTCTTTGAGGATGTAACTAGTAAAATAGGTAAGGGAGGACCAATGGATTTACTGTATTTGGATTATCAGAAGGCTTTGATAAGGCCCTTCTTAAGAGGTTAGTGAACAAAACTAAAGCACAAGGGATTGGGAATTATATATTAACATGGATTTAAAATTGGTTGACAGACTGTAAACAGACAGTGTAAATAATTGGAGACAAAAAAAAAACTGCAGATGCTGGAATCCAAGGTAGACAAACCAGAGGGTGGGAGAACACAGCAGGCCAGGCAGCATCTGGAGGAAAGGAGCAGTCAACGTTTCAGGTATTACCCTCCTCCAGTCATGTAGAAGGGTAATATCCTAAATGTTGACTGCTCCTTTCCTCCAGATGCTGCCTGGCCTGCTGTGTTCTTTCAGCCTCCTGTTTGTCTACAGTGTAAATAACTGGGTCTTTTTTCCAGGTGACAGGTAGCAACTAGCAAGATACCGCAGGCATAAGTGCTTGGATCCCAGCTATAAATGATATATATAAATGGCAAGGATGAGGGAACCAAATGCAACATTTCCAAGTTTGTTGATGGGCCAAAAGGGACAGGATTGTGCGTTGGGTAAAGAATGCAAAGCGGCTTCAGGATTAATTAGACAAGTTAATGAGTGGCAAATGCATGGCAGATGCAGTGCAATATGGTTATACACTTTGGTGTGAAAAGTAGAATGGAAGAGTATTATTTATCATGAAAAGTAGATGTGCAAAGGGATCTGTGTGTCCATGTATACAATTCAATGAACGTAGATAGGCAAGTAACTTGGAAGGCAAATGACAATAGAATTTGAGTTCAAAAAAGGGATGTCTTATTATAATTATACAGGGCCTGGTGAGGCCATACCTGCAGTATTACATGAAAGTTTTGATCTCCCTACCTATGAAAGTTACACTTACCATAGAGGGAGTGCAGTGGAGTTTCACTAGGTTGACACCATGGATGGTAGGACTGTGCTATGAGGAGAGATTGGGCCTGTATTCGCTACCGTTTAGAGGGATGAGGGGGGATCTGGTTGAACTGTATAACAGGGGTAGACAAACTAGATTCAGAGAGGATGTTTACCTAGTTGGAGAGTCTAGAACAAGTCAACATAGTCTTAGGATATGGTATTGATCATTTAGGACTGAGATGAGGAGGGAATCCTTTACTTAGAGGGTAATGAACCTACAAAATTCTCGACCATAGAAGACTGTGAAACTGAGTCACCAAATGTAATTGAGAAACAGGTAGATAAAATTTTATCTATTAGAGGCATCCAGGGGTATAAAGCAGGTATTATGGCATTGAGATAGATGATCTTCTGAGATCATGATTGGCAGAGTAGGCCTGAAGGGCTGAATGGTCTCCTCCTGCTCCTAGTTTCTATGAGTTAATATTTCAATAAACTAGCACAGCTGCGCTGTTTGCCACTCAGATTTTGGTCTTGATGATGACCTCATCCAACACAACAATGCCCATATTTAGATGGTTGTTTACATTATTCATATTTTGCGGTCTTGGTGCCCTGGACCTAGACCTCTGAATGGAAATCACAGCATGTGCATACAAACATCTCATTTTTACTGAATTACTTAATGGGGTAATAAATAAATAAGAAATCGCTTGAAAAGACTGTCACTGAAATATTTATTTTTGCTTTTTCCCTTTCTTTTTCCTCGGGTAACTCAGGCAAACAAGGATGTTCTTTTGCAAAACATGAAAGCTCTATTACTCACTGCAGGTGCAAGTGAGTTATGTGGCCCTTTCACACGAGTACAACAAACAGCACCTGTATTTATAAGAAACAGAGAGTTAGTCTGTTCATCCTATGGGATACTTAACGTAAAACATCACTCGAACATTTTTTTCTTGTTTTACTTTTAACTTAATTAGGAAGTGTCAGAATACATTATTTCCATTCACCATTCCTTTCCCACCTCCAGTGGGCAGTGGTGTTATGGTAATGTTACTAGCTACTAAACCAGCAGTCCCAGGCTGATGTTGTGGAGCCATAGATTTGAATTTCATCATTGCAGATGGTGAAATTTGACTTCAATAAAAATCTGGAATAAAAATACTAGTCTGACAGCGTTCATGCAATCACAGTTGATTGCCGTAAAAAACCATTTGGTTCAATCATGTCCTTTAGTCCTTATCTGGTCTGACCGACATGCGATTCTCAACCCATAGCCACGTGGTAACTTGTAACTACTGCCCTCTGGGCAATTGGAGGGGGCAATAAATGTGGGCTAGTCAGTGATGCCATGTCCAATGAATGAACAAAAAGGAAAGCATTTACAATAAGTTGATACAGCTTGCATGTTATGATTTCTTTCACATAATATGGATATCACTAGCTAGTCAGCATTTGTTTCCCATCCTTAAATGCCTGGAGGTGGGATAATTGTTTTTTGCACTTTTATGAATTATTACTTGTTTGAACCATTATGCTACTATTTAATCCCACTGGATTAATTGTGTTTTGTTACAGAAAATAGTTATTAGGAACATTAAAGCAGCCCAAAGAACTGAAGACAAGGAAATTACCGAGTATGTTGTAAAGTTAGCACATATTGGCCTATCATGCCGTGTGTCATTTTATTCCCATTACTCGCGCAGTATAAATGCAAAGGTAAGCAGTTTAAACCAGTACCCATAACATTTGAGATTTATCTAAGATTATTAGAGGTGTTCTTGAGAGATACATACATAGTATTCCACTTAAAAAGCCTTATTTACAATTTGTATTCCCAGAATCATTGTGTTCTGTGGGAATTCATAAAGACAATATCACCAGGCTTGCATTTATTATTCTTTGTCAAGTACGGTCCTGAAAAAAATCTGAAAACTGTGTTGTATTTTTATTAATCACCTGTCATAGCTCTCCATTGTTTCTCCTTCATGCTGCAACAGCATTATTTTACAGGTGTTCAACAAAATCTTGGAAGATGCAGATTTAAAATTTCATTTAACAGAATATTTTTCTCCAATGGTGAGATTAGTGTGTGTATGGTGTAGTCTGTCAGTTTATTTTGTGTTTGCCATAAGAAATACAAGTTTAAACTAATCACCTCAGTGCCAATTTTGGGCAGTGTCATGAAGGGTTTCCTTCCATGAGGTTGAGCAAATTGCTTTGTGTAACATCTGCTTGCTTCATTAGGTATGCATCATACACTCAGCAATGGCGGAAGCATCCAGATCATGTCTGATGATAGTAAGTATCAATGAAGTCCTGTCTGGCTAGCTACATCTGACTGCATAGTCTATAATGATCTCGTGGCACTGGTGCTAAATATGCACAGTCAAGGTCAGCCAACCAGAAGGTCCCCTTCACTGGGAATGCAGGGGGAGGGAAACTAGAAAGAAATGCTTCTGAGGACACATGGGTGGGACAGTCATCGTGAATACAAGTGCAATATCGTAAATGTATTACCATTTTACATCATTACCTGTCATTTTATTGCAGCTACAAGAATGCTTGTAGCAACAGACCACCTGTCCTTAGTGCCATACAATCGTAAAACCCTGTCAGAGGGATTGCTGTGCCTTCCCTAATACCCAGCGTAGCATGACATTTCCTAATTGTTCAATTTGGGAGTGTCACATGCTGAAAAAGGCTTTAAATGGTTGAAAACGTGCACTTTTATTCAACACCAAACATGGAGAAAAACAGATAAAAATAAGCCGGAACAGACAAATATCACATCCCCTTGAGAAACAAATTTGTAGTTAGTGAAGGATCAATGCATCTAACTCATGTCTATTGATAGCAAGTATCAATGAAGCCCTGTCTGGTTTTTATAACTGACTAAACCATTCTATCATGAGCGTTATATTCCTTCAACTCGATTTCCTCATCTTCCTCCTCTGAAGGCTATAGTTCTACTCAAAGAATATCAGTATCCATCATATCCCCTCTTTGTCTGTTCCAGTTGTGCATAGCACAGCCTACAAGGATTGTGCACCATACTCTGCCTGGGTGTAATGCAGGACTCTCAGATCTATTCAAGCCTTGGAACCTTATCTCCAAGAGGCCTGTCATCTGCTCCTTGATGGCCCTGCTTGAATAAGGGGCTGCATTATATCTATATTCCAGTTAGGGGTTTGCAAAATGGAGTAATTGGCTATGGGTGCAGAGGGCACATCTTGTCCATCAGAATCCATCTTTGTAAGGTGAAGCAAAGTGGGAACATGCGAGTTCAAGGATTTGGGTGTCATGGCAGCATCTCAATAACAGTCCCAAATTACTATTTAAATACTATAGACTTGAGCAAAATATCTAATTTAGTTTTACCTGATTTTCCTGAAATATTCATTACTTCCAAAAGGAATTAATTATTTCACTTGTTTTGGAAGGAGAGCTGGATCCTTTCTAATTTAGTTAGTACAATTCCATGTGTTTTCCTCCATGATTCCATTTGAATGCTATAAAAATTAAAAGCAGGAGTAAGCAATTCAGTTCCTTGAGCCTGGTCCACCATTTGATATGATTATTGACGATCTCACCTCAGCGTCAACTACATTTTCCTGCCCACTCCCCATAACCCTTCAATCCATTATTAATTAAAAATCTGTCTGTCTCCTGCTTAGATTTATTCAATGTCTCTATATCCACTGTTCTCTGGGGTAGTGACTTCCACAGATTCACGATACCCTTTGAGAGAAATAATTTCTCCTCATTTTGTATTTTAAACCTGTCACCCCTATCCTAAAATTAGGACGTCTCATTCTAGTCTACTTTATTGACCTCTTATACATCTCCTTTAGATCTTCCCTCATTCTTCTAAACTCCAGAAAGTATAAGCCTAAACTGCTCAATCTCTCTTCTTAAGGCTAATTCATCTCTGAAATCAATATTGTGAACGTCCCCTTAACTACATCCAATACAACTACAACCTTCAAGTAAGGGAACAGAGATTGTCCACAATATTCCAGATGCAGTCTCACTGATGCTTACATTCTGTTTCTAATTATGGGAATTCAGATGCTCAATGTCAGTGACAGAGCAGACTATTAACTAAATGACAAGACCGTCCATTTTTCAAATCATCTTAACAATGCATTGTTCATTGCTGCTGCTGCTAAATAAAAACTCCTAAAACAGGTTTGATGACAACAAGCTCTTATTTCAGGATAAAATGGTAATCTGAGAAGATATTGTACGATAAATGGTTATGTTAATGCTTCTAATTGGCATTGGCATAACATTGATGTATATCAGACAACCTATTTTACTGTGCCTAGGGATCACTCAGCAAATGCGGGACAGGAAGTAGATTCAGAAGCGGAGGCAAGACTCAAACGTCCAATTGAAAAGGCCCACACAGTGTAGATGTTGGCTGTGGACAAAAGTAAATGTCACATAATGCCCTCCACATGAAGGGATGAATAGACCTGTACTCTGTATGCAGAAGAATGGTCTGCATACGGTAATCATCTAAGATCATACATTAAGAATGGGTGCTGAAAGGAGATGCTGACAACTGCCAGTGACTACTTCTCACAAGGATTGAAATTGGATAACTTCTTAAGAAAACAACCTATAAATCTAAGGGGTGGGGTGGGGAAAATGACAGATTTGATGAAGCCAACAAGAGAGTGAAGAATATAGTCTGCATGTTGACTTGATAATGTAGGATTTCCTGATGGGGGCGGGTGGGGAATGATATAACGTCAGAACATGTTTGCAACGTATTGAATCTCACACTAGATCACACTTGCTTGCTTCACAATAAAGTTAACAGGGCCTGAGAATCTTATCACACCCAGTTCTTGATGGCATTGGTTGGTTTTATGCAGTTGTGTGTAAGATCAGCAGCTCTCCTTGTTTTACTGCAGAATGGAGGGGAGCAGAAGAACAGCAGCTTGTATGAAAGCTCAGGACCATCAGCTCTGAGTCAGTGGTGCCTGTGGTATTGTGGAGTGGGGTGACACCCATAGAGGAGTTTAATGGGAAGGAACAACCTTCAGAGGGATGCTGAGGTATAGTGGAAATAGTAAATTGTTAAGAAGATGAAGGGCATAAGAAGCGGTGCCAGTACTGTCCACATGCCCACACATTATGGTGATGGCTGCCAGGGTCCTTGCAAGGCTTTAAGCTCAGCTGACACATTTCAGTTATCCTTACTGAGAGTGATAGTGTTATTTACAATCCAGCTGAGCCTGCAAATTCAGCCATCAACTACACAGTACTGACTGCAACACTGGACACTAACACGAACATTCAATAAAGGGTGAGAAAAAAAAATTATAAAAAGGCAAAATACAGCAGATGCTGGAAACCTGAAACAAACACAGGGAATGCTGGGGAAACTTAAGGTCTGGCAGCATCTGAGGAAAGAGAAACAGTTAAAGTTTCAAGTCTTCAGAATGGTCACACTAAAAATCAAAAATGTTTCTCCGTACACAGATGCTGCCAGACCTGCTGAGTTTCTCCGGGGTTCTTTGTGTTTAAAAACAAACAAAGTTTATTTCTGCCATAATAAAGGCAAGAATAAAGGCACCATCAAAGCATGCCAACAGTAAAGCATTCCAGGTCATTTAGCGCTCTGATCAGTCTCAAAAAAACAACCATAGCACACATAGAAATGAAGTGAAACTGATGTAAAGTAAGGTATTTATGAGTCAAGTATAATTTTGGAAAACTCCAGTGCCCCTTCATGCTCAAATTTTGTGTTAACATCAATGAAGCTGGGCGGGAAGGTTGCATCCATGATCCAAAGCATCCCTATTTGCCCAGATTAGCTTTTGATTGCTTGCGCCTACTCACTAATATGTCAATTGATGGTAGATTTCAGCACCCAAAAGCAGCCCTCACCACCTCATTGTACATCTCTCCTGAACTTCCACCCCAAATCCTCAACACTTCAAATTTTAATAGCAAGCACAAAACAGCAATAAAAGAAAGAGAGAAGTTGGCTAATGTTTGTGTGCGGTTCTGGAATCCACATTATAGCTAATACTACCATATACTATATACAAATATCCTTTAGGGAAGGAAACAGCCTTCCTCCCCTGGTCTGGCCTACACATGACTTCATACTAGGAGTGTTCTGGTTGTGGTTGACTCTTAAGTGCTCTCTGGGTAATTAGGGATGGGCAAAAAGTGCTGATCTAGCCAGTGACATCGTCATCCTATGAATGAATAAGAAAAAATATAGGAAAGATGTGGAGGGTGCAGAGAAGATTTACCAGGATGTTGCCTGGGCTGGAGAATTCAGAGTTATGAAGAGAGATTGGCCAGACTGGGATTGTTTCCTTTAGAGCAGAGGAGATTGAAAGGGTGACACGGTGGCTCAGTGGTTTGCACTTCTGCCTTATAGCGCCAGAGACCCCAGTTTGATTCCAGTCTTGGGTGACTGTCTGTGTGGAGTTTGCATGTTCTCCACATGTCTCTGTGGGTTTCCTCCGGATGCTCCAATTTCCTCCCACAGTCCAAAGATGTGCAGGTTAGGTGGTTTGGCTATGTTAAATTGCCCAGAGTATCCAGGGATATGGAGATATGGATTAGCCATGGAAAATGCCGGGTTACAGGGGGAGGGTAGGTTTAGATGGGATGCTCTTCAGAGGGTCAGTGTAGAGTTGATGCACTGAATGGCATGATCCCACACTGTAGGCATTCTATGTATAAAATTTTGAGCAGCATAGATAGGCTGGGAAGACGAAACTTTTCCCCATGATGGAGGGATCAATAACCAGTGGCATCGATTTAAAGCAAGGGGCAAGGAGATGTGAGGAAAAACATTTTCACCCAGAGGGTAGGGGGTACCTGGAACCCACCAGCTGTCAGAGGCAGAAACCCTCGTAACATTTAAGCAGTATTTAGATGAGCACTTACGACATCAAGGCCATGAGTCAAGTCCTGGAAAATTAGATTAGAATAGTTGGCATAACAAGACGTAGAGCTGGATGAACACAGCAGGCCAAGCAGCATCAGAGGAGCAGGAAGGCTGATGTTTCGGGCCTAGACTTTCTGAAGGAGGGTCTCGGCCCGAAACGTCAGCCTTCCTGCCCCTCTGATGCTGCTTGGCCTGCTGTGTTCATCCAGCTCTACACCTTGTTATCTCAGATTCTCCAGCATCTGCAGTTCCTACTATCTTAGAATAGTTGGGGCTTGTTTTCGACCAATGTGTAAGTGATGGACAGAAGAGCCTTTTTTTGTGCTGTAGATTTCTATGGTGCACACATCCAGATATACCGTGAGAAATAACAGCATTAAAAATCCTCTCCAACCTGATGTTTTTGATAGATTTCAGACAATAGGTGTATTATGGACTGCTCCAACCTGTTTTTTGACTGATGCCTGTGCTAGTTTGCAGATGATGCTCAGTAGAGGTTTTTTTTGTGTTTCCAACACTATTTCTACAAGTAATTATTTACAGCCTAGTGCTTTCAAGCAGATCAGCAAAGCTCTACCAATAGGGGCCTTAATAGGTTTAATCATCAATAAAGCAGAACAACTGGTTTCTCATTTAGACAGGAAGGTCATCATCGCATCATCAGTATGAAGAGTGAGTCCCAGTACACGTTTCTTATTTTCCATCTGGAACAGTTTTCCATTAGCGCTAACAAACTTTTCTTTTACACCATATGTTCAAATAAACAGTTTGGGTTCCACCTAAGTTGATCTATTATTGATCTTTTATTTTCAATTATATTAGCACAGAGTTTATTTTTGTTGTTCCTTTCTTCTCATTACATAAGTGCATCATCCTTTCCTTCAGTGGGAAGAGAGTGTCGTGGTAAAACTCACTAGCCGAGTAATCTAGAGGCCTAGGATAATGCTCTTAAGATCTAGGTTCAAATTGCCCAATGGCAGCTTGTGAAATTTAAATTCAGCTAGTAAATCTGATTTTTTTTCAAAGAAAGGCTAATCTCAAACATTGTCATGAACATTAAAGACAAATTGTAATACGTACCTATTAGTGCTCATTTTAAAAACACATGGAACAGCCCAGCAAAGATGGCTGCTTTAATCATGTGTTCAGATTTAGCAACAACTTTTTGGAGACTCCTCAGAAGTCAATGTCATCCTGAAAATCAAAAATGCATGTAACTCCTGCTTGGCCTGTTGTGTTCATCCAGCTCTACACCGTGTTATCTCAGTCTCCAGCTTTGGCAGTTCCTACTATATCTGTAACTCTGGATTGGTCTGGAATGTTATCTATTGTGTTAAAACCTACTACAAGGGCATGTCTTCAAACAAAATACCTAACAATAAACTTACAAATTGCAACTATCCTATAACCTGTATCAATTACTTTCCACTAAACCACTGGAATAGGCCATAGACAGTTGACAACCTACAAACCTTTGCCTCCAAGGGAACTACTTCTCCCCCTGCAGGAGCCTTGGTCTCACGACACCCACTAAATTAAATCCAAACACTAAAAGTGTACCATTTTTAAAAAGCAGTCAATTTAAGAATACCCTCTGCTTCATACAACATCAACAGACAGTATCAACACCCATAAGTTTTGGGCTCCAAAAGAAAAGCCTCTGCTCTGTAAAAGGCCACCAACCACTTATTTTGAGCTCTTTGCAAGTAAATTTTATTTTGTTAAAACAATGAGCAGATGATGTGTTTCAGCAAACCTTTGAAAGAAGAATTTTAAAAAGAGATTATTAAAAAGAAATAAAAACTGTCTACAATCCTTCAGCTGCTGGCTAGTCCTTTCAACCATCCCTGCAGGGGTAATCTTTTTGGACTCAATCTTAAAAGCAAGGTCATTGTTAAACTGGGTATGCCACAATTGTTAGTATGCGTGGTGTGTTACAATTTGTCTTTACCCTTGCTGATTCTATCTCCCAGTGTATGTTTTGTAAAGTATTTCCCATGTCTGTTGAATATACTTTATCACTGGCTTAATGTTAGCAGAGTGTTTTTGCAGTTCACTGTCCTTTGAGGAAAGACTCCTTTTGATTCATTCATGTGATTTGGGTTACAGTAACTGGGCCAGCAATCATTGCACATTCCCAGTTTCCCTGGAGAAGATGGTGAGCTTCTTCCTTGAACTGGTGCAGTCCTGAGGATCGAGGGACATGCACGGTGCTGCTTGGAAGAGAGTTCCAGGATGTTGACCCAGCAACAATGAAGGAATCGTGATCTACTCCCATGTCAGGATGGTGGGTTCCAAGTACAGGAACTCAAAGGTGGCAGTGTTCACATGCATTTACCGCCCTTACCATCAATCTAGGTAGTAGAAGCCACACATTTAGAAGGAGCTGGTAGAGGAGTTTTGGCGCATTTGTAGATCATACACGTTGCTGCCATTGTATATCAATGACGAAGGGAGTGAATGTTGAAGGTGGTGAATGGGGCGTCAATCAATGCTTTACTCACAATGGCGTCGAGTTTATTAATTATTGTCACATCTCTTCTTCACATCAATGTGAACCTTCATCTCATTGCACAGTACCGCACTATGGAGTAGGAAGTAGACTATGAACAGATCCAGAGATCAAAACTAGATATCCATAAAGGTAATGTGGACCATCAGCAGCAGAATGGTATTCGATTACAATCTATAACCTCATGGTGCAGCGTATTGCCCATTTTACAATTACCATCAAAAAGGACACTTATCAAAACTTATTGCCTTGCAATTATCAGGACAATTTGCAAGAATTGCCAATGTAAAGGGAAAACACTTGTGCTGTATGATTGGTTGGCATAAACAAATGTTCTCTATCAATTCCACAAATGAGTGATGTGGTATATGAATTTCAGAACTGGTGTGATGCTAGGTATATAATCTGTACATTCCATAGACTGGTAGATTGTATCAGTCAATGTGTCCCTTCAGCTGTTCACAACAAGCAAGATACTAACCGTACCCAACCAGCCTGCACTCACAAAACTTACAATGCAGTATCCAACATTTGATGTGATTCTGCTATTGCACAACCTTTGCTTAGTAATTATGAAGCGTGTGCAGAATTACACTGATGGCCAATTTAGAAATGTCGGTTGAGCCTGCATTGTGGTGCACTTGTGTGTGCTGCAAGCTATGTATTGTGTACATGCCTTCTCTTTGGCAGACAGAAAGAATATGTACAATCACAGTACCTATTTCAATTCAACAAAATAGATGAGCTGAATAGATCCCCTGAAACATTTCTCAGGGTAATGCCTTCACCAATTAGATTCAATTCACCTGGTTTAAACTTAAACAAAACCTGGGCAGTTAACTGTCAGTCATCAGTAACTAACACATTCCCCCTAGCAATTCTAGTACCAGAGTTCACTTGCCAACCAACCAATTAGTACTCTTCTCTTGTACAGTCTAAATTAGGTTTTCCTTTCACTATGGTTTTCTTATGAAAGGACCTGATGAGTGAAAGGCAAAAAAGCTTCAACTAAAAGTGACCTTTCTCCCCCCACCAAATGACTAATTATAATTAAGGTGAGGGACAGCCCTGCTTCAATGAAGAGTGCAGGAAATTGTGCAGGAGCAGCAACATGGCTAAAGGGGAGGTATCAACCTAGTGAAGCAGCAGTGCTGATCTATTTACATGTCAAATAGCAGAAGCAACATTTGATGGTCACAGCTAACTGACCCTTTGAGCTGATGAAATTTAAACTCTGCCATTCTGGTTGGGAAAGGCGGTGGCCAATTAAACAACTAATAGGAGAAGGAGGAAAAGGCTACATGAACATTCCCATCTTCAATGATGCAGGGCCATGTGCATTAGCACAAAACATGTTAAGCCAGGAATGCTGGATGAATGATCCATCCCAGGTGCCACCTGAGGTCCGCTGTATCGGAGGCTCCAGTCATCAGCCTGCTTGATTGACTTCATGGGATATTTAATAACAACTGGAGTTACTGGTTACCACAGAGGATTGCATAATGGGAGCTGAGGGGAGGGGGTCCGGCAAGGACAAAAGATAGTCTTCAGTGGCCAGCATTCTGCCCACCATCCACGCCCCAGCTGGCCTCAAGTTATGCAAATGGAAGGTGGAAACCATTTTACTTGGCTGTGGGAAGGCAGGTAATTGGCCCAGTGATGAACTGGAGCCCATAAATGGCTGTTAACTGGCCAATTTCAGACCATTATTAGTGACAGATTGGGAAAGTCACCAGTGGACCTTGCTGCCCCATGTCATTGCTGAGTTAGCAGAAGCGAGCAGCTAACTCCACGGTGCGAAACCATACAACTGTTTGCCCTTCGTGGTACCTGCCCTGCCACTCCACGGAGGGAAAATCCCACCGACAAAGTTTGCTTTTCTTATAAGAACAGCTTTATAGAGCCTAACTTCAGCTTTTTCACTGAATTCTTCTCTTGACCTTGCACTTTTCTGGATTACAACTACATCTTTAAGTGAGGACTTATTGTATTTGATATTACCTCTCTATTATTCTGCCAATCGCCACTTGTTTGCCCATTCTGCTAGCCGATCCAAGATAACAAGGTGTGGAGCTGGATGAACACAGCAGGCCAAGCAGCATCATAGGAGCAGGAAAGCTTGACGTTTCGGGCCTGGACACTTCATCAGAAATGGGGGCGGGGAAGAGGGTTCTGAAATAAATAGAGAGAGAGGGGGAGGCGGATAGAAGATGGATAGAGGAGAGGATAGGTGGAGAGGAGGCAGACAAGAAGTCGAAGAGGCGGGGATGGAGCCAGTAAAGGTGAGTGGGGGGTGGGGGGTGGGGGGTGGGTGGTGGTAGGAGGAGATAGGTCTTCAGGACATGGTCGAGCAGTTTCAAGGCAGAAGAGATTATGAGAGTTGCAGTGGGAGAGGGATTCCCTGAGGTTTGTCCGGAGGGAGGAGGGTAACTTCAGGGTAGGCATCCTTAGAAGAGGCTTCACAGCGGGATTAAAATTGTATCAGGAGATAAAAAGGTACTGCAGATGCTGGAGAATCCGAGATAACAAGGTATGGGGCTGGATGAACACAGCAGGCCAAGCAGCATCATAGCCTATCCATGCCAGTTACAATCAATCCCTTTCATTCTTAGTGTCAGCCAAGTATGAAATCATTGTCAAATTTCTGACATTTTATTATGTACACCAACAAACAAGTCACATATATACCTCAAAAAAACTAGTAGTTTTAGCATTTACACTTGAGAGCAGCACAGTCAACAATCCACATGTCTGAACAACAGACATACCATAAGATCAGAAGATATGAGAAAAATTAGGCCATTTGGCCCATTGAGGCTGCTCCATCATTCGATCATGGCTGATATGTTTCTCAACACCATTCTCCTGCCTTCTCTCTATAACCCATGAGCTCCTTACCAAGGAAAAACCTATCCATCACTGTCTTAAATACACTCAATGACTTGACCTCTACAACCCTCTGCAGCAATGACTTCCACAGATTAACCACCCTCTAGCTGAGGAAATTCCTCAGCATCATCCCTTCATTTTGAGGCTGTGCCCTCGAGTCCTAGTCTCTCCTACGAGTGGAAACATCTTCTCCACTTTCACTATCCAGACCCCTCAGTATTCTGTAAGTTTCAATGAGATCACCCCTCATTTTACTAAACTCCATCAAGTACACGCGTAGAGTCTTCAACTGCTCTTCACATGTCAAGCTCTTTATCCCCGAGCTGAATCTTGTAACAACCTCCTTTGGACCCTCTCCAATGCCAGCACATCCTCTTAGATACAGGGCCGAAAACATTTCATATACAGTCTAACCAGAGCCTTATACAGTCTCAGCAGTACAGCATGTTTTTGTATTCTAGCCCTCTTAAAATGAATGCTAACATTGCATTTGCCTTCTTAACTGCCAACTGAACCCACATGTTAACCTTGAGAATCTTGAACTATGACTCCCAAGTCCCTTTGTATTTCAGATTTCTAAAGCCTTTCTCCATTTAGAAAATAATCCATGCTTCTATTCTACCTGCCAAAGCACATACCCACTTCACACTTTCCCACATTGTATTGCCCACTCTCCTAACCTGTCCAAGTCCTTCTGCAGCCTCCCCATTTCTACAACACTATCTATCCCTCCACCGATATTCTTGTCATCTGCAAACTTAGCAACAATGTCCACAGTTCATTCATCCAGATCGTTAATGTACAATGTGAATTTGTGGTCCATTGCAACGTTATTGGTAATTGCAGCTCAATTAAAAAAAAATTCATCTACGTCCAGTTAGAATAAGGCCTGTTTGGACACAAAATTGATACAAAGAGGGAAGTCAGAACTAACTATTTCACATAGACAATTATTAGAACATAGCAATTCTTGTTGCAAAGGCTATTGAAAATGAGACTGTAACATTCAAAACGGAAACTGCTAAGTATTTGGAAAGGAAGTATACAAGTGGATGTGGAAAAAGGGTAAGGAAATACAATTAAACAACTTCAAATGGCTGTCTCTGATACACATTGGCAGACTGCACCATCTCATGCATTCTGTCTAAATTATACAATTTTAAAATTAGGATTAATTCAGCATAAAGTCTTCATAGCATAGATTATGAAGTCAGGGCCAATGTAAAAACCGGTGATAATACAGATGAGATCACTATCATAATTCTACTTACCACTATGAAGAAATGTTCTAAATGACTATTAACCAGTCTTGCTACCTGATTTAGCTTGTAACCTAAGTAAAGCTAGTGTGTCACAAAACAACAACCACTGAGCTCTTAGCTGGCACAATCAAGATGACCAGTAGCAGCCACAAAGACTTCAAATTGACAGAATCAAAGGACTTTTTGAAAGGAGAATGAAATAACTCCAGAGGCTGGTATCTTGTCACCAAAATCACCCTTTATATACACACCCGAAGAATCTTCAATACTGGTCCAGCTCCGAGCCAGCTCAGAGTGATTAGAACCCCTGACACTCCTGTTTATATCTGTCAGCCAGGGCTCCCTGATTAGATTGATTGACAGCCTCAATCAGGGAACTCATATTCTGAGGTCCACCTGCCTGATCTCGTTACAATCGCTACATCCCTCTCCCTGAGTCAGAGGGCATAGGCCAGTTCTTTTTCTTGTAGCTCTTCCTGAGGCATTTTAGCACCGGGTCAGATTCCTCCAACTCTCTGCCCGGAGCATCACGAAAGAAATTCACTCTATTCTTCAGTCAGAAAAAGGTGTCATCCATTGTGTCCATCCCAGATTCTGAGGTATCTTCAATGCTTGATGAGATGGAGAACCCATGCCTCCTGAACAGTCAGAAAGGCTATCAAATTGCCAGGCACATTTTGTTCTATTTGTAGTTTTCATATCATCCATGTGCTTGTTCAGGGCCATCGCACCTACCTGAACTTTATATGTCACTGGACCCAACCGTGTGTTGACCATGCCTCTTACCCATGTAGGGTCATTCCTGTGGTTCCTACAGGAAACTTCATTCACTAAAGCAAACTATCTCTCCTGCTTCTTGGACTCTTGTGTCTGGCATCGACGTTCTGATGCCATTCCACCGAGGCTGACCTTTTTGAAAGGGTTGATGCAAAGCTGCCAGCATGGAGGCCAGTTAATGAACATTCTGTAATAATTCACCAGCCCAAGGAAAGATCTAAGCTTTGGTGCAGACATGGGAACCAGGGCATCTTTGATTGCCCTCACTTTATCTTCCAACAGGTGTAGCCCAATCTTCTTGGGTAGGTCACTTGGGGTGCCTGGAACACATTTTTCCCTTCTAAGGTATACACCCACCAAGGAGAAACATCTAGGGACTATGTCCAAGTTCTGTAAGTGTTCCTTATTCGTCTTCCCTGTTATTAGCACATCTTCCAGATAAATGGCAACCTGGGATAGACCCAATAAAATATTCTCTGTCATCTGCTGAAAAATTGCACAGGCTGACAATACCCCAAATGACAGTCACATATTGGTACAAAATCTTATGGGTACTAATTGTAGCATACTTCTGGGAATCCTCATCGAACCACAGTAGTAAGAGCGCACAGCTCATGTCCAGCTTTGTGAAGGACTGCGCCCCTTCTAGCTTTGTGTATAAATCCTCCATGCAAGGGAATAGGTATTTATCCAGCTGTGAAAATTAGTTTGCTGTTTGGTTTAAATTCCTGCAAAGGCAAACCAACACATCAGATTTCACAATCAGCACGATGAGTGCTGCCCATTCCACAAACTGGACTGATCTGACGACACCTTCACTTTCCAGCCTTCTGATTTCTGCCTGTACTTTTTGATGTAAGACAAATGGCACTGGCTGCACATTGCAGAATCATGGAATTACCTCTTGGTCAACATGTAAGGTGGCCTTGGCTCCTTTGATAATCCCTCAACTTTCCTGAAATCAGGTATTTAATTTGGACTTCACTCAGGCAGCTATTTTCTAATCAAAAGAATTTGTGCCAATCTAGGTGAATTTTTCTCAACTACTTTCACTCCAAACTTGGGACATAACCTTTTACTACAATCAGTGGTAACTAAAGTAGATGTTTCTCTTAACAGACAGGAACCGAAGTTGTACCCATAATCTGTCAGGGTCTCTAGTATGGGATCTCAGTCTAGCTCAGATCTTGTACAAACTTAAGGATTGGACACCAGAACAGGTTGCCCCAGTATCAATCTCCATTAAAACCAGGTTACCATTTAACTACATCCTTTATTTTGATTGATTCTGATTTAGATGCTGCTAAGCAATTTAACTGATCCAATCAGACGTGGGTGGACTTTCCTGGGTGTGGACTCAAGTGCTCCTTATTGGTCTTCCCTGTTATTAGCATGTCATCCAGATGAGTGGCAACCTGTGGCAGACCTTGTGAAATGAGTTTCCTTATTCAGTTTAGATCTTGTGGACTCTTTTTGCTGTCTCAAGTCTGCATACAAGCAGCAACAATAATGGCTTGCCGGCTCAGGTCCTGAAGACAATTTTAACCGTTTGGCTGAGGCTTGGCACTGTTTTGGGGTTTTGCCATAGCCTAATCTCAAGTCCCTCTGTTCAGGATACATCCTGAGTGAGGCTATGCAATTGCCTTCACTCAAGTGGTGTTCCCCAAGTTCAGCGAGGGTGTCCACTTCAACTGACATGCTCCACTTGCCGTATTTTCCAATGACAAAGCAGTTGTAGAGCCTGTTTGAAGCCCAGCTGCACTTCAGCTAGTAGATGCTTTTGCAAGGTTACGTCATTAAGACTACATACCCAACAGTCTCTCAGCATCTCAATAAGGGTTAAACCAGAGTCACATGGCTGTGACAGTTGCCTTTACCTAGTCAAAAGTCCAGATACAGACTCCTTGGTTCTTGAACTGCAGAGTGAAACCAATCACATCACAGAATTTGAGTAGGCTTGGGGGTCACAATATTCCTTAACCAAATCCATCAACTCTTGAATGGCTTTAGTATCTGATGTCTCAGCAGTTAGGTTCCTAATAATGAAAAAAGCTGCAGGTCCACAAGCTGTCAGGAGAATTACTCATTGTTTTCCATCTGCCCCAATGTCATTTGCCTGGAAACAGTAACACATTCTTGCCACATGCTGGGTCCAGTCTTTGACAGCAGAATCAAATGAGTCCAGTTTCACAAATAACGGCGTGAAGCTAGAAATGCTTACCCCAACTCAAAGATGACTGTGGCAAGAGAATTTCTTCAGGAGCACACTTTTCTCACATCACCACTAAAATAACTCCACAGAGGACGGTAACCTGATACCACATCACCCCATATTTACACATGGAGAATCTTTGACTCTGATCCAGCTCCCTCAGAGTGAGCAGGATGTCTGACACTCCTGTTTATATCTATCAGCCAGGGCCCCCGATTGGACCAGATTAACAGCCCAAATCAGGGAACACATATTCTATGTTTCCACCTGGCTGACTTTACTACAATCACTGCAAAGAACAGGGTCTATAAAATGGTATCAGAGATAAAAGGTACTGCAGATGCTGGAGAATCCGAGATAACAAGCATGGGGCTGGATGAGCACAGCAGGTCAAGCAGCATCATAGGAGCAGGAAAACTTGACGTTTC
>JAHRHZ010000248.1:27861677-27892575 GCA_024137785.1 Ginglymostoma cirratum | reverse complement strand
TTTTCTGAAGAAGGGTCTAGGCCCGAAACGTCAGCTTACCTGCTCCTATGATGTTGCTTGGCCTGCTGTGTTCATCCAGCTCTACACCTTGTTATCTTTATCCAAATTATACTGCATCTGCCATTGATTTGCCCACTCACCTTACCTGTCCAGGTCATGCTGAAGGATCTCTGCATCAGAGCTAAGTCAGAGAAGGAATGATTTCTTGCCCTAAAATATATTTGTGAGTCAGACTGGATATTATGACAATTGACAGTGAGCTATTGACCGAGACTAGCTTTTCCTTACAATCTAGATTTCATAAATTACGTTTAAATTCTACCAGTTAATACTTGAACCTATGCACATAAGGAATTAGCCTGGAGCTCTCCATCACTAATACAATGACACCATTTCCCTTCAGCACATATTTTTGTCTTGGATTTTCTTTGGGCTAGATGTAAAAATTTTCCACCAGTCTATCAATAGGCATCCACTGTACTAGTCCTGAAGGCATGTGACAATAGCAAAGAGAAGAATATACCAAGGGTTGCAGCTTGGACCCCATTACAGATCTTAGATTCTTCCGAGAAAATGGCATCAACTATATAGTCAATAAATGGGATAAAGTGAAAGGAGCTTTATCCTGCTTTTAATAGCAATGTTAACACTAATGTCTGTAACTGGAAAGTATCTAGTTCTCTATTTCTATCATCTAGCCCCTTGGTGAACCCAAAATTTCACCAGGACAATATCGTATCATAACTAGTGCTGGCTGGACAAAACATTTTTATTTCATTTTGTCGGCACGCTGACCTGGACCATGAACAAGCCTAATTTTAATAAACATGTTGACGGCTGACTCTTTCGTTGCATATCAATAATTTATTCGGGGATTTCATTCCAACATTTTATCCCTCAATCAACATCATTGAGAGAAAAAAATAAATTAACTGATCCTTTAACATATTGCTTTTCCTGAGATCATGCTGTGTGGAAATTCATTCCCACACTTTTCCAAACTACGTTTCATTTGCAACATTCTGAGTTAATGCTTGGAGATAGATAAGTGAAAGTCCTTTCTTTCTATCTAATCTATGCACTTTTGAAACATTCTTTTGTTACTTTTCCATGCTCATGTTATACTCCAATTACTGCAACAATAATTGTTGGCTGTACATTTTTTAAAATCCCTACAGTGTGGAAACAGGCCATTCAGCCCAACAAGTTTGGAGCAGCACAGTGGCTCAGTAGTTAGCCCTGCTGCCTCACAGTGCCAGGGACCCAGGTTTGATTCTGCCCTCGGGCGACTGTCAATGTGGAGTTTGCACATTCTCCCTGTGTCTGTGTGGGTTTCCTCCGGGTGCTCCAGTTTCATCCCACAGTCCAAAGATGTGCAGGCTAGGTGGACTGGCCATGCTAAATTACCCGCAGTGTTCAGTGATGTGTAGGTTAGGGGGATGGGTCTGGGTGGGATGCTGTGTGAGTCGGTGTGGACTTGTTGGGCTGAAGGCCCTGTTTCCACACTGTAGGGATTCTATGATATTATGTCCACATTCACTCTCCAAAGGGCAACCCACCCAGATGCGCACCCCTCACCCTACCCCTGCAACACTGCATTTCCCATGTCTAACCCACCTAGCCTGCACATCCCTGTACACTATGGAGCAATGAAGCATGGCCAATCCATCAAACCTGCACATCTTTGGACTGTGATAGGAAACCCAAGCAGACACGGAGAGAATTTGCAAACTCCATACAGGCAGTCGCCCGATGGTGGGATCAAACCTGGGTCCCTTGTGCCGTGAGGTAGTGGTGCTAACCATTGAGCCACTGTCTGCCCCATGATGCATTGTCACTAATGAATGTGGATGTTCTTTTCTGAAAAATAAACACCATGAATTCAAGATTACTCAAATGGATGGCACCGTATCATTCACTTCAAATGACTAAGTACCCATGACATAAAGGTTTCTATAAGAACATGGTAGATTACTTGACCTAACAAGCTTGTCCCTCCATTTGGTTAAGCTCCTCAATTCTATTTTTTTCCACATTTTCTACATAATCCGTACATTTCCTGAAACTAATTCTTTAAAACCCCTCAATCAAATCTGCATCTATGGATTTTGAGAGCAGGGCATTTCAGACATTTCTATAAGCAAGTTCTCATTCCAGCTTGGTCTGCCCTTTACCTACTCTGTGTGGATATCAAACTCTTAAGTGGGCATCAATTTCATATTTTGAACATTACTGCAGGAATTCCTGCCCAGCATGCACCCAATGTAGCTGCTATTGGTTCTCATGGAGATGGCGGGAGACATTGCTAATTGATTACCTTAGAAATTACAACACATTGTTCTTTTTTATGCAAAGAGAAACATTCTTCAGAAAATCCTTAAGCCTTTGAATGACATCAGTGACCCGGCAGAACAGGGTTACATAGGAAAATAGGAACTCGAAAAGGCTATTCAGCTCCTCAAGCCTGATCCACCATTTAATGAGTTCATGGCTGATCAATGGCTTAAATCTTCATATCTGCCTTTGGCCCCACATATACCTTAAAATCTTTGTTTAATAAGAGTTTATTTATCTCAGGGTTCTGAAATGTTCTCATACACTTGGATCATGTATCTTGAGCTCTTAAATAAATTGTTCCTGGGTTGTGGAATGCAGCCTGTGCATCTGTTTAGCGGAGATGTGTCTCCTGAACCTTGCAGCTTGCTCTTACAGTACCGCAGTAACTAACCGGAAAACACTGAAAGAACTCGAACTCTTTCCATAAACCTCTGAGCAGTTTAAGAGCTGTCGAACAATAACGCTCTCAACATTAAGAAGCATTAAATAAACCATTTCTTTTTAAATTGAAAGAAGAATCCATTTCTCATTTTACTGCACAACTAGAATATTGTGGGGAAAATAAATCATTTGCTTTGGTTTCCTTTGGAATCTCCAGACTGATCTCTAAACATAATAATTGATGAACCTTTCATAGTTGATGGAAAAACCTGCATGCCTCAGAGGAGAAAATATTTTGGCTTCAAAAGGTAGAAATAAATTGTCTCATTCGGCTATTCATAAAACGTCCCCTAGATTGCAAGTTACCTATCAATTTCAACTTATTATTTATTATTTGAAGGAGATTTCCTGCTGAGAAACATTTGCGAGCACAAGCCAACAAAAAAGTCACATTTTTAAAAAAATGATATTTGATATTTTAGTTTTGTGATAAAGCTATAAGCTAATCCAACTACTGTATGATGGCTGCCATCTTTGGTTGAGGTCAGTTTGAGGAGCTAAAGGTGTGTGTTCCTGCCTTTGTGCACTCTCATCCTTATTTCCCTGTCAGTACACAGCACAGGGACAGACACCTACAGTTTAGATGCCATATCTATCATTGGACGCAGCCAGCAGGACTAGTTGCTTGAAGAATCTGAGCAAACTATGAAGCATTTTAAAACTCCACTGAAACTCCAAATCATTTCATTTAAATATAAACAACGTAGTGATTATTGCCCATGAATGCACATTAAAAAGAAGGTGAGTTCAAACATCTGTATATCACCTTATGGTCATTCGACAAATGTGCAACTCAATCTGAGCACAACGGTCTTCTTGTACATAAGCTCATTATATATTACAGTATTACCTCACTTTGCTAGACGAATCCAAGATTCTAACAGGTTCCAGGCAAAACACTCCAGTCTGTTGTGGAAATGACTCTGTTTAAAAATGTATATTATGTATATCCTTCAGTGTAGACCATCTGTTCTTCCGATTCTAAGGGCCACTGGTTGCTACTTTTTAAGTATCCAGGGAAGTCAGAAATGCATCTTAAATTCCTTTAACATAGTATGGGTGACCCCTGGCTAAACTTGTTCATTTTTTCTCCCCTTAAAAACACCAACATATCAAAAAAAAATGTGTCAGTATCGACCTGTAACAAAATAGTTATTTGAATAGTTTCTTTTGCACCTTTTTTTTGGCTTATTTAGAGTCAGTGTTATTTCGAGCATTTTATTTTGTTTTGCTTGAGAAGGTTGGGATATATAAAGAATTTTTTTTTTCTCCTGTATATAGTAGGTGCCATAACAGCAGAGTGGAACTGGAGGCAACCGTGATATAGACAGATGTCTCATGAATTTGACCGTGCTGATTGATAGGAAATATAGAAAGATTTAAAGGAACATTACTGGATTCAATAACAACTGACAAGGTGTCAGAGTGGTAGACCCTGCTTAACTACCTTCTTGATTTATTCTTGAAGCCAAATTGCAAGTAGTTACTGTGAAGTCTCTAACTTGAAAGGAGTAGATAATCTGAGGACCCTTTGACAGTCAGTCAGTATCATTGCAGGAAGTGGTCAACATGAAATGTCCTTGAGACCCTGAGGGAAAAGGAGACAGTGGATCCTGTTGGGTGGTTCCCTG
Organism: Ginglymostoma cirratum; assembly: GCA_024137785.1. Classification (NCBI taxonomy): domain Eukaryota; kingdom Metazoa; phylum Chordata; class Chondrichthyes; order Orectolobiformes; family Ginglymostomatidae; genus Ginglymostoma; species Ginglymostoma cirratum. Next base: position 27,888,166 of record JAHRHZ010000248.1, on the reverse strand, counting down.
AGTAGCCTGTCAAAGTCATTTGGCAGAATGCCTCATCACCAAAACTTTCCAACATGCACCAAGGCATCGCTTGGCTGGTGGTGAGAAGGGCACCATCTGTGAGATCCTTCATGTATACCCAGTTAGTCTGTGCCACTCCATGCTGCCCTCAAAGTGGCTGCAGGGTGTTGAGATTGTCACACATCTCCTTCTAGAATGTACCTTTGAAAAGGAAACCCAGAGAAAATGCAATGGTTCCTGTCACGGTTCATCCTGAGTAGCTCTTTAATATAGAGCTCTGCTCTATAGTCTGTTCCCGGGGATGCACATAGAGACAAACACTGACTGTGCCTGGAGAACCATACTCTTGGCAAAAGATACTCTTTGGTCTGCCCGAAACTTGTTGGACTTCCAGAACAATGCGTTGACTTCAACCAATGTTTACAGACTGGTGCATTCCAAGGCCCAACATTAAGTGCTGAGGGACACGTTAAAGCTTGAGGGAACCACTGCCAAGGCATAGTGGGAAAAGACCACTCTCTGGGGTCTTTCTGCTGAAGTTAAATGGGGTTCATTCAGTTATCAGACCCTCCTGGTGCCTCAAATGCACATAAGTATAGTCTGGCTGAAGTAAGAGATGCCTTCGGTTTGTTTGGATACAGACAAACTCCAATGTTTGTTTGAGACAACAAGCATGGGGCTGGACGAACACAGCAGGCCAAGCAGCATCACAGGAGCAGGAAAACCTGACGTTTCGGGCCTAAACCCTTCATCAGAAATGTTTGTTTGTTTCCTTGATATGTAACTGTATAAAACTGAACTGTGTTTGTGACTATGCATATGTATGTACACATAAAGGAAGATATTTTTATGAATAGAGCATATTTTGAAATAAAAGGAGGTCAACATCCTGAGAGGAGCGGGTGAGGTGAGGACCCTGTGACAGACAGTCAGTGTCACTGAGTAGATAGCCCGTTTCAGGATGTAGCCACCCTGCAGCTAAGGAAGTGCGAAAAGAGAGAGAATGGGTCACGGTCAGATTGAAAGGGGGGACCAAGCTGGTGGTGAGGAAATGCCCCAAGTGCATCTCACTTCCAAACTGTTCTCTGGTTGCCAGCCAGAGGTAAGACCATGGCTTTGTGAATGGTCCAGCTGGTTGGGGAGAAGGAAGAAGTGCAGAAGGGCAGCAGGGATAGGCGATTCATTAGTGACAGGAGTAGACAAGTACTTTTGTGACTGTGGATGTGACTCCAAGTTGGTATACTGCCTCCTATGTGCCAGGGTCAAGAATGTCATGGAACATCTCTGGGGCATTCTGAAGCATGGAGGGTGAACAGAGGTCATGTTCCATGGTGGGACCATTGGCATAAGAAGAAAAAGAAATGAGATCCAGCAAGCAGACTTCAGGGAGTTAGGTGAGAAATTGAAAAGCAGAACTTTAAAGGTACTTTAAAGGAGCTTTAATGATTACTCTGGAGCCTTGCAATAGTGAATGTAGGAATAGAAAGATAGAGCAGACGAATGCATGCTGGAGATATGGTGCAAGAAGTGAAGGCTTTATTGAGGGTCATTTCTAGGGGAGGTAGGAACAGTACAAATTAACTAGATTACACTTGAACAGGATCTGGACTAATATTCTCATGAGGAGATTTGTTAATACTGTTAGGGGGGATTTAAATTACATTGACCCTGGCAAGTAGTTCAGAGAGGAGAAAAGCTGACAAGTATTAGACAATAAAGTACTAGTAATTGAATCTGGAAGGCAGAGGAAACATAAACTAGACAAGAAAGGAATGAGTTTAACAATGCTAAATACAAAATTTTGTAATGTAAGAAGCAAATTGCATCCAGGAGAACGTTTTTAGCCAGAATGTAGAAAGCCCAACAAGGGAGGGGGCAGTTCTGGACCTAACATTTGTAGATGAGCCTGGCTGGTGCAAAGTGGGGGAGCATTCTGCAAATAGTGACCATAACACAGCTGGATTTAGGGTAGAGTTGGAAAAGGATAATGATGGGCTGGGAATTAAAGTTCAAAATAGGGGAAAGGCTAATCTTATTGAGGTAAAAAACCATTTGGTCCAAATGGACCTGGAGCAGCTATTTGCAAATAAAACTGTACCAGAGCAGAGGGAGGCATTCAAGAAGGAAATAGCAAGAGTATAGGGTAAACCTGTTCCCATAAACCTAAACAGTAGGACCAAGACCAGAGAACCCTGGTTGTCAGGGACATTTTGTTTATGATTAATTTTTTTGGCAGATACCAAGGACTCAACATGACAGAAAAAGGGAGGCAATGGCCTAGTGGTATTATCGCTGGACTGTTAATCAAGAGACCCGGATAACATTCTGGGGACAGTTTGAATCCCGCCATAGCAGATGGTGGAATTTGAATTCAATAAAACATCTGGACTTAAGAATCTAATGATGATCATGAATCCACTGTCGATTGTCGGAAAAACCCATCTGGTTCGCTAATGTCCGTTAGGGAAGGAAACTGCCATCCTTACCTGGTCTGGCCTACATGTGACTCCAGACCCACAGCAATGTGGTTGACTATGAACTGCCCTCTGGGCAATTAGGGATGGACAATAAACGCTGCCTCGCCAGTGACGTGCTTATTCTGTTAATGAGTAAAGAGAAAAATATAAGAATCCCCAGACGACTATTAAAGAGTGCAAGTGGGAAATCTTAAAATAGAAGTTAGGAAAACAAAGAGAACCCATTAGTGGTTAGAATAAAGGAAAACCCAATGGGATTTTTTGGCACATAAAGACCAAGAGAATCACTGGGGAATGAATAGGCCCATTAGGGGGCATAGAAGTAATCTGTTTCAATATGAAGATGAACATTAACAGTACTTCTGAACTAGTGACTTCTCTCCCAGGGGCCTGGGAAGACAGTATCTGCAAATCCCTTCCAAGATATACACAATTCTGACTTGGAAAATATTGTCACTCTTGTATCATTAGAGAATTTAAATAAAATCCCTACAGTGTGGAAACAGGACCTTTGGTCCAACAAGTCCACACCCACCCTCAACGCATCCCACCCAAACTCATTCCCCCTAATCTACACCTCTCTGAACACTACAGGCAATTTATCATGGCCAATCCACCCAGCCTGCACATCTTTAGACTGTGGAAGGAAACCCACACAGATAAAGGGAGAACATGCAAACACCACACATGCAGTCACCTGAGGGTGGAATCAAACTCACGTTCCTGGCACCGTGAGGCAGCAGTGCTAACTATTAAGCCACCATGCCTCTATAGAGTTTCTTTACAGAACAGCATTGCTAGCATGCTTACACGACTTGATTCAAGCATTCAAGAATTGGCTCACCACCACATTCCCCAGAGCAATTAAGAATGGCGCTAAATCTAGCCACGCTTATTTCCCAATTTTTTTTATGAACTAGATGAGCTGAATAGCCTCCCTTTACTGCATGATTTGGGACTATGGGGTATTTGGGGAGTTGCTCCAACAACTCAAGGTCAGCAAGCAAAATTAAAATCAGAATAATTGAGGAATCAAGAATATCAGAAGTAAAATAGGCAAAAAAGAAAATAAAAGTTAACTCTGTATTTGAGGTCCTGTGCACTTGGAACTGATTTTAATTTGACAATGTTATCTAGAGGGTAGGTGATGGCTGAGTGGTATTATTGCTAGACTATTAATCCAGAGACGCAGGTAATATTAAGACCATAAGACCGTAAGACATAGGAACAGAAATTAGGCCTTTCAGCCCATTGAGTCTGCTCTGCCATTCAATCATGGCTGATAAGTTCCTCAACTCCATTCTCCCACTTTCTCCCAGTAGCCCTTGATCCCCTTGATAGTCAAGAGCCTATTTATCTCACTCTTAAATGTACTCAATGACTCTGCCTCCACAGCCTTCTGTGGCAATGAATTCCATAGATTCACCACTCTCTGGCTGAAGAAGTTTCTCCTTATCTCTGTTCTAAAAGGTCTTCCCTTTAGTCTAAGGCTGTGCCCTCAGGCCCTAGCGTCTCCTACCAATGGAAGCATCTTCCCTACATCTACTCTATTCAGGCCATTCAGTATTCTGTAAGTTTCAATTAGATCCCCCCTCATCCTTCTAAATTCCAATGAGTATAGTCCCAGAGTCCTCAAACGTTCCTCATATGTTAAGCTTTCCATTCCTGGGACCATTCTTGTGAACCTCTTCTGAACCCGCTCCAGGGTCAGTACGTCCTTCCTGAGATATGGGGCCCAAAACTGCGCATAATACTCCAAATGTGGCCTTACCAGAGCCTTATAAAGCCTCAGGAGTACATCTCTGCTTTTATATTCAAGTCCTCTCAAAATAAATGCCAACATTGCATTTGCCTTCCTTACTAATGACTCAACCTGCAAGTTTACCTTGAGAGAATCCTGGACTAGAACTCTCAAGTCTCTTTGCACTTCAGACTTCTGAATTTTCTTCCCATTTAGAAAATAGTCCATGCTTTTATACTTCTTACCAAAGTGCATGGCCTCACACTTTCCCACATTGTACTCAATCTGCAACTTCTTAGCCCACTCTCCTAACCCGTCTAAATTCTTCTGCAGCCTCCCCACCTCCTCAATACTACCTGTCCCTCCACCTATCTTTGTATCATCCGCAAACCTAGCCAGAATGCCCACAGGCCCTTCATCTAGATCATTAACGTAAGAAGTGAAAAGTTATGGTCCCAACACTGACCCCATGTGGAACACCACTTGTCACCAGCTGCCATCCTGAGAAAGACCCTTTTATCCCCACTCTCTGCTTTCTGCCAGAGAGCCTATCTTATTCCTATGCTAACATCTTGCCTCTAACACCATAGGCCCTTATCTTGCTCAACAACCTCCTGTGTGGCACCTTGTCGAAGGCCTTCTGGAAGTCCAGAAAGATGACATCCATTGGATCTCCTTGCTCTACCTGCTCATTACTTCCTCAAAGAATTCTTGCAAATTTGTTGGGCATGACCTCCCCTTGATGAAGCCATGCTGACTTTGCCCTATTTTACTGTACATTTCCAAATATTTAGAAATCTCATCCTTTACAATGGACTCCAAAATCTTACCTACGACTGAGGTTAGGCTAATTGGCCTGTAATTTTCCATCTTTTGCCTTATTCCCTTTTTAAACAGGGGTGTCGTTCACCATTTTCCAGTCTCTGGGATCCTCCCTGACTCAAGCGATTTCTGAAAGATCACCACTAACGCTTCCACTATCTCTTCAGCTATCTCCTTTAGAACTCTGCGGTGTAGTCCATCTGGTCCAGGTGATTTGTCCACCTTCAGGCCAATCAGTTTTACTAGCACCTTTTTCTTGGTGATGGCCACCATATTCAGCTCTGCCCCCTAACTCTTGAATTTTTGGGTGTTTACTCATGTCTTCCACCGTGAAGACTGACGTGAAGTAATTATTCAGTTCCTCAGCCATTTCCTTGTTCCCCACTACTATCTCCCCAGCATCATTTTCCAGTGGTCCAATGTCCACTTTTGCCTCTCTTTTGCCCTTTATATACCTAAAGAAACTCTTACAGTCTTCATTTATATTACTGGCTAGCTTACCCTCATATTTAATCTTCTCCCTCCTTATTTCATTTTTTGGCAACATCTATGAAGGAGAAAACAGAGTTAACGTTTCGGGTCCGGTGGCCCTTCCTCTGAGGTCTGCTGCCAGACCTGCTGAGTTTTTCTGGCAATTTTGTTTCTGTTCCTGATTTGCTGCACCCACAGCTCTTTCGGTTTTTTTTTGTTGCCCTCTGTTGGTCCTTGTAAGCTACCCAATCCTCTGGTTTCCCACTGACCTTCGCCACGTGATATGCTTTGTCTTTTGCTTTTATGCTGTCCCTGACTTCCTTAGTCAGCCATGGTTGTCTCATCCTCCCTGTACCATGCTTCTTTTTCCTAGGGATGAATTTTTGCTGCATCTCCTGAATTACTCCCAGAAACTCCTGCCATTGCTGTTCCACTGTCTTTCCTGCTAGGCTCTTCTTCCAGTCAATCCTGCCCAGCTCCTCCCTAATACCTCTGTAGTCACCTTTATTCAGCTGTAATACCGTTACCTCTGATTCTATCTTTTCCCTCTCAAATTTCAGAATAAATTCTATCATCTTACGATCACTGCCTCCTAAGGGTTCCTTTACTTTAAGCTTCCTTATCAAATCTGCCCCATTGCACAACACCAAATCCAGTACTGCCTGTTCCCTTATGGGCTCCACCATGAGCTGCTCCAAAAAGCCATCTCGAAGACATTCCACAAACTCCTTTTCTTGCAATCCACTACCAACATGATTTTCCCAGTCCACCTGCATATTGAAATCCCCCGTAATCACTGTGACTTTGCCTTTCTTACACACCGTTTCTATCTCCTGGTGTATCTTGCGCCCCAGCTCCTGACTACTGTTTGGAGGCCTGTACACAACTCCAAATATGGTTTTTATACCTTTGTCGTTCCTCAATTCTACCCACACAGATTCTACACCATCTGACCCTACTTTGTTTCTTCCTATTGATTTAATTTCATTTCTTACTAATAAGGCATCCCCACCCCCTCGGCCCACCTGTCTATCTTTGTGATAGGATGTATATCTTTGGATATTCAGTTCCCAATCCTGATCCCCTTGCAGCCATTTCTCCACGATGCCGACCACATCATACCTGCCAATTTCGATCTGCACCACAAGCTCATTTACCTTATTCCTTATACTGCGTGCATTCAGATATAACACCTTCAGTCCTGTATCAACCCTCCCTATTCTCATTTTCATTCATTTTTCCAGAGTTTGATTGCTAGCCCTTTCCAAACACTCTGTTCTATTTGTGTCTGTGCTGGAGATTTTAAGAACCTCTCCTGAGTTCTCCTCCCCTGTCATTTCTTTCATATTTTTCCACATATTCTGGGGACCTGGGTTCAAATTTCACGGTGGCAGAATTTGAATTCAATAATAAACTGGAATTAAGAGTTTAATGATGACCAGGGATCCATTGCCGATTGTCAGGAAAACCCCATCTGGTTCACTAATGTCCTTTAGGGAAAGAAATCTGCCATCCTTACCTGGTCTGGCCTACGTGTGACTCCAGACCCACAACAATGTAGTTGACTCTGAACTGCCCTCTGGGCAATTAGGAATCAACAATAAATGCTGTTCCCGCCAGCAATGCCCACATCCCATCAATGAATTTTTTAAAAATCTAGAAGTGAGTTTTGCAAATAAAGAGAATGCTGTAAGGCTTCAGTGTGTATCAACTTTTTTGCTTCAACAATCTGCTGGGATATAGCTATAATATTGCTTGGACAGGGGCAGAAGGCAAACATACTTGTGTGCAAGGCAGTTTCTTGTGACTCATGAGATGTCCCTCAACCATCAGCTTCAAGACGCAAATTCTTCTGCATTGTGATAATTTGCAATTCACAACACAATAAATTTATGTTTTTTTACACACAGCTAGAATTTTTGTAAACTGAAGTAGATAAGTATTGACTTCCATGGCAATATGTTTCTTTATGTTTCAACAACACTTCCTTTCCCTCTGACCCTCTAACCTCTAACACCAAGAAGAACTAAAATCCAAATGTTGTGAGAACACCACCACCTATCAGAGTTACCTTCTGAGTCAAAGACTTCTAATTTCACTCTTGTCGGGTCAATATCCTGGAACTCTCTACATAATCCTTGTGCGGAAGATATATAACCAAAAGGATCCAGTGAATCAATCAGGTCCACGATGGGCTAGTGTACAAGCAAGTAACTGGCTCCTGTGAGTTGTGTAAATAATTACAATGGCTAAATGAGGTGACAGGCCTCAGATTTTAGCAGCCCTGTGATCTAACAGCTACCAGCCACATTTCCCAGGACTCTGAAAACCAGACAGCTATTAAAGAGATAAATGCCAGCTCCAGCATCTAAATACTGCTTATGGGGGAAAAGGAACAGAAGTGTTTACTTCAGTTCCTTTCCCAAACACCCCATTTAGAAATCTGTCTAACAAAACCATGGCGTTCAAGGGAGTCTCTTCTCATGACAAAACAAAGCCATTGTAATCTCCTGACCATCCAGTTATGGTAGTCCCATGTCTTCCCCATTGATCTCCCCACCATGATGTGACATTTAACTCTCTGGCAGCTTCACGTCTCCCCAGATGCGCAACTTCTCCCAACCTTCCTCATCTAGAAGCAAATAGAACAGCAATGTTTAAGAGGTATCTTGATAGATATGTGAATAAAGAATAGACGGGCTTGGCCAGCATAGAGGCTAAAGGTTTTTCATGTAAAAAGGCAACATGTGTCAGCACAGGCTGGGTGGGCTGAAGGACCTGTTCCTGTGCTGTACTGTTCTTTGTTCTCTGTATCTCGTCCATGTCTGTAGCCTTGTATTGGAAACATTCCCTCCTAGCAGCCAGCCAGCTTCTCAATTTGGACAGCTGCTTCTTCCATTTTTCTGTGCCCCTGGCTGCCAACAGTCACTGCCTACTCCTTCCTTGCTTCCACATAAATGTCAGGATTGTCTCCTCCTGCAGGTTTGATGTAACTGACATTGGGAAGAATGTGTTTGTAAGGAGTCTATTATGTGGACATAGGAATTTCTCAGACACAGTGGCCATTCCCAGCAAATGCCTGAGATCTGTAGCTGGACATGCCGCAAGGTGTTTTTTTCACCTCCATTTCACAAATGATGCCAGAGAGATATACCATCTGCTAGCCAATGATCTGCAGGGAAAACTGGAAACATAGACAACTCTTACTGTACAGTGAGGATTACCAAAGCATGACATTTCTGTGCCAACACATACTTTTAAACCAACCAAATGCTATCTTCTACATTAGGCAGTGTACTATGGTGCACATATCAGGAAAGTGTCGACTTTTATGTTCACCTGTGTAAAAGAGGTATCACCTCAGCATTATCACAAGGTGTGGAGCTGGATGAACACAGCAGGCCAAGCAGCATCATAAGAGCAGGAAAGCTTGACATTTCGGGCCTAGACCCTTCATCAGAAAAACGTCAAGCTTTCCTGCTCCTGTGATGCTGCTTGGCCTGCTGTGTTCATCCAGCTCCACACCTTGTTATCTCGGATTCTCCAGTATCTGCAGTTCCTATTATCTCACTTCAGTGTTATGCTCGGTTACTGCATGGAAGATTGGGGCTCTCTCTTTCAACTCCACAGACTAAAGACTCCCTCTCAATTAATGTCCAAGTAACATCCATCAGCAGGAGAAAGTTCCAATCTATTATTGTAACGAATGCATAACAATGCAAACAGAAGGTCAATGTTAACGTGACTGTACAAAGGAGAAATTGTGTTTGATTCATTCTTGGTCCATTTAAGGAAATCTTCTCTTTCCAACGTTCCAATGTCTTCCTCAATTAGTACTGCCACTCCACCTCCCTTTTCTCCTTTCAAACTTGTTATTCTGAATGCTTTCAAACTTTTGACTATTCGTTTCCAGTACTCAACAATTTTTACGGCCATTTCTGTTATTGCTATTGCATCATATTTCTGCATGGCTGTTTGTTCCTGTAACTCGCCAACCTTATTCATCATTGTGCATTTACACAGCTGCCTTTGTATTCCTCATGGTGCCTTTTCGTACACGCCTAACTTTAAACTATTCTCTTCTCTAGTACTGTGTATATCAATCTCTCATTACGCACATTATTCACCTTATCTACATTAATATCCTGGTACTTAACCTTTTCATAATTTAGTTTAAACCATCCTCGTTTAGTTTAAATCATCCTTGACTAATGAAGAACTTAAAAAGCACATTAATCCTAATTCTTTTGAGGTGCAATACATGCCTTTAAAAAAGGCTCTTGCAGCCACAGAACTATGCCCAATAGACCAAGGTTTTGAAGGCTTCCTTATTGTACCATGCCTAAAGCCACATTCGATGTGTCCCCCAACTTCCTATTTCAATCTTTACTAACAGGTGGCACTGGTAGATATCCAGAAATGACTGCCTTCAAAGTCTTACTTTTTAACTTCCTCTGTAGCTCCTAAATACTTACTGTAGGATCTCAATACCTGCTATCTCTACATCATTAATGCCAATGTGTACCACAATCTCAAGCTCATTCTCTTCCATTCATGGAATATTCTACACGTTCAATGTGATGTCCTTTATCCTGGCACCAGGGAGGTACAACACATCTTCTGGGGCTCACAGCAACAATGACTTACAACATCTCTCTCTCCACCTGACTATGGGATTTCATATGATCACTGTATTTCTATGCTTTGCTGTTTTGTGTGCCATTACTGTACCAGCTGCCATTGTCTGGACTTCATTACGTCAAGATGCCATTATTTCCAGCAGTCTCCAATGTTGATTATGTGTTTGAGAGTGGCATATCATCACCACCCCTCTACTCTGCACCTCTCTTCACCAACTCCCCAACGTTTCCAGCACTTAGTGTTTGTTCCAGCACTTCCAAATGGCCATTCACCCACTATCCTAATATCTTACTATCTGTGGGCTGGACACAGCAATCAAATTTGGAAACAGCAATCGTCTCTGAGGATGTGCAGTGACTCCAGCTACCCTACCACCAGCCCCCCTCTAACCCCACCACCCCCCAACCTCAAGTTTAACAATCCTCTGTTTGGACTGAAGCAGCTACAGGCATTCCCTACACACGTGGTGCCCCAAGACATATAAAGGCTCTTAATGGGCACAGGATTTTCAAGCAAAAAGTCTCAGCTGCTCATCCATGATTTGTGGCTGTGGATTTGTGGAATTGGCTGCAGAGAAAGTGGAGGCGTTGATAAAAAATATTCCAGAACTCACTGAGTTGCAGGATGGTTGCAATGGATTGGAAAAACATTAATGTTCAAGAAGGGAGGGAGATAGAAAGCAAGAAACTATAGTCCAGTTCGCCTAATATCTGTGTTAATGTTTCAGGTCCAGTGGCCCTTCCTCAGAACTGAGTCACGGGACCCGAAGCGTTAACTCTGATTTTTTTCTTCACAGATGCTGCCAGACTTGCTGAGCTTTTCCAGCTCCTTCTATTTTTGTTCCTGATTTACAGCATAGGCAGTTCTTTCGGTTTTTATTTTGCCTAAAATCTGTCATTGAGAAACCCATTAAGTCTAATAATGAGGTATTCAGAAAAAAAAAGATTCAGCATGGTTTTGTGAAGGGGAAGTCATGTCTGACAAATTTGCTAGAGTTCGTTGAGCGTATAATAAGCAGAGTTGATAAGGAGAGACTGTAGATGTATCTGTGGAGCTACAGATTTGGCCCTGATTGCACTCTTCTGAGAAACCATTGGCCTCACTAGTCATAGAGTCATACAACATAGAAACTGGCCCTTCCACCCACCATGTTTACGATCAACAAACATCGAATTTAACTAATCCCATTTACCTGCACTTTGTCCATAGCCTACTATGCCCCAGCATTTCAAGTACTCATCTAGATACTTTCTAAATGTTGTGAGAGTATCTGCCTCCCTCACTCAATCAGGCAGTATGTTCCATATAGCCATCATCCTCTGGGTGAAATCTTTTTCTCTCAGATCTCCTTTAAGCCACTCACTTCTCACCTTAAACATATACACTCTGCTCTTAGACATGCCTGCCTTGGGGAAGAGATTTTCACTAGTTCCCTATCTATGCCTGTCATAATTTTGAATACCTCAGTCAAAAGGTATTTTGACTCCTCTGCTCAGCCTCCTCTGCTCCAAGGAAAACAAACCCAGTCTATCCAATCTCACTTCATAACTAAGACTTTTCATCCCAGGCAATATCCTGGTGAATCTCCTCGGCACCCTCTCCAGTGCGATCACATCCTTCTATTCATGTGGCAACCAGAACTGCAGACAGCATTCCATCTGCAGCTTAACCAATATTTTATAAAGCTGTAACAAGATTTCCCTGTTTGCTGACACCTTTAGGTATCTATGGACTTGTACATCAAGGTCCCTTTGTTCCTCAATACTCCCTAGGGACCATTGTGTATATCCATTCCTTATTAGATCTCCCACAATGCATCAACTCGCACTTATCGGGATTAATTCCATCTGCAATTGCTCTGCCCAATTTACCAGGTGATCAATATCAGCCTGTGACCATCCTCCTCACCACACAAGAACACCCCCTATTTTCATGTCAAACTGCAAAATTACTCATTAAAACTTCGATATTCACATCCAAGTTGTAACAAACAGCAAGGGTCCCAACACTTTCCCCTGTGGTACACTGCTGGTCACAGCTTGAAAACAATTGTTTGCCATTAGAGACAAAATAAAAACTACAGATGCTGGAATCCAAGGTAGACAGACAGGAGGCTGGAAGAACACAGCAGGCCAGGCAGCATCTGGAGGAAAGAAGTAGTCAATGTTTTGGCTATTACCCTTCTTCAGGACTGGATGTAGGGATAGAGCTGCAGATAAAGGCAGGGGAAAGGGGTGGAGGCAGCATGGTGGTGATAGGTGGGCACTGGTGGTAGGTACGCCCTGGTTGGTTGATGGGAGGGATGAATCCAGTTGGTGTCTGGAAGGGAGAGTCAAAGGTGGAATGGAAGGGAGATGGGAATGGTAGGGGAGGCGGTGAATGGATGGAAGGTTATTTGAAATTGGAGCACTCATGTTGAGTCCTCCGGGCTGTAGTCTATGTTTGGTCTCGCTGACATCATGAAGACCACATCAGGAGCACCGGATGCAATCGACTAGGTTGGAGGAGATGCAGGTGAAACTCTGTCTCACTTGGAAGGGCTTTTTACAGCCCTGAATGGAGGTGAGGGAGGTGGTGTGTGGGCAGGTGTTGCATCTTTTATGGTCTCAAGGGAAGGTACCGGGCGGGTGAAGGGGTTAGTGGGGTGTGTGGCACAAACTAAGGAGTGGCAAAGAGAATGGTTCCTGCGGAAGGCAGAGAGGGGTGGGAAGTGGGAGATGTTCAAGGTGGTGGGGTCTAATTGGAGTTGGTGGAAGTGTTTGAGGATGAAACGTTAGATGGGGAGGATGGTGGGGTGGAAAGTGAGGACGGGTAGTTAAGAGCTGTGGAGAAGGGAATGGAAGGGGCATGGTGGAGGGCTGTCTAGATGACAGAGGGGGAGAAGATCTTTGTTTGAGAAAGGTGACATCCAGGATGCTTGGAAGTGGAATGTCTCCCCATCAGAGCAGATGTAATGGAGATGGTGGAATTGGGAAAACAGGATGGAAATTTTGCAAGGTACAGGTTGGGAAGAGGTGTAGTTCAGGTATTTATGGGAATCTATGGGTTTATAGTAAATTTCGGTAGGTAAGCTGTTCCCCGAAATGGAAATGGAGAGATCAAGAAAGGAGAGGGAGGTGTCTGAGATAGACCAAGTGAATTTGAGGGCAGGGTAGAAGTTAGCGAAGTTGATGAACTGCTCCATTTCTGCCTGGGTGCAAGATGCGGTGCTGATGCAGTCATCGATGTAATGGTGGAAGAGTTGGGGAACAGTACCAGTACATACTGAAGAGGGACTGTTCGACATAACCTATAACACAAGCAGGTGTAGCTGGGGCCTATGTGGGTGCCCTTGGCAACCCCGTGGATTTGGAGAAAGTAGGAAGAAATGAAGGAGAAGTTATTGAGGGCAGAGACTAGTTTGGCAAGGTGGAAGAGGGCATTGGTGGGAGGGACTGGATGGGTCTGTTGGACAGGAAGGAACTAAAGACTGTAGGCCTTCTTTGTAGGGTATGGACGTGTATAGGGATTGAACGTCCATAGTAAAGATGAAGCGCTGGGGGCCAGGAAACTGGAAGGTACCAAAGAGGTGGAGGGCATGGTTTGTGTCCCAGATGTAGGTGGGGAGTGCCTGCACCAAGGGGGAGAGAATGGAGTCGAGGTAGGAAGAGATAAGTTTGGTGGAGCAGGAGCATGTGGAGACGATGGGTCGGCCGGGTTAGTTGGGCTTGTGGATATTGGGGAGCAGGTAGAACCAGGCAGTGTGGAGCTGGGAGTCTATAAGGCTGGAGGTGGTGGGAGGGAGGGCACTGGGAGCGATGAGATCATGGATAGTGTGGGAGACGGTGGCTTGATGGGCCATGATGGGGTCATGGTCAAGGGGGAGGAAGGACATGGTGTTGGACACCTCTCTGCCTTCCGCAAGAACCATTCCCTTTGCCACTCCTTAGTTCGTGCCACACTTCCCACCAACCACTCTAACCCGCCCAGTACCTTCCCCTGTAACTGTAAAAAATACAACACCTGTCCACACACCACCTTCCTCACCTCCATTCATGGCTCTAACAGCCCTTCCAAGTAAGACATAGCTTCATCTGCATCTTCTCCAACCTAGTCTACCGCGTCCGGCGCTCCCGATGTGGTTTTCTCTATGTCAGTGAGACCAAACTTAGACTAGTTGACCATTTCACTGAACATCTTCGCCTGGCCCGTAACGGCCAACCTAACCTTCCAGTCATTGCCCATTTCACCTCCCCGTTCCACTCCACCTCCGACATGTTCATCCTTGGCAGCGTCACAGTGACTTGGAACACAAATTTGAAGAACAACACCTTATCTTTCCCTGGGCACCCAACAGCCCAGAGGTCTCAACACTGAGTTCTCCAATTTCAAATAACCTTCCCACCCATCGTCCGCCTCCCTTTCCAGCCCCACCTCCTCCCTTCCATTCCACCTTCTGATCCTCCCTTCTAGCCACCAACTGGATTCATTCCGCCCATCAACCAGGTCGTACCTACCACCAGTGCCCACCTATCACTACCATTCCACTACCAACCCTTCACCTCCCCCCCACTTTATCTGCAGCTCTACCCCTACATCTAGTCCTGAAGAAGGGTAATACCCAAAGTGTTGACTGCTCCTTTCCTCCAGATGTTGTCTGTCCTGTTGTGTTCTTCCAGCTCCACACGTTGTTATCTCGTGTTCTTCCAGCCTCCTGTTTGTCTAATCATATACAATTACTCTTCCCTTCCCATTTGGATCCAAAGTGCTAACTTGTCTTAGATCCATGAGCGCTTACCTCTTGGACCAGCCTTCCATTTGGTACCTTATCAAAGACCTTCCTGAAATCCATGTAAACCACATCAACTGCATTACCCTCATCAATATAGTTACTCACCTTTCCAAAAAACTCAACTAAATTCATCAGAAAGGATCTCCCTCTAGCAAATCTGTGCTGACTATCCTGGATTAACCTCTGCTTTCCAAGTATTATTAATCCTGTCCTTCAGAATATTCCGATACTTTCCAATAATTTCCCTACCGCTGACATCAGACTAACTGGTCTGTAATTGCCTGGCTCATTCCTGCTGTCCTTCTTGAACAAAAGAACCACATTATTGGGCAGCACGGTGGCTCTGTGGTTAGCACTGCTGCCTCACACCCCCAGTAACCAGCATTCAAATCCACCCTTGGACTACTGTCTGTGTGGAGCTTGCACATTCTCCTCATGTCTATGTGGGTTTCCTCCCATAGTCCAAAGATGTGCAGGCTAGATGGATTGGCCATGCTAAATTGCCTGTAGTGTTCAGGGATGTGTAGATTAGGTGGGTAACAGAGGGATGGGTCTGGGTTGGTTATAGGGGGATGGGTCTGGGTGCGATGCTCCAAGGGTCAGTGTGGACTTGTTGGGCCAAAGGGCCTGTTTCCACACTGTAGGGAATCTATGATTATCTATGCCCCAGTCATCTGGCATTTTTCCTGTGGCCAGGAATGCTTTTCCTCCCATTATAGCCTGAGATACATCTCCTCAGGATGTTGGGATTTATGTACCTTTATGCCCGCTAAACATCTAAACACCTCCTCGTTAATCTTAATGTGTTCTAGAACCTCACCATCCCAAATAAAATCCCTACAATGTCTTTCTCCTCTGTAAATACAGAACAGAGGCATTCACTTAAGACCTCACCCATGTCCACTGGCTTCACGCACAGGTTGGCCCTTTGGCCTCTAATGGGTCCCACTCTTGCCCTGGTAATCCCCTTACACATAATATACTTATAAAAATCCTTGGGGTTTTCCCTGATCCCATATGCCAAAGATATTTTTGCAGCTCCTCTTTGCCCTCCTAATTTCTCCTTTAAGCAACCTCCTACTCTCGCCATGCTTTTGAAGAGACTCCTCTGTTTTTAATGCCCTATACCTGACATATGCTTCCTCCGGTGTTAATTTGGCTTCTGTGCTTCCCCATACCCTGCTCCAACTCCCCAGCCACATCACCTCCAACCATCCTGATATATTTTATCTATTATTCTGGCCTCAAAGTTCCAGTCGGCAGCGAAAGACCAGCGCTCAAAGCTGACCTTGAAGAAAGATGGTCACAAATATCCTGGGATCTTTGACTCAGTTTTCCCTTTTTCAAATGCCATTTTCGGTCTGGCACCAAGTTAGCACTGCAGCCTCACAGCACCAGGGACCCGGGTTCGATTCCAGCCTCAGGTGATTGTGTGGAGTTTGGGGGAATTCTCCACGTGTCTGCCTGGGTTTCCTCCAGGTGCTCTGGTTTCCTCCCACAGTCCAAAGATGTGCAGGCTAGGTGGATTGGCCATGTTAAATTGCTCATAGTGTTCAGGGGTGTGTGGGTTATAGGGGGATGGGTCTGGGTGCGATGCTCCAAGGGTCAGTATGGATTTTTTGGGCCGAAGGGCCTGTTTCCACACTGTAGGGATTCTAAAAAAAAGTCAAGAGATAAGAATATGCACTAAAATGGATTTAAATTTACTGCAGAAATTAGTGACAATTCTTGGAACATGCCACCACCCACTCCAGAAACCAATCTGAAACTGCCAATCGAATGACTCAGAGGGATAGAACACAACAAAATCTGCTGAGCAGCCAAACTACAAAAACCTTCATCAAGATGGTGCTGACAGAGGCAAGTCCAGCAACAGGAGATTTCCCACTGGAAGGGAATTGGTCCTCACCGGATTGAATCTAATCGGCCTGCAGTCAATCTAGTCTGACTAACTAGCGGGTAATTACTTGTATTAAATCACTCTGTATTGTTTTCAAGTTTAAGTTCTGGGCAATAAAACTGTTGGATTTGTATTGCAATTGTATTAGTCGTGATTCTCAATCTCTTGGATGTTAGAGCGTGCAGCAGTAATCAGTTAAGCAGGCAATCACATTGAAATATTCGCAGTCTCAGAGTTACAAATATTCAATATTCTTCACTCTTTATTTAGGTTTTCAGATGGCACAATGAATCCTGATTGTATTAAGATAGAAACTAGGATAGAGCTTTAAAATATCAGAAAAGAAAAACATGGCTTTTTTAAAAACAATAGGTGACATTTTTCATCATTATGGAGAAAGTTGACAAACTACAAATATATTTAAAAATAAGGTTTTCTGGGGTAGAGAAGCTATTTAGAGATAATCATGAATCTATTAAGAACTCAGTTACACCTCATACATCTAGCCATAACCTTTTCAAGATTTTTTACAATGATTTTAACAATGTTAAAAGTAGAAATGCTCATCAACTTAATCGATTTCATGAGATTGTAGTCTGGCATGGGGGTGGTGTGTGCATTGTTTCAAAACCGCATCCTCTGGAAGAGCAGAAAATCACTCTCTCAACTACTTCTGAATTTCTGTGCTGTCCTAGATTCCAGGTGTTGCTGTCAATTTTAGAGATATAATGATTGCCTGTGCTGAGAGTTTTGTTATCCTTACCACTGCAAAATCTCAGTCCACATATGTCTTACAGATATGAAAAGCATGCTGTATGGATAAACTGCCTTCATGAATAGAAAATAAAAACTGTTTATCAAAGTAACTGTAATTGGTTGCTGTCATACACAACAGGATTAAATCTGCACATTTGAACTCTGGGTCAAAAATTTTGCCCAGCAGGTCTGCGCATTGGGACTTTGGGTGTTGAAGACCAACAGGTCCGTCCTGTGGAATTAGCTGACCTTTACACCCAAATTCTCATAACATGCTACTGGCTGCATGATACTTACCTGATTTTCCAAAGACCCTTTGACAAAATTATGTCAGGTAATAAATGGAACCTATGCTGCAAGTTCATTCAGTGGGTGCAGGATGCAATGTTCAGTGAACTTAGCATGATGTGAGTGTGAGTGTGAGTGTGAGTGAGCTTCACCTCCTAGTTTGTGGAAGCCTCTGGAGACTTCTCTTGACAATGGTAAGGTGTACTACAGCACTTGCCTGCTGTTTGGCCGATTTCTGACTGAGCTGTCACAGCGTTGTGATTTAGCCTCGTTCAGGTAGAGTAAATCATGTCCCTTTAGTGCGGTACTGAGCTGTAGTGGGAACTTTGTCAATATGCCAGCTCTTTGTGGGCAGTGAGCCACAAATGGGCACCAGATTGAGGAAAAACAATGTACTGACAAGACGAGAACACTTTTCTCAGACTGACCTATGTTTTGTCGTATCTCAGTTCACAAAGGCTGAGATGGGACTGGTTATCTGCTCACTCATTCTGAACACATAGAAAATCATGTCTCCTTCCTTACATCTATGTATGCCAGAAATTTTAGTGCTGTATTATAAAAAAAACTCACTGTTGTGTTTATATTTTTAAGATAATGATAATTTATTTCTTGTTTTTTGAGGTTTTGTATGACAAAACAAGTGTTGTATTGATAAGACAACCTCTTGATAACTCATTAATAAAAGCAAACTTATCTAGGAATGTCAAATATATCTGTTGGATTGCATTACATGAGCAAAGTGCACATTTTTACCATTGAACAAATGATGGAAAAGAAAAGAAACTTCAGAGTAACTCTTGTATAACTGTGTAATATGATTATATAATGCTCAAGAAATTCCCCACAATGCAACTAATAATTTGTTTATGTTGTATGTTACTTCCTTACTTTCACCCCGAAGGTCACTTTATGACAAAGACCACTCAGTAAAACAAATGCTGACAGAAGTTCTGCTTCCAGTTTTGCCCTTTAGAATTATGAATTCAATTCTATATTGAGATTACTGCTATTATTTAATCTTCAGTGTCGATTTTCCAATCGCCTATACCAGTTGTCCAAGTGAAGAACAGGTGCAGGGGATCTGCAAATTGAGCAAACAGATTTTAGGTATGCTTGCATCTGGCTCTTTCCATCAATAAAATTCTATCCAGTTGCCATTGTGTGTGCTTGTGCATAATTTTTCCCACATTCTCATTAATGCCTCAGAATGTATAGTAAAAATATTTAAATGCAGCTGAACTCCTTCAACACAGACGTAAAATATCATCGACACCAAATGTCTGAAATAAAAGCATAAAATGAAGAAAAAAATCAGCAGGTCAGATGGTACCGATGGAGACAGACTGCATGTTTTAGGCTGGGAACTGTTCTTTAGGTTGGAATAGACGTTAGTTTGCAAAGACAAAAGGGGTCAAGGCTGGACTTATTTTTGAAGTGGAGGATGACATTACATTTGAAGGGGGAGGGCGCTGAGAAGACAAATTGAAATTAAAAATATTTGTAAAACATAGGCGATAACCTTTCTTCGGCCTCCTCTTGCTCATCCTACATGATCTAATCTGAAAATGAGTGAGCGAGTTCTTCTTCATCTGCAATTTTCTTAGTTGTGCAATGTCGCTCTGGTTGTAGCACACCATTATCATAATGGACACTTTTGTTTGGGAGTGCTGTAAGATGCCTGAAACACATTTAGTTCACAACTTCAATTCATCATCAATGTTCTATGTAATGGATTAAATGATAAAGTGTGTCTTGTTCAAGGAGTCCCACCCCTCACAGGTTAATTATAAGCTTGAAGTGAGTATCTTGTCTACTTTCTGGAACAAAAAGACCTGAAATGTTGATCTGCCACAACATAAAAGTAGAAACATCATGGCATTCCCAGGGAATCTAGTATAAGCATGTGCGAACAGCTTCTTGTGGTTGCACATCAGCTGCCAGTTGATGGCAGACATCCCTGTGGTTAGTAAAAATTCTGTGTTGATGTGGTGGTGTTCAGATTGCCATGAGTGTGTAGCTGATGGCACCCTGTAACTGTGGGAATCAAGCCAGACAGGCGAATCTGAGATCCTGCAGATTGTGGCTATTGTCACAAAAAGGAGAAATTGACATCATTATTGGCCCTGGCAAACAATCCATCAGTCACCTGCTTTGTGTATTTGTGTGCAGCTGACTGGAAATTCTGGGATAAATCACTGGCTGTGCCTCGAATGATCTGGAGTCAGAAATGTCGAGGGTGGTTCTCAATTTTGCATCTACTTGTGACCACCAAGTCCAGCCTGGAGCAGATCTACATCGAGGAAGCTGTGCATACTTCCCTCCTGTGTGCCACTCTACTGCACACCACTTCTCTGCATATTTCTCTCCTGTGTACCTCTCACTTCTGCACGTGCTATTCCCACCACAGTGTGTCACCCCTACTGTGGATGATGATGGTCTTCCTTTTCTGACATTCTATCAAACACACCCAATGTTGCCTCCCACCTCAGTCTTAATTGTCACTGTGAAAGCCTCCAATGTTGATAAAAAGCTGTATCCAAACAAGCACTCTCTGCCAAACGTTTGCCAGTGGGAACTGAGACACCAGCTGCAATTAGTGAGCTTTTATTCAGATGGGAAAATGATAAGTTTAAATACCCAGCTGAACAACTGCTCAAACTTGACTCCAATTCCTTGGTCAGCTTCCCAACCCCATGCTGCATCAGTTAAATTTGGAGCCAAGTTAAAACAATTTGCAAACACCTCATTAATGTCTCCTAAGGACATTAATTGCGGCGATAAGTACCAGCCTGCCTACAATAATTAAATCACCGACTTCACCAAATAGATTTTTCACAGGCATCCAGACCTTCCTCTGTGAAAACCAGAATTCAAATTGTGTTCTTGCTTGAAAAATAAAAGATATTAACACAACCTATCCATTCTTGGGAGGTTAAAATGTCCTCCATAGTATTTGAAATAGTCGTCCATGAAGGGGAAAACCAGGCAATAATTCAGATTGAAAGGACAATGGTTGTGGGCTTGTTCATGTGGATGGTAAATATTTTACAGCAGCAAGTTCTTGAAGGAATTTGAAGTCAACGGCAAGAGTTGAAATCCTTTCATCACCGTTAAAGCAGCAAAGTGGCCATTTTAGCAGTAGGAATGCTGTTCCTGAAGAATTAAACAATCCAACTGGCTCCACAAAATGGATTAGTCACTTTGTAGTCCTCTTCCTTACATAAACATTCTCAATCACGAAATGAGTGCAAGTGAAATCATGCATTAATCAAACAACATTCACCTTTGTTGTGTTTTTACATCTCCACTCTGATCATACTTTAGGAACATAAGAATTTGTTTTTAATTACTTCACAGGATGTGGCTTTTGCTGGCTAGGGTAACATTCATTGCCCAGCCCTAATTGTCCTGAAGTAAATGATGTTAAGGTGCCTTCCTGAACCTGATCAGGTCTTTTATTTTATGTTGTTGGGAAGCAAATTCCAGGATTTTCATGCAGCAGAATTGAAAGAACACTGATATAGTTCCAGGTCAGGATTGGGAGTGGCTTGGAGGGATTTTGCAGATGGTGGTCTTTCCCTGCAGCTGATACTCTTTTTCTCCTCAGTGGTGGGGGTCACAGGTTTAGAAGGTGCTGTCGAGGGACCTTGGTGAGTTGGTGCAATACGTTTTGTACACTATATCCACTGCTGCCACCATATCTTGATGTTGAAGGATCAATGTTAATACGATGAATGGGATACAAATCAAGTTGACTGCTTTGTACTAGATGGTGTAGAGCTTCATGAGTTTTGTTGGAGCTGTACTCAGGCAGGATTAAGCCATAGAGTCCCTAAAGCCTCTTCTGCTGTTTAATAAACTCATGGCTTCTCTGATCTTGGCCTCAACCCCATTCCCTGCTTTAATTCCATTTATAATCCTTCACTTCCTTACGGTGCAAGATGTCTAACTTAGTCTTGAATGTATCTATAAATTTCGCTTCCATGATCCTCAGGTGTTTTTAATTCTAAAGATTTACTCTTGGTCCATACATCACTCAAGTAGTCACAGCCTGCCAACTTGAAAATATTCAATTTATGCCCATTCTCTGATTATTTTCCATCAATCTATCCACTACCAATGTTAATGTTTAAACCCCCATCTCCATGAGCCCTCTTGCTTAATATATTTTTTTAGTATCATTGTGCACGGTTTTTGGAAATCAAAGTATACTGCAACTACAGATTGCACTTTATTTTCAATGTTAGTTATATCCTCAAAAAAAACCTGATGAAGTTGTCAATGGGGTTGCCTGTTTGTAAAACCAAATTGACTTATTCTAACTTATTTTACTTTTCTAATATTCTTAAGACTACCTTCGTAATAGACTTACCCTGTTTGTTCCTTATGGGCCTCACTCTTTCCTTCACTAATCTTTTTCTATTAATATGTTTGAAAAATACTGTACTCTTTGTTTTAGCATGGCCTGCCATTCTTTCCTCTTACCCTTCCTTTCTCCAGCCTTAGCCTCTCTCCTGCCTTCCAGATGATCTGCCTGATTCCTATTGCTGTTATATTTTTCTGGTATGCTTCATATGCCTCCTTTTCCCTCCTTATTTTATCATCATTATCCTTAATCATCCAAAGTACTCTATCTTTGGAAACCCCATATTTATTTCTGATGTGTATGTATCTGACTTGCACCCTATTCCTCTCTCTTGAAATTCTCCCATTTTTCAATCATTGTTTCCAATCAGCCTGCTTCAGTTCAACTTTTAGACCCTTACATCTGCCCTTTTATAAGTTGGAATCTAAATCATTAAATGATTTTTATCCTTTTCCAACTTATTATTGAACTTTATTGCATTGCGATTGCTATTTCCCAAATGTTCCCACTCAACTGTTTTCCACTTGGCATGTCTCATTTTCCACGACCGGATCCAGCACAGTTCCCTCCCTGATTGGAACCCAAAGGTTTTCCTGCACACGTTGCCAGAATTCCTCCCCTTTCCACGCTCCACACTTTAACCTTTTCCTATCTACCCTAAGGTAATTGAAATCACCAACAATTGCAATCCTACTTGTCCTGCAAATTTCCATAATCTACCTACAAATGCTTTCTTCTATTTCCTCCCCACTATATGGATTATTTATAAATACCCAAAAAAAAATCTCTGCTCCCTTCCAGTTTCTCACCTCCAACCATATAGATTCAATTCAGGAATTGAATCTTGCTCAAGGGCAGTGATGCTATCTTTGACCAAGACCGCAACACCTCATCCCTTTTTACCCACCCTATTTCTATTAAAAGCCTAGTAACCCAAGTGTTAAATATCCATTCCTAGTCTGGTTTGAGCCAAGTTTCTCTCAATGCTGCTATGTAATATTCCTCTAGAGCAATTTCTGCTTCCAGTTCCCCAATTTTATTCACTATATTCTGTGCATTTTCATGCATACAACACAAACCTGCCCTGATCTCTTTATTGCTTAGAAGATAAGGTCTTTGGTGATAAGGGAATAGATGTGTGAAACAGTATTATTGGAGAGAGACACAGTCTTTTGTGACACTGGCTTCCAGCCATCTCCAAGTTCGTTCAATCCTGCAATAAGGGTTTGGCTTTCATTGCCTTCCTGCCTTCTTTGTTCTTCCATGCCTCCTGACGCTCAATGTATCACCCTTCCTGTGGAGTGTTCTTCCCCTCATTACCATGGGTCCATACTCTGACAGGTCTGTCCTCATTGCCAGCTGGAGCCTTCCTTCTGGGTAGGTGTCTCCCCAGTTGTCTCCTGCTCTTCAGTCCTGATGACTCCAAAGGGTGCAAACTTTGATTTGATTTGTTAGTGTTACATGTACCCAGGTACAGTGCAAAATGTTTATTTTTTTGTGTGTGTAGTACAAGCAGATCATACCACGCAAAGTGCATTAAAGTAATAGAACAGAGCGAAGAATACAACGTTATGGCTGCAGAGTAGATACACAAAGAGTGAGATCAACATTAAATTTAAAATTTGAGAGGTATATTCAGAAGTTTAATAACAGGAGGGAACAAGCTGTTCTTAAATCTGCTGGTACATGTGTTTAAGCCTGACAGAAGAGGTTGGAAGAGATTATAACTAGGGTGGGAAAGGTCTTTGATTATGTTGGCAGGAAAGAGGCAGCAAGAAATATAGATGGAGTCAATAGACAGAAGGTTGGCATGAGTGATGGACTGGGCTGTGCTCACAACTCTCTGCAGTTTCTTATGGTCTTGGGCAAAACGGCTGCCGTACCGAACCGTAGCACAGCTGGATAGAATGCTTTCTGCGGTGAATCTGTAAAAACTGGTAAGTCTTTGTGAACATGCCAAATATCCATAGCCTCCTGAGGATGCAGAGGGTTGTGGTGCTTTCTTGACAGCAACATCAACATGGGTGGACCAGGACAGTTTATTGGTGACCATTACTCCTCGGAACTTGATGCTCTCGACTATCTCCACTTCAGCACCATTGATGCAGAAAGGACCATGCTCTCCACCTTGCTTCCTGAAGTTAATGACCAGCTTTTTCATTTTGTTGACATTGAGGGAGAGTTTAAGGTTTTAGCAAAGATTTGTAGCTGGGGTTGTAGGTGATGTTGTTGACTTGATGTCGTTAGGCCGTTTAAATAGTGTCGTAATACGTCTCATGAGAGGAGAAGAAAACAACAATCAGCTTCCAGTTCTGGACTTCAAAGTTGAACGCATGACCAATAGGGAGTTCCAAGCCTCAGTATACAGGAAAACAACCCACACTGACCAAATCCTCAACTTCCACACCAACCACCCCAACATCCACAAATAAAGCTGTGTTAGGACATTATTTAAATGGGCCACCACTCACTGCAACTCGCCAGAACTACACAGGAAAAAGGAAGAGCACCAGTACAAAAGGCCACAGCCATGCTACAACAAACACTCACAAGGATTAAAGACCCCATTCCCACAACATGCAGAACCAATGTAGTTTACAAAATATCACGCAAAGAATGATATAAACATTACATTGGACAGACAGGAAGGAAATTAACCATCAGAATACACAAACATCAGGTAGCAGCAAAACTGCATGACGAACTTTCCTTCATATCAGTACATTAGGACAATGAAGGCCATCAGTTTAACTGGGATAGTGTAACCATAGTAGCCTAAGCCAAACATAGACACGCACAGGAATTCCTAGAGGCATGGTTCTCTACTCGTGATGCAATCAACAAACATAGAATTGGACCTCATTACAGACCAATACAGAACAAAACTGGAAATGACACTACTCACCACAACGGACCAGACAGTATAAATTCCAAATGATGTGTCCACATCGCTTCATCAGAGGCCTCACTGATGATGTCACCTAGCATGACAAAACGTCTGAACGAAAATAAGCCAGCTCGGCGAGCAAGTCAACAACTTAATCGAGGGATAGTAGGAACTGCAGATGCTGGAGAATCTGACGTAACAAGGTGTAGAGCTGAATGAACACAGCAGGCCAAGCAGCATCAGAGGAGCAGGAAAGCTGACGTTTCGGGCCTGGACCCTTCTTCAGAAATCAAATCATGTGATCATCCAGCTCTACATCTTGTTATCACAAACAAGACAGTGCTGTGTCGGCATACAGTGCGGTGGGGGATGGTATTAAAAAATTTGGGAACAGACATCGTCTGGCCACCAGTTTTTGAAGGGTCCAGTTTTAGGAGAGTCCCACTTTGCCTGAGAACATTAGACCTCGGGACTAATTTTTTAACTTGTTTTGCAAGATTAATTCATTAATGTCCCAGAAAGTATAAAAATTGAATCTGTTTCTGGCTGGAGTGGAGATCACTTCATACCAGGGGTGAGTACTTTGTAAATTATTCAAGCCAAGGATAGATTTTTGACTAGTTTAGATTTCTTAAGAAGGTCTGAGGTGAAGTTTACAGAATTTTACGTTTTAAAATGACAGTGTTATCTTTATTGGTGCAAATGTTTGTATTAGTGATTTTCGTCGCCCTTGGCTTAGGCACTTTACAGACTTGAGGTCTCAATATTGAATTCCATAACTTCATAAATTGACCAGGTGATGTCAGTTGTGTTGTGATTCATTGGAACATTGCAGCAAGGCCAGGGCAGAAATGACAGCAAGGTGTTTTTTGAAATAAGAACATAAAAACTAGGAGCAGAAGATAACACAGCCCCTCAAGCCTACTCCACCAGTCAATACGATCATGGCTATTCTCATGATGGCCTCAACTCCATTTTCCTTCCTCTCTCCATAACCCTTTAACTCTGTCACTAATTAAAAATCAATCTCCTCCTTAAATTGATTCAGTGTCTCAGTGTCCACCACAGTCTGGGGTAGTGAATTCCACAGATCGAGAGAATTAATTTCTCTTCATCTCTGTTTTAAATCTTCTACCCATATACTAAAACTGTGACCTCTCATTCTAGATAGTCCTGCAAGAGGAAACACGTGCTCTACATCTAGACATATAGCAAGCAACTGGAAGATTGGAGTGATTTCTATGGACAGAACAGAGGCATTGCTCAAGTGGTCATCCAGTCCAGACAGTAAGTCAGAAGTGCAGGACATGGGTCAGATGTGGTTGAGGGCCCTGTCGATTACAGAAGGTCAGGTGGTGGGGGGGGG
>JAHRHZ010000248.1:27809288-27856677 GCA_024137785.1 Ginglymostoma cirratum | reverse complement strand
TCTCTATAGTTTACACTATTGATTTCTACATTTTGATTAATTTTATAAATAACTTTTTAAGGTAATTATATAACTTGTGGTTGCTTTCTCGTGGTCTAGCGTTTTTGACGCATTGAGGTCTCTAAATCACACTTTACCCTGCGTTCTGAACAAAGCCAGGAGTTGTAACAAGTATCATTTTCTCTAGGTCAGACAAGACTGCTAGAAAATTCAAATCTGAAAATAGAACTATCAATATTTTTGCATATCATATCCTTCTTTATTGGCAAATCAAACTGAATTCAGGAGATGTGTTCATTTCTTATGGGAGGAAGAAAACTCATTACTATTGACATGGCTTAAATTGTTCTAATGGTGATTTCTGAAAACTATTTAAAAATCATTATCAGAAAAGGAATATTATTTAAACCGCATAATGTCAACAAACATTACATAAATTAGACTATAAATCATTAAGAATTGAAAATAGTTTCTGCCCTTTCCTCTGACTGACTTCACACAGTCTGACTATACTGTACTGAATACGAAAATATCAATCATCCCTGCTTTCTGTTTGTTCGATTGTTATATTTATGCTACACTTTCTTCTCTGTTTGTTATCAGCCATTCCTCTGCCTTGGCTCCTTTTTTGTCTGCTTCTGCTTTAATCTCATATGGATCCTGAGTAACCTGAAGAAAGGTATTGATAATCAGAAATCTATCAGTATCTACCTCAAACGTACTCGAAGACTGGACTTCCACAGCCCTGTGTGATAGACAATTCCAAAGGTTCACAAGTAAAAAAGAGAAGAGTTACAGGGAGGTGGTCACACCCAAGGTACAGGAAAAAGGTAGCTGGGTGACTGTCAGGAAGGGGAAAGGGAATAGGCAGACAGTGCAGGGATCCCCTGTGGCCATTCCCCTCAATAATGAGTATACCATTTTGGATACTGCTGGGGAGGATGACCTACAGGGGAAGGCCATAACGGACAGGTCTCTGGCACTGAGCATGGTCCTGTAGCACAGAAGGGAAGGGGGGAGAATAGGAGAGCAATAGCAGTGGGGAATTCAATAGTAAGAGGCACAGGCAGGCGGTTCTGTGGACACGAACGAGACGACCTGATGGTATGTTGTCTCCTGGGTGCCAGGGTCCGTGATGTCTCGGATTGCGTCTTCAAAAGTTTTAAGGGGGACTGTGAGCAACCAGCAGTCATGGTGCACATCGGTACCAATGACATAGGTAGAAAAAGGACTGAGAATGTGAAAAACGAGTACAAAGAGTTAGGTTGGAAGCTGAAGTCCAGGACAAACAGGGTCATTATCTCTGGATTACTACCAGTGCCATGTGATAACGAGGTAAGAAATAGGGAGAGAGTGCAGCTAAACACATGGCTACAGGGCTGGTGTAGGAGGGAGGGCTTCCATTTTGTGGATAACTGGAGCACATTCTGGGGAAGGTGGGACCTGTACAGTAAGGACGGGTTGCACCAGAACTGGAAGGGCACAAATATCCTGGGAGGGAGGTTTGCTCAAGCTATATGGGATGGTTTAAACTAGATTGGCAGGGGGTGGGGAACGGGATTTGTAATTCAGAGGATGAGGTATTCAGCCTTTCAACAGACACAACAGGGAGTGAGGTTGTTAATAAAGAAATGCGGTCGATGGAGCGAAATTGCGGACACGGATGGTTTGAAGCGTGTATACTTCAATGCTAGAAGTATCAGAAATAAGGCAGATGAACTTCGAGCGTGGGTCGGTACTTGGAACTACAATGTTGTGGCCATTACAGAAACTTGGGTAACTCAGGGACAGGAATGGTTGTTGGATGTTCTAGGATTTAGAAGCTTTAAAAGAAATAGAGAGGGTGGTAAAAGAGGCAGGGGAGTGGCATTGCTAGTCGGGGCTAGTTTCGCAGCTACTGAAAGGCAGTTCGAGAATGATATGTTTGCAGTCAGTTTGGGTTGAGGTTAGGAACAAGAAAGGAGCAGTCACTTTGTTGGGGGTTTTTTACAGACCCCCTAATAGTTGCAGAGAAGTGGAGGAGCGGATTGGGTGGCAGATACTGGAAGGGTGCAGAAGTCAGGTGCAGTGTTGTAGTCATGGGTGACTTCAACTTTCCAAATATTGATTGGAAACGTTTTAGTTGTAATAGTTTAGATGGAGCGGATTTTGTCCAGTGCATTCTGGAAGGATTCCTGACACAGTATGTAGATGGACCAACATGAGGAGAGGTCACTTTGGATTTGGTGCTTGGTAATGAACCGGGCCAAGTGTTAAACCTGTTGGTCAGAGAGCATTTTGGTGGTAGTGATCATAACTCTGTTACTTTGACAATAGTCATGGAAAAGGATAGCTACATACAGCAGGGTAAGGTTTATAATTGGGGAAAAGGTAATTACAATTCTGTTAGGCAAGAACTGGGTAACATAAAATGGGAAGAGATGCTGTCAGGGAAGAGCACTATAGAAATGTGAAGGTTGTTTAAGGAATGCATACTGTGTGTGCTCGATATGCTTGTCCCTAGCAGGAAGGGAAGATGCTTTTGAGTGAGGGAGCCTTGGTTCTCAAGAGAGGTCGAAAGACTGGTTAAGAGGAAGAAGGATGCTTATGTAAGGTTTAGGAAACAAGGATCAGAAAAGGCTCTCGAGGGATACAAGTTATCCAGGAAGGAGCTGAAGAAAAGGCTTAGGAGAGCTATAGGGGGGCATGAGAAAACCTTGGCAGATAGAATCAAGGAAAGCTCCAAGGCTTTTTACAAGTATGTGAGGAATAAGAGAATTACCAGAGATAGGGAAGGGCCAATCAAGGATTGTAAAGGGAATTTGTGCACGGAGCCTAAAGAGATAGGAGATGTCCTTAATGAATACTTTTCTTCAGTATTCACAACTGAAAGGGACCTAGTTGTAGAGGAGGACGGTGTGAAACAGGCTGGTAGGCTAGAGCAAGTGGATGTTAGTAAGGAAGATGTGCTAGCAATTTTGAGGAACTTGACAATAGATAAACTCCCCGGGCCTCATGGAATTTATCCAAGGGTTCTATGGGAAACGAGGGAAGAGATTGCAGGGCCTTTGGTGACATCTTTTCGTCCTCACTGTCCACGGGTATAGTGCCGGAAGATTGGAGAGAGGCAAACGTCATTCCCTTGTTCAAAAAAGGGTTTAAGGATAACCCCAGAAATTACAGGCCAGTTAGTCTTACTTCAGCGGTGGGCAAGTTATTGGAAAGGGCTCTGAGAGATAGAATTTATGATCACTTGGGTAGGCATAGTTTGATTTGTGATAGTCAGCATGGATTTGTGAGGGGTAGATCATGCCTCACAAAGCTTATTGAATTATTTGAAGAGGTAACCAAACACGTGAATGAAGCTGGAGCAGTGGATGTGGTATACATGGATTTAAGTAAGGTGTTTGATAAGGTTCCCCATGGTAGGCTCAAGCAGGAAGTAAGGAGGCATGGGTAGGGGAAAATGTGGCAGATTGGGTTCAGAATTGGCTAACCCTTAGAAGACAAAGGGTGGTAGTGGACAGAAAATCTTCAACATAGTGCTCAGTTACGAGTGGTGTACCACAAGGATCAGTTCTACGTCCTCTTCTATTTGTGATTTTTGTAAATGATTTAGATGTAGGAGTAGAAGCCTGGATTAGTAAGTTTGCGAACGATACGAAGGTGGGTCGAGTTGTGTACAGTGCGGAGGGCTGTTCTAGGTTACAAAGTGACATTGAGAGGATGCAGAGCTGGTCGGAGAAGTGGCAGACGGAGTTTAACCCTGAAAAGTGTGAAGTGATTCATTTTGGAAGGACAAACTTGAAAGCAGAATACAGGGTTAACAGAAAGATTCTTGGCAGTGTGGAGGAGCAGAAGGATCTTGGGGTTCATGTCCACAGTTCCCTGAAAGCTGCCACCCAGGTGGATAGAGCTGTTAAGAAGGCGTATGGTGTGTTAGCTTTCATTAATAGAGGGATTGAGTTCAAGAGCTGTAAAGTTATGCTCCAGCTATACAAAAGCCTGGTTCAGCCACATCTGGAGTATTGTGTCCAGTTCTGATTGCCGCATTACAGGAAAGATGTGGAAGCATTGGAAAAGGTGCAGAGGAGATTTACCAGGATGTTGCCTGAAATGAAGGGACGGTCTTATGAGGAAAGGTTGAGAGAGCTAGGGCTTTTCTCTTTAGAACAACGAAGGATGAGAGGTGACTTGATAGGGGTGTACAAAATGATCAGAGGTATAGATACAGTGGACAGCCAGAGACTTATTCCTAGGTTGGAGGTAGCTATTATGAGGGGGCATAGTTTTAAAGTGAGTGGAGGTAGATATAGGGGAGACTTCAGAGGTAGGTTCTTTACTCAAAGAGTGGTAGGGGCGTGGAATGCATTGCCGGAGAGGGTAGTGGAGGCGGCCTCATTAGGGGCGTTTAAGCGGCTATTAGATAGGCATATGGCTGATAGTATAAGGTAGGGGTGGAGGTTAGATAGACCTGAGGTTTAAGGTGAAAGTTCGGCACAACATCGTGGGCCAAAGGGACTGTACTGTGTTGTATTGTTCTATGATCTATGTTCTATGTTCTAAAAACATTTCCCTGCTCGGATCTAAGTAGCATTCACCTTATTTTTAAATTATGTCCCCTGGTTCGAGACTCCCCAACCAGGGGACACACCTTATCTGCATTGAACCCCACCTATCCATTTAGGCATTATGCAAGTTAGATCGCCTCTCAATTTTCAAAACTGTGGAGAGTACAGACTCAGTTTTCCCCAGTGCCTCCTCAGAGGACAGTCCCAAGTCTGGTGAACAAGTCTGGTGAACATTTGTTTCATCCTCCTGTGATAATCATATTTTCCTTGAGATAAGTAGCCCCTACTCCATGTGTGGTCGAGCCAAGTTCCAATTCAATTGAAGCGAGACTTTGTTACTCCTGTATTTAAATCATCTTGCAAATAAGGTGAGCATTCCATAGCTTGCTGCATTTGTGTGTTATCCTTAAGTAACTTTTAAGCCTTTTAGGTCTCTTTGTACATCCGCACTTTCCAACCTCTTATTATTTAATACTCTGCATCTGTTTCTCCTTCCAAAGTGGATAACCTCATATTTTTCCACACTCTGTTCCATCTGCTGTCTTCTACATTCTACATGCTACATTCACTACGCCTGTCCAGATTCCCCGAAGTGACTTTACTTCCTCACCACACACATTTCCACTTATCTTTGTATCAGCTGTAAATTTGGAAATATGACATTTGGTCCTCATCTCCAAAACAGTGGTATATACTCTGAACAGCTGGAGCATAAGTACTGAGTCTTGCAGTACTACCCGCTAGTCAGAAGCCTGCCAACATGAGAATGACCCAGTTAGTTCTGTTTTCTGCTTCCTGTCTGTTGGCCAATTGATGATCTACGCCAGTACATTCCCCCTTATCCCATTGGCTTTAATTTTTCCATCCAGGTTTCTGCGGGAAATTTTCTCAAAAGCATTCTAAAAACCTAAAAACGACGCGTCGATCAATTCTACTATGTTAACTTTGTTTGTAACATCTTCTGAACACTGACAATTCATCAAACACAATTTCCCATTTGTAAATCCATGCTGACAATGCCCATTCAGATCGTCATCATCCACATGTCTATTTACCTTATCCTTTAGATTCTAGCACTTTCCCAAATACTGATGTAAGACTGTTTCAGGGATAGTAGGAAATGCAGATGCTGGAGAATCTGAGATAACAAGGTGTAGAGCTGGATGAACACAGCAGGCCAAGCAGCGTAAGAGGAGCAGGAAGGCTGACGTTTCGGGCCTAGACCCTTCTTCAGAAATGGGGGAGGGGAACGGGGTTCTGAAATAAATAGGGAGAAGGGGGAGGCATATAGAAGATGGAGAGAGGAGAAGATAGGTGCAGAGAAGACAGACCAGGCAAAGAGGTGGGGATGGAGCCAGTAAAGGTGAGTGTAGGTGGGGAGGTAGAGAGGAGATAGGTCAGTCAAGGGGGGACAGACAGGTCAAGGGGACGGGATGAGGTTAGTAGGTAGCAGATGGGGATGGGGCTTGAGGTGGGAGGATTGGAGAGGTGGGAGGAAGGACAGGTTAGGGAGGCGGGGACGAGCTGGGCTGGTTTTGGGATGCGGTAGGGGGAAGGGAGATTTTGAAGCTTGTGAAGTCCCCATTGATACCATTGGGCTGCAGGGTTCCCTAGCGGAATATGAGTGGCTGTTCCTGCAGCCTTCGGGTAGCATCGCTGTGGCACTGCAAGGAGGCTCAGGATGGATATGTCGTGTGCGGAATGGGAGGGGGAGTTGAAATGGTTTGCGACGGGGAGGTGCAGTTGTTTAGTGTGAACCGAGCATCGGTAATCTGCAAAGCAGTCCCCAAGCCTCTGCTTGGCTTCTCCGATGTAGAGGAGGCCACAACAGGAACAGCAGATGCAGCATACCACATTAGCAGATGAGCAGGTGAATATCTGCTTGATGTGGAAAGTCTTCTTGGGGCCTGGGATTGGGGTGGGGGTGGAGGTGTAGCACTTCCTGCGGTTGTAGGGAAAAGTGCCAGGTGAGGTGGGTCTGGAGGGGAGTGTGGAGCGGACAAGGGAGTCATGGAGAGAGTGGTCCCTCTGGAAAGCAGATAAGGGTGGGGAGGGCAAAATGTCTTTGATGGTGGGGTCGGATTGCAGATGGCGGAAATGTCGGAGGATGATGCGTTGGATCCGGACGTTGGTGGGGTGGTACGTGAGGATGTGGGGGTTCTGTTTTGGTTGTTATTGCGGGGAGGGAGTGTGAGGGATGAGTTGCGGGAAATGCGGGAGACCCGGTCGAGGGTGTTCTCAACCACTGAGGGGGGGATATTGCGGTCCTTGAAAAACGAGGACATCTGAGATGTACGGGAGTGGAATGCCTCATCCTGAGAGCAGATGCGGCGGAGGCGAAGGAATTGGGAATAGGGGATGGCATTTTTGCAGGAAGGTAGGTGGGAGGAGGTGTATTCTAGGTAGCTGTGGGAGTCGGTGGACTTGAAGTGGCTATCGGTTTCTAGGTGATTGCCAGAGATGGAGACAGAGAGGTCCAGGAAGGAGAGAGAGGTATTGGAGCTGATCCAGGTGAACTTAAGGTAGGGGTGGAATGTGTTGGTGAAGTGGATGAACTGTTCGAGCTCCTCGTGGGACTGCGAGGCGACGCCGATACAGCCATTAATGTAACAGAGGAAGAGATGGGGTTTTGGGCCAGTGTAGGTACGGAAGAGGGATTGTTCCACGTCCCCCCGTCAGTGGTCAAGTATGCCCTCGAACGTGTCTCCTGAATTTCCCGCAACTCATCCCTCACACTCCCTCCCAGCAGTAACAACCCAAACAGAATCCCCCTCATCCTCACGTACCACCCCACCAACCTCCGGATCCAACACATCATCCTCTGACATTTCCGCCATCTGCAATCCGACTCCACCACCAAAGACATTTTTCCCTCCCCACCCTTATCTGCTTTCCAGAGGGACCACTCTCTCCGTGACTCCCTTGTTCGCTCCACACTCCCCTCCAGACCCACCTCACCCGGCACTTTTCCCTGCATCCGCAGGAAGTGCTACACCTGCCCCTACACCTCCTCCCTCACCCCAATCCCAGGCCCCAAGAAGACTTTCCACATCAAGCAGATGTTCACCTGCACATCTGCCAATGTGGTATACTGCATCCGCTGTACCCGTTGTGGCTTCCTCTACATCGGGGAAACCAAGCGGAAGCTTGGGGATCGCTTTGCAGAACACCTTCGCTCGGTTCGCACTAAACAACTGCACGTCCCCGTCGCAAACCATTTCAACTCCCCTTCCCATTCCACAGATGACATGTCCATTCTGGGCTTCCTGCAGTGCCACAACGATGCTACCTGATGGTTGCAGGAACAGCAACTCATATTCCGCTAGGGAACCCTGCAGCCCAATGGTACCAATGGGGTCTTCACAAGCTTCAAAATCTCCCCTCCCACTACCACATCCCAAAACCAGCCCAGCTCAGCCCCGCCTCCCTAACCTGTCCTTCCTCCCACCTACTCCTTCCTCCCCCCTCAAGCCGCACCCCCATCTCCTCCCTACTAACCTCATCCCGTCCCCTTGACCTGTCTGTCCTCCTTTGACTGACCTATCTCCTCCCCACCTCCCCACCTACACTCACCTTTACTGGCTCCATCCCCACCTCTTTGCCCGGTCTGTCTCCTCTCCACCTATCTTCTCCTCCATCCATCTTCTATCAGCCTCCCCTCTCTTCCTATTTATTTCAGAACCCCGTTCCCCTCCCCCATTTCTGAAGAAGGGTCCAGACCCGAAACGTCAGCCTTCCTGCTCCTCTGATGCTGCTTGGCCTGCTCTGTTCATCCAGCTCTACAACTTGTTATCTCTGATGTAAGACTGATAGGCCTGTAGTTTGCTGTTTTCTCCGTTTCCCCATTCGATAGCTGTTATGTGAGAATAGAATGTTGTTAGTGGCTTCTGTATGGGCAACAAACAAGGAGTGAACACGTACTTGGACAAGAAGAAATCATAGTATGCTCCCATGTGATGGACGGTGAATGATGCCATGTGGTGAAGAGAATTGGTCAGAATGGTGGGGCAAGGAGGAGAATAATGTCACAGTTCTTGGTGAGAAAAAAAATTATGATCTCTACTCCCAATTGCAACTTTTCACATGATATTAAAACATTTTCTATATTGTAAGGTGATGCTTCTGGAGCTACCTGTCTCAGTTACATCTTCTGAGATCTGCTGAAAGTCTTTTCTTGCAATCTATTTGTCATTGAGGGGAAATAAACTTTCCCCCTCACCCTCACCTCTAAAATCAGGATCTTAAGCAAAGATTCCAAAAGTCTGGTGGCTTGCTTTCTGTTTGCGAGCTGTAGAATATCTCCTGCAATTGCCTGATGGAAAACTTTGCCAGAAGTATACATCCGCCAAAAGTAATCACACCATCAGTAAGACCATTCGACGTACTGTCACTAGCATTCGTCTCTGCCCTAGTTCATCTACTGTCAAATTGTCCCTTTAAGATACAAACATATTAAATAACTCATCTCCTAGCTTGCCAAAGCTTGTCCACCATTACAAGTGACAAGTCAGGAGTGTGACGGAATACTGGTCACTGGATGAGTGAAACTCCACCAGTGCTCAAGAACCTTGGCACAATCCAGCACAAAGCAATTTGCTTGATTGACACCACATCCGCTGCCTCCACCATCGATGTTCAGTCGCAGCAGTGTGTACCATCTACAAGATGCACTGCAAAAATTTACCACGGCTCCTTAGACCACACCTTCCAAACCCACAACTACTACCATTTAGAAGGTCAAGGATTACAAATACATAGAAGCACCACCACTTGCAATTTTCCCTCCATGTCACTCTCTATCCTGACTTGGAAATATATCGCATCCCATCAATGTCACTGGATCAAAATCTTGAAATCCCCATCTTATGGCATTTTGGGCATACTTTCACCAAATGTTTCAAGTAGGCAGCTCACCACCACCTACTCAAGGGCCTCTAGAGATGGACATTAATGCATAACCTTGATGTATAGCCTCTGAATTGAAGGGACCACATTTGTGTCGCTGATTTCATGGGCAACTCCCATGCATGTCTTTTGGATTCAGAGCCATCCCGTCACAGTGAAAGATTGCCTCAATTCAAAATTCTATGTGTTGCAGCTACAACACACCTTCTGGTCAGCAATCACTGTCTAGCCTTGTTAAATATACTGTCAGGTCTCATTTAAATTTGTTTGGACGAGTTCTCATCCAACCTCATTGATAACAGGAAAATGTATACTTCCTGCATTGAATGGTGGTCCTCCTGGAGTATATTTTTTTTCATTCATTGAATGTGGGCATCACTGGCTGCACCATTGTTTATTGCCCATCTACAGATGCTCTTCAGAAAGTGAAGTTAGCTAACCACCACCTCCTCTAGGGCAGCTACGGATGGACAGTAAATACTAGCCAAGACAGCAACGCCGCATCCCATGAATGAATTTTTTTTAAAGAAACTTATTTAAAGTAGCAGTCAGTAACTGATTTACATGCTACAATTGCGAGGCTGACAGATTCAAATGGGATGTTCTCTGTTCATCTATAATCCTACCTGGGTGAAAGCTAGTATCGTTTGCAATTATGTCAATCTCAGTGCAATTTCACTTTTAGGGAATTTAACTCCTGGCAAGCACCTGAACCTGCCTCCCATTCAGATCTTTCCCTTAGTTTCTCATGAGAAGTTCCATCTTTTCAATCTTTTTTTCTCTTCAGTAAAATCTACAAGAAACCATGACACAGCATGTTTTGTTTGTTGCCTGAATTATAATGTTGCCTGGAATCCTAAAATGTCAGTTTAAGTGTTGAACCTCTTGTGTTAATGCTATCTTTATCATAAAAAAACTTAGATATTTAAATCAACCTCACTTGATAAGCTCAAGGTAAACTTGGTAGTGAGTACCAGACCTCATTATCCTTGAGCCAGCAAGCTGTGAATACCAGAGAGGTGCCCCCAGGCAGCTCATCAGTGAGGGAGAATACAAGGTACTGATTTATATGATTAGGGGAACAGAGGTTGAAATTGGACCGCGTGGGGATCTGGGGTGGAAGTAATGTTGCAAATGTGTTGGCGTCGGTAACTGTTAATAACTCATGTTATTTGAATTTAGGGTTGGGAGCAGTACTCTTGCTCCTGCCAGCTCCATTTCAAATATATTTCAAAAGCTTCCTAGATGGTACCCTGCTGATGGGCCTTTTAAGAGCTTATATTCATTCACCTTTAGATCTAGTTTAAATGGAAGGAGTTGTTGCCATTTTAGGGGCAAGCCCTGGATACTTTCTTTCTTTCTATACCAAAATGAGTGGCCTTACATTCCATCTCAAAAAAGCACATGTGCTTTCTGCCAGCCATGTTGGAGATTTTTTTAAGCTAAGAAGTTTCCAGCTAAGCACAAAGAAACGTTAGCCCCATTAGTGTGTTAGTTATAACTAGGGAGAAGGGAATGTGTGATTATATTTTTTGAAAGACAATTATTTTGTAATTGCTCACTGGAGTGCTGCCAAATTCTCAAGGGGTGTTGCTCCCAATACCACACAACAATATAATGGTGATTTACTTTGATCAAAGGAGAAAGGAAATTATTGTAAGCACCAATTACTGTGAGGAAAAGTGTCTAGCTCATCATCATATATATATATATATATATGCACTTCAATTAGATGTATAGTTTATAGTGCAAGTTTGGCACTGTACATAATTTTACTGATGTACCAGTGGATTCAAGGTTAGTATACAAGAATAAAAGGTAGTGGTATGTGTAGAGACAAATTCAAATTCTGCTCAGTGTCATCCTGACACCCCAAACAAGGCCTTGAAAATAGTTCAGCAAAAGGCATTATTCTTGAAACAGCAGCTTTCTGTATAAAACAGATTTGAGAATATCATGAAAAGTCAGTTGAAATTAATTGATATTGCACATCCTTGATGAACTGTTTGATGTAGTCAAGTGATAGCTGATGAATTCTCTTTCAAGAGGAAATTATCAAATAAAATTTGACCTCCAAATGAAAGGTTAATCAAAATCTTTAAGATGCCAAAAAAAGGTTCATTTATCCGAGTGTTAATACAGACAAGCAGACTCAGACACAGTTACATACTAGAAAACTCCTGGTGGTCTTGCTGAGTGAGCCAAAACTTCTTTGTTTTGAAAAAAATTATGTTTTGATAAACAATGTCCAATGCTTGTGTTTTGATACTGCAGGGCCCTTAGCATGATTTGTATTTATCTGGATGGTATAAATAAGCCGTATTTATGCAAAGTGTCAAAAGTGGCTCAGTAAGATTATTCTCCCAGCTGAGACAGAAGGTCATAGGATCAAATGCCTCTGCAGTGACTTGAAAACTAATCCAGGTTGAAACATCAGTAGCAGCATTGAGATATTGCAGGACCATCAATGGTGAAGAGTTTAACCTGTATGCTCTCCCAGATTGGTGTAATTGATCCCACAGCACTATTAGAAGATAAGCAGTGGAGATTTCCTGGCCAAAATGTATTCATCAGTCATCATTTAAAGCAGATGATCTGGCAACTTGTGTAATTGATTTTTCATGGAACTTTTACACCCCAAAAGTACTTCAATGGCTGTAAAGTATTTTAAGATGTCCTGAGATCCTGAGGGCATTATACAAATGCAGGTATTTGTTTTAATCTGTACTCACGTCAGATGTCAAACTACAATTAAAGGCCTGAGGGATTAGTTTCAAATCCACTAATAGGGCTGTGAAACTGTTTGGTTCGTGACCATTATGCAGCTTTGTCTCTATTCAAGTCACTGCTCAAGTTTAAAGTTTCTTTTAAAGCCACGTTACTTTAACAAGGTCAGAAGTTAATAGACGTGTAACAGACTCCAAGAATAGCAATTAATTAGCACAAATTTCTTCAACTCTTTTTACCCAACCTTTGTTCTATATCCTTGTTACCCTTACATAACAAAAATCTGATCCCATTCTCAAAATTTCAGCTGATCCAGACTTTTTGAAGAAGAGACCTACAGTCTTATTGTCACTTGTGAGAAAAAGTGTTTCTTCATTTCACTTCTGAATGGCCTCAGTTTTAAGATTGTAACTTTGTTCAGGATTTTTCACTGCTTCCCTGGTCTTGCCCTAGATGTGTGCAAATTGCAGTGTTACATTGGAGTGTCACCATGATGCTTTGTTAAATTCCTTTGGGGGTGTTCAGCTAAGAATGCTACAGTGATGTAAATTGAGTGGTTTACATATATTTTAATATCATTTAATTAAGCTTTGCTTACTGCTTTTATAGTTAGTGAGAGGGTGGCACACATTAGTAACACACTGGAACCTCAAAAGAGTCAGGGGACAGAGGTGAGTGTAATTGCCATCACTAAGGAGAAGGTGATGGGGAAGCTAAAAGACCTGAAGTTGAATAAATCACCTGGACCAGAAGAACTGCACCCCAAGTTTCTGAATGAGATAGCTAAGGAGATTGTGGAGGTATTGATTGTGATCTTTCAGAATCACTGGCGTCAGGAGTATCCCAGAGGACTGTAGAACAGCTAATGTAACACCCCTGTTTAAGAAGGGACGGGGACAAAAGATGGAAAATTATAGGCAAGTTAGCCTGACCTTGTACATTAGTAAGACTTTAGAATCCATTATTAAGAATGAGATTGTGGAGCACTTGGAAGTACATGGTAAAATAGGGCTGAGTCAGTGCAGCTTTATTAAGGGGAGGTCATATCTAACAAATCTGTTAGAATTCTTTGAGGAAGTAATGAGCACATTAGACAGAGAGAGACAAAGGTTGTGATCTATTTGGATTTCCAGAAAGCTTTTGACAAGGCGCCACACTGGAGGCTGCTAAATAAGATAAGAGCCCATTGTGTTGGGGGCAAGGTACTGGCATGGATAGAGGATTGGCTGACAGGCAGAAGGCAGAGAATGGGGATAAAGGGAGATAGCAAGAACTGCAGATGCTGGAGTCAGAGATAACACAGTGTAGAACTGGAGGAACACAGCAGGTCAAGCAGCATCAGAGGAGCAGGAAAGTTGATGTTTCGGGTCAGGACCCTTCTTAAGAATTGGCCCACACTGTGTTGATGGAGAAAAAGGAGTCTTTTTCAGGATGGCAGCTAATGGCTAGGGGGGTTCTGCAAGGGTCAGTGTTGAGAACACAAGTATTCGCATTATATGTTAATTACCTGGAACTGATGGCATTGTTGCTAGGTTTGCAGACAAAACAAAGATGGTTGAAGGAATAGGAAGTGATGAGGAAGCAGGGAGGCTGCAGAAGGGCTTGGACAGGCTGGAAGAGGAGGCAAAGAAGGAGTAAATGGAATACAATGTGGGTAAGTGTGAGGTTGTGAACTTTGATAGGAAGAATAAAGTTGTAGGCTATTTTCTAAATGGGGAAAGGCCTCATAAATCTGAAGCACAAAGACACTTGGGAGTCCAAGTTCAGGATTCTCTTAAGGTTAACATGCATGTATAGTTTGCAGTTAAGCAGGCAAATGCAATGTTAGCATTCGTTTCAAAAGGGCTAGAATACAAAAGCAGAAATATACTGCTGAGGCTATATGAGGC
The DNA here is from genome assembly GCA_024137785.1 of Ginglymostoma cirratum. Classification (NCBI taxonomy): domain Eukaryota; kingdom Metazoa; phylum Chordata; class Chondrichthyes; order Orectolobiformes; family Ginglymostomatidae; genus Ginglymostoma; species Ginglymostoma cirratum. The sequence goes on along the minus strand of JAHRHZ010000248.1, from coordinate 27,842,606 downwards.
ATTGGTCAGGCTGCCATTGAAATATTGTGAGCAGTTTTGGGCCCCGCATATAAGGAACAATGGTGCAGTATTGGAGGGGGTCCAGTGGAGATTTTCAACAATGATTCTGAGGATGAAGGGCTTATCATATGAGGAGGAGTTGAGGACTCTAGGTATGTACTTGTTAGAGCTTATAGTGATGGGGGGGAACTTGATTGAAACTTACAGAATACTGAGAGGCTAGGATAGAGTGGATGTGGATAAAATATTTCTGCTAGTAGGAAACATCACGACACAATGGCACAGCCTCAGTGTGATGGGATGACTCATTAGAACTGAGATGTGGAGGAACTTCTTCAGCGGGAGAGTGGTTAATCTGTGGAAATGATTGCTGCAGAAGCCTGTGGAGGCCAGTCATTGAGTGTATTTAAGAAATAGATGGATAGGTTCTTGATGAGTAAGCAGACCAAAGGTGAGGAAAAGGCAGGAGAATGGGGTTGAGAAACATATCATCTGTGATCGATTGGCAAAAGAGATTCAATTCGTCGAATGGCCTAATTCTGTTCCTACATCTTTTGTTCTTATGAATTTCTCTGTGTGTCAGACGTTAATTACTAACTTGCAAGTATTTCTGTAGGCATGGTCATTCCTGGTAAAACTGTTTATGGGAGGTTCTTTTGCATTACTAATGGATTTTGTTTACCTTGGCTTGTTCTATGAACCAGCAAGGTAATCAAAGGGGACTCAAGGTTTGTTAGAGATTTCTGGAACTTTTCCATTCCAAGCTTGAGGAGAAATAATCCAGCTTAGAGAGAATTTTTTTTTTCAGTTTTGCTGTGGTTTTAAGCAGGCTTGTGAAGTTTATCAATGAAGATGTTTCTATATGCCAATGCTCCTGTGAAGGAGAGGATATAGTGAAACTAGAATAATTTAGAGAGAACAGCTGTTAGTCCAAACTAAAAGTGTTGATATAAAACCCTGAAGAGGTTACTTGAAGCTTATATTTAAGCTCAGGTGCATGAATAACTCTAGAAAAAGGTACATGCAGTTCTAAGCTATAAGTTAAAGTCACATGTGACTTAAATCTGTCAAGATGTTGGAGACATGGACTCAAGTACGACTACTGTGGCAGGGATGTGTTTTGAGTACTATTACAGCTGATGCATATTAAATTCATTTTGTGCTCATTTATTTTGTTAACTAATGTCTGTTCAATTGTTAAAACATAATTGGTAGCATTGCATGCCAATATTTCAGCAAGCGGTCATTTTGTTAAAATAAAAAGAAAATAAATTTTGTTATAAATAGTCCCAGCCTATTTTCATAACTCAAACCCTCCATTCCTGATAACATCCTGATAAATCATTTCGAACACTCCCCAATTTAATAATATCCTTCCTATATCAGGGTGACCAGAACTGTGCACAGTACTCCAGAAGAGGCCTAACCAATGGCCTGTTCATCTTCAACATGATTTATTTATAAAAACAACTCAGATGAGAATTTAGGAGGCATGGTTAGTAAGTTTGTGGAGTAAAGAAGGTTATCTAAGATTACAATGTGATCTTGATCAATTGGGTCAAGGGGCTAAAGAGTGGCAGATGGAGTTTAATTTGGATAAATATGATGTATTCCATTTTGATAAAACAAGCAAGGGCAGGACTTAAACAATTAATGGTAAGGCTCTGGGTAGTGTTGCAGAACAGAGAGACCTAGGGGTTCAGGTAAATGATTCTTTGAAATTTGCCTGACACGTAAACAGGGTGGTTAAGAAAGCATTTAGCACACTTACTTTCATTGCTCAGACCTTTGAATATAGAAAATAAAAACCAAAATAACTGGATGCTGTAAATCAGGAACAAAAGGAGAAGTTTCTGGAAATCCTCAGCAGGTCTGGCAGCATCTGTGAAGAAAAAATCAGAGTTAACATTTCGGGTCACGAAGGGTCACTGGACCCGAAACTTTAACACTGACTTTTTCTTCACAGATGCTGCCAGACCTGCTGAGCTTTTCCAGCAACTTCTGTCTTTGAGTAAAGAAGTTGGGACATCATGTTGAAGATGAACGGGCCATTGGTTAGGCCTCTTCTGGAGTACTGTGCACAGTTCTGGTCACCCTGATATAGGAAGGATATTATTAAATTGGGGAGTGTTCGAAATGATTTATCAGGATGTTATCAGGAATGGAGGGTTTGAGTTATGAAAATAGGCTGGGACGTTTTTCAATGGAGCATAGGAGGTTTAGGGGTTACCCTATAAAGGTTTATAAAATCATGAGGGGCATAGATAAGGTGGATAGCAAGGGTCTTTTCCCTAGGATGAGGGAATTCAAAACTAGGGGGCATATTTTTAAGGTGAGATGAGAAAGATCTAAAATGGACACAAGGGGCAATATTTTTTACATGGAGAGTAGTTCATTTGTGGAATGAATTTTCAAATGAAGTTGTGGATGCAGCTACAGTTACAACATTTAAAAGACACTTGGATAAGTGCATAAATAGGAAAGGTTTGGAGGGATATGGGTCAAATGCAGGTTGGTGGGACTTGTTTAGTTTGGTAACATGGTCAGCATGGAATAGTTGGATTGTAGGGCCTGTTTCCATGCTGTATGATTCTAAATTATGAACTACCAAGTCATGTTTCAGCTTGGGTTCTGGCTTATCCTGTGATGATATCAGCTGGGATCATAATACTACCTACTGACCAACTGTTAACAGCAAATTCTTTGTTAAGTGTAAATGCTGATAGGGCCTATGAGTTGGTTGGGAACAAATATCAAAGTTTCCAAATAAGATTTCAATACACTAAGTCCCATAGCATGGCATATGAAATAACAATTTAGAAGTACAGACTTTGCTTAAAGGGAACTGTGGGCAGAATTTTTCAAACCTGCCGAGACATTTTGGAGAGGTAGGATGGGGAATTTAATTGGATGGGAAGGAAAAAAATTACTGTTTTTCAACGCTAAGTTAAATATTTGCTATTATGTTCTCAGAACATTTCAGGCAGGTCAGATTTCCTGACCATAATCAGTGGGAACATGTTTTGTATCTATTAGCATTTGATGAATATTCATTAACACACCAGCCTTCTGGAATTACGTTCACACGTACAAATTTTTTCGGCAAAAATGAGAAACATGTCTGTTCACAAACCCCGCTATAATGTGGCAGGATGATCAAATAGTGCAACTTCTGCCACCAAGCACTGGTCAGTTCACTATCCTTCAGTTACTTGATTCTTTTGTAACCAAGACTTTTCTTTGTGCAAAAACTTTCAGTGTTAGTGTGATACCTCGACATGGTGATCAGCTTAGGAGAAGTCTCAGTGATATGTAGTCTGGCTTGTTATTGTTTCATGCTTACAGTGTTAGGGGTGAAGGCTGACCAGGCCAACAAGTCTGCCCAAGTGAGGCACCCACACTGGTTGCGCCAGCAAATCTCACTGGGGCACCTCAGTGGGGCTGAAGTCAAAAGGCTATCTTTTATAGTTGTGGCCCTGTCTCTTTGGTGAAAAGCTATTGGGTGCGTGGGTTTGCCTGATTGTGATATAATGTTGGTGGCTTGGTGATGAAAGAGCTGCTGAATGTTATAGTTCCTTTGATGTTTTGTGTGTAATCCGTGAAGATGTATGGCAGGCATGCTGTGATGCCAGTAGTACTGCTTTGGTAGCTGGTATGAAATGATGGATATGACTTAACATGAAGTATCCAATGGAGATGCTTGGCACCCAATCTTCCGTCTGAACATTTCCTACAGTGGCAACCTCACAATGTTAACTGACATGCAGGAGCATGAAGCTTTGAGCAGACAGTGGTATATACTCTGGTCGAGTGCAGATCATTTTCCTTTTATGGCCCTGGAGTTAGATCCTCGTGAGGCATCCACTGACAATGACCTCCGCAGTCATCTTTATCCAGGCTGCCTTTGTCATTTGGAATGGCTTCTCGTTGCCACCCCAAGGGAAAGGACTACCCCTCTCTCCTGGGCAGCCATCAGGAGAATCTCTAAGGAGGCATAATTTAGCAAAGCACTGATTTTTGCCTGGTTTCTGACTTCTGTAGGGAGTGGCTGGAAATGATGTACAGAGGGTGAGTGACGGTCCTACTTCACAGAGCGAAGTGCTGTCTGGATGTCTTTTACATACAGTGCCTAGTAAGTCACAGCAGGGAACAGAACCTCCTACCTTTATGTCATTATTCTTTGGCATTTTACTTGCTCATGAATGCATAACGAATTGAGAAGAACATAAACCCATGGAATAACCTGCCCTGCCTATGAGCAGAAGTACCTCACACTTTTCAACCCACCTCCAAAATTTTGCACAGTGTGTTTTGCATGACAGAGACCCAGTTACAAGTTGGATAGTAGTGAGAGCTATATAATATTGAGCACTAGTATCATAGAATCCCTACAGTGTAGAAACAGGCCATTCAGCCCAACAAGTCCACACGGCCCCTCTGAAGAGCATCCCAGCCAGACCCATTCCCCTACCCCTGCATTTCCCACATCTAACCCATGGAACCTAAACATCCCTGGGCACTATAAGCAATCAAGAATGGCCAATCCAACTAACTTGCACATTTTTGGACTCTGGGAGGAAACCAGACCACCCAGAGGAAACCCACACAGACACAGGGAGAATGTGCAAACTCCACAGAGACAGTCACTTGAGGGTGGAATCAAACCCAGGTCCCTGGCACTGTGAGGCAGCAGTGCTGACCCCTGAGACACCATGCCACTCTGGGTAACATACCCATCTGGAGTACCGTGCACAGTAATAGTCATCTTATTTAAGGAAGAATGTAAATGCATTGGAGGGCAGATCAGAGAAAACTCACAGACTGATATCTAGAATGAGTTGTAGTTTTATATGGAAAGGTTAGACAAACTAGGCTTGTATTCAGTGGAGTTTAAAGAGACTTCTTTAACATGACTTCATTGAAACTGAAGGTAGATGTGGAGAGGATATTTCTATTGTTGGAGAATCCAGAATTGTTTAAAAATAAGAGCATACCTATTTAAAACAGAGATGGGTGAAATTCTCTCTCTCGCAAAAGATCATGAGTGTGTGGAACTCTCTTTCTGAAAGTTTGGTGGAAGCAGAGGTAGGTAGGTTCTTGCTGAGCAAGGTTTGAAAGGCTATTAGGGGTAGGCAGGAATGTGCATTTGAGGTAGCAATTAGATCAGCTATAACCTATTGAATGGTGAGGCAGGCTCGAGGGATTGAACGGCCTCATTCTGTACCTTGTTTGTATGGATGTTCAAAGGCTTTGTAGAATAAATGAGGATGGAATGGAAAAGGATGAAGAGGAGGAACATTATTGAAGAATGCAATCATGCATCCAGAAATTTTTGAAGAAGGGTTCGGACCCAAAACATCAGCATTCCTTCTTCTCTGATGTTGCCTGGCCTACTGTGTTCCTCCAGCTCCACACTGTGTTATTTCACCACAACACTGTCATTTCAGGTGTCTTGCATTCAGGCTGCTCCATTAATATATCTTGTTGCTTGGATTTGGCATGTGATTCCTTTTTTCTAACATTTTGGACCCCTCCCATCCTAAAGGCAGTAATATATGACCAGACATGTATTGAGGGGTGCTAGCTAGTCTCTGCGTACCTAACTCTAAGTTGTGTCAAAACATGGAATCTGGCTTCAACTTGTTTTTTTTAAATCACAAGGACATGTTATATGAATTTTAAGAACTTGTGTTCTGTGGTTTCAGTCTCTTAAAGAGTGCTGCAGACAGAACAGGTTGCTTGTTCAGTATTTGTCAGGGGAAATCAAATACCAGAGATCAATAGGGAAGCACTGCCATGTGGTCAACACGGTCTGTTGATTCAGTTACAGATACCACAATGAACAATTTATGGTGTGCTGGCTGGTTGAGATCATGTCCTGAGTACACCAACTAACTTGGGATTGGTACATTGAAGACTTGTTATAGTTTAGAAATTGAGGCTGGACTTCATTCCAAACTACCTTTCTATCATTTACAGTGGAAGTCGTCTGGATGGAGCATGAGGTGTCCACTTTTGTTCGTGGCCGTCATCTTAGTGCGGGTCTGCTCATACAGTGTTTTAAAGCTGTGGCCTCGTTGTGGCTAAAATGAACATCCACTAGAATGGTGCTGGATTTTAAAGGGTTAAGTTATGAGGAGAAGTTGCAAAAACCTTGTTTTTTGCTATCTCAAGGTTAGGTGGTTGAGACGTGAACTGACTGAAGATAAAGCATTTTGATATGGGGTAAATGCAGGGAAACTATTTGTGGTGCCAGGCACATGGGGCACAATCTTAAAATTAGAGCTAAGATATTCAAGAAATGAAATCAGGAAATATTTTTGACAAAGGGCAATGGAAATTGAATCACACATTTTGCATTCAAATTTAGGAGTACTAATTTGCAAACTATCATTTTCGTTAATCATAAATGTCACTCTTGTTATTTTCCTGTTGTTGATAGCTCTGTCTTTGCCAGGACTCCATGTGGTAATTCCCAGTGCCAAGGATAAAATACTTTTTGTGTAAAAAAACTACAATGTGTGACTTTATTATACATTGGAGTATTAATATTTCACCCACTTATACAGGCACATAATCATATGACAAGAATAAACAGAAATGTTTCATAAAAACTAATTAACACACTCCCAAAGATTCATCTGACTTTTTAAGAGTCACAGGACCACTAATTGCACAGAAGATGACCATTCGGCTCTTCACTTGCATGCAGAGGTCCTCAGATTAATCCAGTCAATTCTATTCCTCCATATGATTCTCATGGCACTGTCAGTTAATTTCCTTCACGTACCAATCCAATTTCCTTTTTGTTATTGTTTCTCTTTCCACCATTAGTGTGGGCAGCAAGCTTTAAGTTATTACCACTTGCTGTATAAAATCCATTGCTAAAAATCTTAAATCTGCATCTCCTTTTATCATTCGTTAATGGAAAGACTTTCTCCTGGTCTATCTTATTCAATTTTATCAAAACCTTGCATGGCCCTGTCATATCATTTGGTTTAAGGGAACACCTCCAGCCTTATACCTGAAACCTCCACCCCTGGAATCATCCTGGTAATTCTCCTTTGCCCCCTCTCAGGAAATTTCATGTCTTTCCTAAAGTGTAAGGAACATCTTAGGATGTGTATGGAGACCAATACTTTTTAAATAGAAATTTGAATGTCCAGTTATTAACTGGGTGGATGACACGTCAAGATAAAGCATAATGCTTTAAGGCATATGCTTTAATCATATTTTATGATTTAATAAACAGAATAAAAGCACTACTGACTGGATACTAGTTCTCTAGGCAACTTGTAGAGATTTTAACACACCCACAAAAAACACTACTAGATACGTTACATTTTCCTGAAGTAGTCATTCAAGAAACAGTCCAAAATGATTCTTAGTTCTCAAGGATCTCTTTCAAAACTTTTCCTTTTCCAGCTTAGAAAGTTTTAACTCCAGAACTGTCTTTATTGGTGTGAGCTATATTGGAGACATTTCCTCCTGGCCAAAGATAGACAAATCTTTCAGTTTCATTTTAACTCCATATAAATTTGGTCCTTCCAATCTGAGTATGAGGTGCAATAGACACCATGGACACTTTTGGCTCCTTGCTGCTTTCTCTCTCCTCGACCATAGCAGGCTAGCTTTGCCTGAGATGCTAATGCTAAAATGCATTAGAGTCCCTATTGTTTTAGGATGAAAAAAGAAGTAAGAACGAAAGCAAATTTTTTCATGGTTCAGTTCCATTAATTGGACTCTCAAGTATAGTTTGCCCAGGGCATTGCAAAACCTTCACAGGGAAGTACTCTCCTGTTCTTGCTGTTTACATATTAGCCCAGTATTACCTTTTCCATATGGCTGGAAACTCAAAAATAGCAAGTTTCGCTCACACCCAGGTCTCTTTTAAAGTTTCATTGTGTTATTTTAATTCCAGTCACTACATTTTCTCTGAGTTTTCACCAAATGTCCAGTATATTATTGAAACATAGAAAATAGGATCAGGAGGAGGCCATCTACCTCTTTGAGCTAGCTCTGTCATTTGGTATGATTATGGCTGATATTCCAGTTTAGTACACCACTCCCACTTTCACCCCATAACCCTTGATCCCTTTAGTTCCAGGAACTATACCTATCTCCTTCTTGAAAACATTCAATGTTTTGGCTTCAACTGCTTTCTGTAGTAGACAAGTGCACAGGCTTACCACTCTCTGGGTGAAAAAAATTCTCCTCTTCTCCATTTTAAATGGCATACCCTAGATCTTTAGATTGTGTCCCTTGGTTGCAGACTCACCAGTTATCGTCAACATCCTTCCTGCATTTACTCTATCTAGTCCTGTTAGAATTTTCATAGCTGACACGTAGGAAGATGCTTGTGGTTGTTGGAGATCAGCTCAGCTCCAGGACATCTCTGCAGGAGTTCCTCAGGGTAGTGTCCTATGCCCAACCCTCTTCAGCTGCTACATCAATGGCCGTCTCTCCATCATAAAGTCAAAAGTGGGGATGTTTGCCGATGATTGTACAATGTTCAGCACCATTCGCAATTGCTCAGACACTGAAGCAATCCGTGTCCAAATGCAACAAGATCTGGACAATATCCAGGCTTAGGTTGACAAGTGGCAAGTAACACTCATGCCACACAAATGCCAGGCTATGACCATCACAAATAAGAGATAATCTAACCACTGCCCCTTGACATTCAATTGTGTTATCATCACTGAATCCCCTACTGTCAACATCCTGGGAGTTATCATTGATCAGAAGATCAACTGGACTCACCACCTTAACACAGTGGCTACAAGAGCAGGTCAGAGGCCAAGAACACTTCGGCGAGTAACTCACTTCCTGACTCCTCAAAGCCTGTCCACAAGTCAGGAGTGTGATGGAATACTCCCCACTTGCCTGAATGGGTACAGCCCCAACAACCCAAGAAGCTTGACACCATCCAGGACAAAGCAGCCCGCTTGACTGGCTCTACATCCATAAGCATCCACTCCCTCCACCACCAACGCTCAGTAGCAGCAGTGTGTACTATCTACAAGATGCACTACAGAAATTCACCAAAGATCCTGAGACAGCACCTTCCAAACACACAACCACTTCCATCTAGAAGGACAAGGGCAGCAGATATATAGGAACACCACTGCCATCAAGTTTACCTCCAAGCCACTCACCATCCTGATTTGGAAATATATCACTGTTCCTTCACTGTCGCCAGATACAAATCCTGGAAATCCCTCCCTAATTGCATTGTGGGTCAACCCAGAGCAGGTGGACTTCAGCAGTTCAAGATGGCAGGTCACCACCACCTTCTCAAGGGAAACTAGGGACAGGCAATAAATACTGGCCAGCCAGCGACACCCTCATTCCAAAAAATGAATACTAACTACTAACTTTATAAGTTTCTATGAGAATCGCCTGACTCTGAGTCAGAATATAGTTGGGTCAAGGCCCACTCCAAAATGTTGAACACAAAATCTGTTATGGCATTTCATTGCAGTGCTGCATGAGTTATTTATTTGGGATCTGATTTAGCCTCTCACATGGATGCAAAACATCCTACTCCACAGTTTTAAAGATGAACAAGGGAGTTTTCCTGGTTCAGCTGGCCAACAACTGCACCTCAGATGGTCTCCTCATTAACTGGTTTGTCGCTGTGTCTATCTAATCCTGTATTACTGTATGCAAATTTATTGATTGCTCAGTTTCTTTCATTACTACAGCAAATAGTTTCAAAAGAACTGCATTAGATGTAATAGGCTTTGTGATATTCTGTGCCCCCCCGCACCCCCAAAAATAGTTTAACTGCAAGGTTTTTTTCTGTGTACTATCCAATCCACGATTGCTTATGCTATAACAAATAAAAACAGAAAGTGCTGGGCAAACCTAACAGAATTGCCAACATCTGTTGGAAAAGAAACATAACTACCATTTAAATTCTACTTCAGAACAGCTCCCTCTAATTTGGGAACAAAATCTTCAATCTTTCTTCAGTCAGCCTCCCAAAACTCAAGTTGAATTCAACTAAAGCCCAGTTCCTTTATTATTTTAAACAAGGTGGTCTTCTGTGTGTCAATGTTATGAAGGGCATAAACAGGGTAGGTAGGAAGAAACATTTGCCTTTACTGGAGGGGTCAATAACCTGGAGGAAGAGTTTTAAGGGAAGAAGCAGGAAGTTTATTGGGGATTTGAGGGGAAAAAATCATTCAGAGGGTATCTGGAGCCCATTGCCTAAAAGGGTGGAAAACCTCAAGACATTCAAGAAGTATTCACATGAGCACTTGAAAAGTCCATAATATACAGGACAATGGGCCAAGTAATGGATAATGGGATTGGAATAGATAGACGTTTGATCGTAGTCATGGACACGATGGGCTGAATAGTTTTCTTTCCATGCTGCAAAAACTCTAAGAAAGCAAGACACTTCACAGATGCTGCATTTTTCGGTTTGTAGATTTCCAACATCTGGAGAGAGAAAAACAGTTAGCTTTTGCATTCATCATGACTTCTGCGACATTGGACTCAGAACCTTAACACTGTTTCTCTCCCCGGCATTTTTGGTTGGCTTTTTGTAAATAAAACACCTCTTTCAACTGCAGAGAAAACAGCACCAATTGAAAAACCGATGAGGTAAGTGCCCCTCAAAGACATAATGTGCTGGAGAAACTCAGCAAGTCTGGCAGCGTTTGTGGCGAAAGAAGCAGTTAACGTTTTGAGGCAAGTGACCCTTCTTCAGATCATAATGCCGTTACCACCAGCACTGACGGAATGCACCCCCTCAGCACTTAGGGACAACGCAGCTTGCATTGCCCTGGGCGCGGAGCACAGCCCCGTCACTCTCTCCCGCTGGGACTCCGTGTGTAGAAACACGTGCCGTTAAGGGCGCCGAACCTGCGATTGACAGGGCGGCCTCCTCCAATACGCGTGCACGGAGTGGAGCACCGCCCCCTTTTGGAATCTGGCGTCACAATGCACCTGGGCCAATGGGCGGCCGAAGGGGGCGGGGATCGGGGAGACGTAGAGCAGCGCTTGAGAAACCCACTTCACCAAGGGGGGAAAAAAATAATAATGAGACCAGAGTCTAAGCGGGTAAGAGAGAGTGAGAATAAAAAAAAGATGCAAATTCTTTGAATAGAAGAAAGTGAATAAAAAGTAGGGAAAGCGGGAAATAAAGAAAAAGGGCAGAAATAGCAAAAATGGGAGCGAGAGAGAGAATGTGTGTGTGTGAGTTGTTTAAATCTCTCATTTCTCTTGAACAGAAAACGAACGAATGATCCATACAATCAGCGTTGCTTGGTGGCTGCAGTGCAATTGGGAGGACAGGGTAGTGGCTGTTCGTGTGGGGAAACCGCCTCCTCGTGCCCCCGGGAAACAGTGTTTCGCTTTCGTTTGTCTGATTAGTAACTTTGTAGCTTCTGAGCCGAGACTGGAAACATTGTGTTCCTGCTCAATGTTATTTTGTAGCTTTTATATAGTGTCCCGCGTTCTTATCGCAATGTAACTTTCTCTGTGTGAGTGCGTGTGCATGGGGGGGGGGAAGGTGTTACAATTGGACATAATAGCAACCAGAGCATTACATTTCAAACGATCCGAAGAGCGGAAAAGTAAGATTTCAATTGCAAGTTTGCATTTCAAACATTTGCTGGTTTGTATTTTGAATGCATCTCTTTTTGACTCCCATCTAGCTCAGGTTGTGGTTCCTCTTGCTCGTAAATCTCTAGCCTTTGCGTGCAGGTTGTTTGGCTGCTCGCCTCTCGGAACAAAATCGACTTTGGCTTTTCCCCTCCATCTCGTCATCTGCAAAGCCCAGAAAGTTTATTTTTCTCTGTCTCTCTCCCCCACCCAGCCACCCACTCTACCTACCTTCTCTCGCATATGCAAACACACCCCATTCCCACCTCCCTTTTTTTTGGGGGGAACAAAAAGCAATTCGCGTTTCATTTGTTTCTCTATTTGTTTGAACTGAGTAACACCGTCAGTACATCCTGCTTCCATTTTTGGCTTTATTGGGAATTGCCAACTACACAGTTGCAAAGTTGTCAGAGACGGGAGAGGGGCCGGGGGAAGCTTCAGGTTCCTGTTGTTGTATCAAAAAGTCAGGCGGCCGCCGCGAGGCGAGGACACGGTTTGGGTGGGGGGGAGTTGCAGATGGAGGGGCAAGTTGTTGGTTGGAAGGAAACTATCCGGAACGAGGAGGTTGTGTGTGGGGGGGAAGAGGAGGATGGTTGGGGGAGGGGGGGGTTGGGGAATGGGGGTGAAGAGGAGAAGGTTGTGAGGACCCTCAGGCAGTCTCCGAGACAGACAGCGCCGCGTAACGGAGGGTTACGAAAGGTCAGCAGTGTCCCGGATCTAGATTGGATACATTGTGGCTTTTTTTTGGTTAAAATGTCACGATGCTGAAAGTGAGAACAGCAATCTCTCCCTGTAGACTCTTCGATTTCTTTTTCATTACCCCTCTCTCTTTCCCCCACCCCCTCCCTCTCCCCCCGCGACCCCTACTCAGCCCCCGTCAAAAATGAAACTGTAGGCACTCTTCCAGAAACTTTTCAGATTGAGGGGAAGAAAAACCTCGATTCATTCATTCCCTGCCCCTTTATTAAAAAAAAGTAAAAACAAATGTACATAAACCAGCAAAACGAACGAACAAACAAAAACGCTGGCTAGCAAGAGCAATCTGTGTTCCTTTCTGCTTGTCCTCTTCACCCCCCACCCCACAAAAGTTTGTCACTTTACACATTTTGATCAAATGCATTTATTTGGATAATCGCAACAAAATAAATAGAGGATTTTTTTGCAGCGCAGATGCCAAAACATACCTTGTTTCAGGGAAAGTTTGTGATGCTATTGGGTTAGGTGAGAACTAGTCCATGTTGAATGGTCTTATTTGTGGGCAGAAAGGTTAAATCTGCGAAGTTTATTTTGCGTTAAAAGTTGGATATTGTACCCGCTTGAATAGAGATCCAAATTATCCACTAGGGAAAATTTTTTATCAGGCCTTTTTTCTTTGGTTGAGTAGGGTTTTTTTTGCACATGTAGCACTCATGTTTTGTTTCTTATGATCAGAAAGATGTGTGTGGTCATCGTGATGAGTGTTTGTTTTGAAGCAAATTGCTTTTAGTATCGAGAGATGTGGAGCCTAGGAGTTTGAGGGGGAAATCGATGTCGGATTCATTCATTTTAAGTACCTCCTGTTGCATAATGATGCCGCTAGTACAGTGATTTCGTGTTGTTCGTTTGTGCATTCGTGTGTTTTTGCAACTCGAAGTCTGGTGAATTGTTTAAAATCGAGTGCGAAAGAAATAAAACATTAAACTTGGGAATTCGTTTCTGATTTTCCATGTTTCTAGGCTTGTGTAATTTTGTCAAAATGCATCACCAACAGCGAATGGCTGCCTTAGGGACGGACAAAGAGCTGAGCGATTTACTGGATTTCAGTGCGGTAAGAGAATGCATTCATGGCAGGTGCTAAGAAAGGCGAGTGAGTGAGTGCACGGCAAAAAAAATCTCAAGTCCAGCCAGGGCTAGTCGACAGGAGCGTTGCCAGTTAAAGAGTTTTCTCTTGGCCTTTCATAATGCTCTGTGTATTTTAGCAATCCATCCACAATAAGGGGAGAAAAAGAAGCCTTCAAACCACCCCCCCCCCCAAAATAAACAAGTCACATAACACTCCACTGAGTTCTAATCTCTTGATGTGTTAACAATTGTTTTCGAGGATCGCGTTTAAATAGAGCACTTCTGAGGTTGCTGGAGGAATATCCTCTTTGAGAAATGGGTTTCGGAAGTTTGGTCAGGAGAGTAGTGCCAGGCGGAAATATAGCCGGTGGCGATTTCAACCCTTTTCTTTTTTTCGCTGCTTTTCTCGCTCCTTAACGTTTCTGCTCGCAGATAAGTGGCTGGAAGAGTTAATCGGTAATCAAATCCAATACTCGTGAAAAAAAAGGGGCGCAGGCGTGTTTATGGTAAGATCCGTGCGAAGAAGTGCTGCGAAAGTTCTCTTATCGACTTTTTAATTTATTTTGGATTTTTTAAAAAAAGAACCTTACTGCTAGTAGTGGAAACGAGTTGCCACTACTGTGTTGCGTAAGAAAGGGAAATGTTGCCTTTTTAAAGTCTGGGATGAGAATCGGAGGTAATTTGTTGACCAAGCAGTGACTTTTATTTAACAACATTTTCCCCCCTTTTTTAATTTTGTTTTTGTAGATGTTTTCACCGCCGGTGAGTGGTGGGAAGAATGGACCAACCTCCCTGGGAAGTGGCCATTTCGGGGGCTCAAGTATGTAAATCACTACTTTGGTGTTTATTCGTGTCTAAAGCAGCTCTGTTTTGTTTATTCCGGAGGTTTTGAACTTTCTTTCGCAGGAAGCCGGACCGATTCGAGTCGAGCACGTTTAGCTTGCCTTCCTAGGAGCACTTTTCTGACCTGTCTTGTAAAAGCAGTTGAAGTAGTTGACTTGTAAACGGAATAGCTTCCATGATCACTGAGGTTGTTTCGTTACAACATTAACAGGAGTCGAACTTGTCTCATTTCGCAGGCAGCCCAGAAGCGATCATTTGTGTAGCGACAGGGTACTTTTTAAAACAAAAAAAAAGCGCTGAGTTATTGTTGAAGACCGTTTAGACTTATTTTTCCATAAACAGCACTTTTACTGTAGCCTTATTTATGAGCATTGAACGTTTATGCTGTCTGATTTAGTTGGGGTGGAGAGGGGTGGTGGTGGAATATGGAGTTGGGAGTCGATAGAAGGGCTACCTGACTGTTACAGGTACTTGTGTGTAGATGCTTTGAAGTAACTTGATGTGCGAGTCCATTGATTCAAGTCATTTGTTATACGGCTAGAGCGATTGATTCAGAACAACTTAGGACCGTTAAAACTCTGAAACCAAGAGGATTTAGGTGTATTTTGTGATGATAATGGTGAGGGGTCTCTACTTTTCAGTCAAGTTTTGTATAAATTCAAAGAACACCTGCAGATTTGTTTCATCAATGAAGTAAACAGAGCTGCATAGGTCTGATTTTTAAATTGAGGGATTCTTTCCATTTATTTGATTGAAAGTCATCAATATTGACTATAACAGAATTTTATACAGGGCAGAGTTTTCTTTTAAAAGTATGGAGGTTTAGTACATAAATACACTGTCTTTAACCACAAGTTATTTTTAAACACACAAAGCTGCTGGATACATTCATTTCTTTGATTGAAAAATGTGTACTTGTTTATGGGATACACTGTGTTTTCTAAAGCATTTGCTTCTCCTTGAGGAACTGTTCCAGACAAATTGCTGTAATAAAGCAATATTCCAAGTTTTGAGATGGGAGAGCCTTTATGGCTGATATAGATTTTTTTTTTAAATATGTAAAGGAGATACTTCACAAAAACATGACTTGGTACTCAAATATGAGGAAATTTAGAAGCTGCCTTAAAGAATGAATCATGTAGCCATTTGAGATGCATTAATATTTTATTGGTAATGTAGTGACTGATTTTGTTCCGATGGTAATAGGAAATGCAAAGGTTTTTGACCCTCTTTTCCTCCCATTTTAATTTGCACTGTAGGAATTGTACGTGCTTTTAGAACGGGCACAATTTCTAACAGTTGCCAGCAATTATTTTAGAAATGTGCATCAAATTAAAATTTAACTATAGCTGTATTGCATTTATATTCAAAGTTTGTGCAAAAGCATCTGAACACAGCATCATTTTCCATCTTAATGAATTGTATCACTTTTTAAAAAAAGAGTAAAATTATAGTGCAAGTCTGTGTTACAATTCATGTGAAAATGAAAAGAGGCCCGTATCTGAATTTCTGCAGATACTCTCCTGTCAAATTTTTTTTGCTCTGGAAAAAGTTCTGAATTCAGTTAGAATCTTTGGAACTAGATTGATTAGTATCCATATGCAATTCAGGCAGTTGCTTTTTCAGAGTTCATTTTCATTCAGGATAAATTTTGCTTTGAATTGTATGGTGATGTATGTATTGTGACTGCCATGGAGAATTTTGTACTCAGTGCATCTTGGTATAGTTTTGGTGATTTATTAAGGTGCTAAATCTAATATAAGCAATTTATAAAGAGTATCTGAGACTCCAATTATTTGTTAGCCTTTTGTTAATTTTTAAATCTTTAAATCTTAAACTTTTAATTTTTTTGTGTGGAGATAATTGAGAAGTGAACAGGTTTATATATCACTCATACTGTTTTGTTCTCCCCTGCCACCCCTCCCTCCATTCGCCCCACAATACTTAGCACGCATAAACAGTTGCGACTTGAAACTTATTTTTTCCCTGATTGTGCTACTTTTAGTGTTTTTCAAAAAAAACTACAAAGTAATGAGGCCAGTGTAGAGAAGGTAGTTTTCTCTGGCTAGGACAGGTGTATGTTTTTTCGTAGATATATGGTTTTCTCAGACAGGTGAAATAAAAATAACATTTTATTTTTCACATTAAATTCAATTACATGTGAGGTATCAATTGTGCAATTTGTATAAATGGGGCATTTTTCTGTCCTCGTGATTTTCGTATTTTCAAAAAAAAAGTTGCAATTCTAAGAAGACATTATTGAGTGGCTTTTTAAGCTCTGAGTTTCATACCATGTGAATTCCTGTTTTAGAGTCAATGGACTATTTATTAGTCTGGTCACAATTGTGTTTCGGATGGCATCAATTTCTTGCTGTGGTAAATTTTCAGCTATTTCTTAGAAATATATAAAAGGTTATTTTTTAATAGTAATCCGTAATAACCCTGCGAAAGTGGCAGAAAAACAAAACTTTATAAAATTGCATTTATGTGCCTCTTGGTGATATTTTCCTGCAACTTTGATTCCTTAATAATTGAGATTTTTTAACTATATTGAATTTTCAGTCTTTTCCTTGGCAGCCATTCCCTTACAGTTGCCCTTTGCCGGCTGGAAGGGCGACGCGGACGATTCCTGTTAACTGAATGATTTGTAGAAATGTATTTTTGTTTATATTTTTGTTTGGTTGCCTGAAATCAACAGGAACAAATGTGAAGATACTTGTTACCTGTGTGTATTATTAAGCCGTGTCGGTTGATATTTTTAGATTTGTACTATGGCTTAAATGGGTCTAAACTGGAATTTGTTGCATTCTTTTGAAAGCTACAAGTGAAATATTAAATTAGAACTGGGATCGTAATGCTATTGTGTAAAAAGATCATTGATTTTGATTTGCAAACATGGGGTAGTTAAATGTCTAATGAAAATTTGTAAACAAACTGATAATGTATTAATTAGAACTAATAAATGTAATGGATTTCAATCAAATTTTGTATTACTTCTAAGTGTTTGAAAATATTGTTAGTTTATTGTTGTAATAGGTAGTCTGTTTCTGAGTATGTCTGGACATATCTTTTCTCAATAGGAAGCACAGCATTTATTTTATTTCAGAACATTAGTTATTATCTTTTTGAACCACAGTCTCCCTGTTGGCTGTATTTATCGATTTTCAGGAAGTGTCATAATATTTTCTAAGTGAAATACTCCCATTACAACATTATTCACTACTTGATACATCGTCTTTATAATCTATAGGTATGGCTAGTTATACAATAATGAAAAGCTACAGCATTGAGTACAATTTTTGTGGCGGTGGGGGTGGGGGAGTTGTTTCTTGCATCTTTTTCAATAACTTAGTTATGGAGTATCTGTGAGGGTGACTAAAATTAGTTGCAAGCTCATACTGAATATTGTTAATCGGAATGAACTTGTTTCTTTTTATGTGGATGATCTTATTTTTTGTAAATTAATTTGTTTTTATCCTTAAAAGTGTTGGTGCCTGACTGCCACTATAAAATTGAGGATTAAATTGAGTAATTACCATGAGCAAGATGGCTCTCTTGTTCCTTCTCTGATTGTGCACTGTAAATGTAAAAGTCAGGCTGGCAGATTTGGCAGGCCGCACGTAGCATTTGTATGAGCAATAATGTAAAACTGCATGGGTAGCCCAAAGTGTCTTAATCTTGTGTTTCAAAAGATTCTTGCAGCAGAATTTGACCAGGCTGGTTCAACATTGCAATTTTATTGCAAATTAAGTACCTCCTAATTTTTTTTTTGCATATGTTGTCTTGATTTTCAAACTCTTTTAATCTTTATGCAGTTTGAGTTTATTATAAAGTTCTGGTGTCCCTACGTAATTTAGATGTGTAAGGATATTATTTGCAAGTAATATAACCAAACATTTTTAAATGAAATAACCATACACTGTTATGTCCATCATATTGTGAAAAATGCCAGAATCAAAACATTATCGCAGTTTTGAAAATCTTTGTGTGTGTATAGAGGAGAAGTCTACCCACACTGATTTGCTTGATCTTGGAACTTGTCTTCAGTTGTGCCATTCTGTCGTTTGGCTGATGAAAAAGGTCGCCTGACAGCTTTTTGGCTAACCCCTAATATGAGGAATACCATTAATCATGTCTGTTTTTTCCTTCCTCTCTTGGAAACGTAACCTCTTTTGTCCAAGTAAGGAGGCTTTGTTGTAATGTTTTATGTTGACACATCAGAATTAGCGGACTTAACATAGTCTATGTTGACAATTCTACAGTATTGAGGTTTGGAGGAACAAGGTATAGGAAGCACTTGAAACTGATTGCCTTTAGAAACTCTAAGTTGAAATCGATGTCATTTAGTTGTGGCTCAAGACTTGTATCTCCAATTTTTAAAAGAAATAAGGAATGCTTATTAAAATTGAAAATTCTGGTTAAATACAGTTAGAACCAAGAGCTATCATAAAGTTGTTAGTGGCTTGAATGTGGCAATTGTCTGTCAGTATTATGTTATTTTTCTGCGTTGGATTATTGCTCGGTTGAATTTGTGAATTTTGATAGGAAAGACATTGGGCTTAGATAAGCAAAACCAAACTGATCTGAAGAACAGCTGATATCTAGAAGCTGCATCTATTACTTTGGCCTTGTTAGTATGAATTTTTGGATTGACCGATGGAACACAATGGTTGCTCGTCATACTTCAGACTGAGATAATGCGTCCATTGTTTACACTGAATATGGTAGGCTGTAGGGGAAAAATAACAGCCTACCTTTTTTAAGTTCACAATTTAGGGGAATGGCCTGCTTGCTGTCTTCCTTCTTTCTGAATAAGATCAGAAATGTTTAAAGGAATCAATATGCTGATTGTGTTGAGCTAGCCTTTGAGAAACTATGCTTGCCTCTTTCGATGACCACAAGTAATTGATTGGCATTCTGTGCTGCTATGATTGGAATAGTGGGATAGCTGTTATTTTTTCCTTTTGCATTCTATTGTTTCTGAAAAACAAAATACAAATGTATAAAGCAACCACTTGCTTGCTTTTCATTACCTGCAACAGAACTTTGCACCAAGGCAGTATTATTAATATGGCTAATTTTGTTTTACAGCATTGCATTGTCTTTACCTTTGACCATTTAAAAAGTGCTGCCTTTTGTTACATAAAAGGTGGCTCCTCGGGCACAATTATGTGGCTAAAATGCCTAGTTCTGTTTTTCACAGAGATGGCATGAATGCTACTTGTTCTTTCTAGTAAGGATTTGGCATATGAACAGACACCTAATGTTAGAGAATTTTTAATTGCTGGTCAAAGAAATTATTTAATAGCTGCCAATACAATGTAATTTGAAAAATAATACTTGCAAGCAGCAGAGAATCACGACTTGTTGAACTATCATAGTTGCCCTTGTTGGGTTGGAGGGCAGTTATATTAGTTCAATTGTGGTTTTATGTAACATTTGCATATTTTCTGTGTCTTTTGCATAATATTTTCACAGTTGATTTTTGATATCCTTCACAATTATGTTGAAAGAAACAGTGCATCTTGCTTTGTGACGTATGCTGATTTGTTTTTTTAAGCATGACTTTTCATCGGTTAGTTGTGTTGCTTGAGCCTGGTGTCTTTTTTTAAAGGAGTCGCTCTTATTCTAACACTAGCTTTTTGCACATTTACTGGCAACTTTTATCTTCCAGTGAGGATGTGTAAACCATTTGGATTGGATTTGACTTGCTTTTGAGGTTAAAAAAAAATCCTTTGATGTTTCCTTTGATCTTTTCAGCTTGTAAAGAGCTGTATATAGTAATGTTTAAGATGAAGTAGCACTATGTTTTGGTGTATTTGGGTCTTTTTCTCTTGTTTCATAAATTCTGCCTCTCCTTTTAACCTTTGCTTTTCTGAAAGTTACAGTTTGGCCTCGCATACCCCATCAAAGAGGCTGCTCTTCTTGTCCTTGCCTATTGTTTGCGGGCCTTCAGGAATAATCATGGATTAATGAGGAAAGAGGGTGCTGGAGTTGCATGCAAACCAGCCTTCCAAATGTACAATAACCCCACTTAGTTTGTAGTTGTGCAAAATATTTATTTAGAAATGAGAGAGATGCAAAAAAGAATTACTGTTAATATAATTTACAAATAGAAAATCAAATTCTCTTTTCAAAGACATGTAAGGGAAAATATGTAGTGATCAACATGAGCAGCAGGCTTGTTCTTATTAAATTAGGTGGTGTAAATATCTTCTGGAAATACTTGTGTCAGTACTGGTGAAAAAGTATTACATTTTGAGGAGAATTATTCACATTGAAATTACAAGTGCTGAGAAGTAATGAAAGGAACGCTTGTTTTTTTTTCTTTTAAGGATTTTTAAAAATATTTGTTCATGAGATGTGGGCATTGCTGGTCAGGCCATGTGGTGTAGGGACGCCCACAATGCTGTTTGAGACAAGTTTCACAATATTGACCCAATGGCCACGATTATATTTCCAATTCAGGATGGCGTGTGGCTTGATGGGGAACTTGCAATTGATGGGGAACTTGCAATTCCTGTGCGTCTGCTACCTTTGTCCTTTTACGTGGTAAGAGATCGTGGATTGGAAAGATGCTGTCAGCAGAGCCTTGGTGAATTACTGCAGTGCTTTGTGTAAATGGTATACACTGCTGCGACTCTGTGTGGGTGGTGGCGGGGTGTTAATCAAGTGGCCTGCTTTGTCCTGAATGGTATTAAGCTTCCTGAGTAGCATTAGAGTTGCACAAATCGAGGCAAGTGAAAAGCTAATAAAAATTGGAAGAAGCCCATATTTATTAATTATAGAGAGAGTCCTTTTAAGTTATGATATTTTTCTTCTATTCCCAACCATTTATTTCCCCCTCCTGAAGATAATGTTTCATGCAGGAAATTTTGTTCTACTGGTTCTGGCCATTTTATGATATCAAGCCTGTTTTTATGTTGAAATTTGAAATTCTGTTGTCACATGTCCCATCCAGCATCAGTGGACAAACACAAATAGTGGGAATCATGGCTGATTTGTTTTCCTTCCTTGAAGTCCTGCAGTTAATTGATTGTGTGTCTTCGCACAGGGTAAAGTACAAACTTGATGCTCTTGTGATATGTGTTGTTAATACAACATTAGTGCATGCAACCACTCTTTTGGCAATGCTTTATATTTGGAGTGAGGGTTTTCAAATTGTGACTTTAAATATGCCAGCATCATTCATGTATTATTAGTGACACTGTTTTGATATTTTCTGTCTAAACAATGATCAAGGACTTGACTGGGTCTTTATGCAGGGCCTTACCACTCTTTTTGTCTTGCCTCATGTATATGAATGTTATTGTGGGGGCTGCACATTAAGATAACACTCATGATCCTATAATTTGCCTATAGTTCAAGTACTGAAATGAATGGACCTTGGCATTCTAAGATCCATGCACTAAGAGTGGCAGCTTCTAAAAACAGACCTTCCAGATCCAACCAAGCACAAAAAAGACCAACCTGAAAATAAGAAATTTAATCACAAATAGGACTGGACTTCAATAACTTGATTGCCAGGGTTGGCAAGCTCTTTGTAGCCCTTGAATCAAAAGTTCGGTCACTCATGTTTATAAGGGCTGTTACGGAGTTTGACTGCCTGATTTGATCAAGTATGAAATTTAATGGCCCTACTCCCTGCTCCATCCCAAAGAAAGGTGTTAATACATATTTCTCTGTTAAAGTAAATAATAAGATTTACTTTGGCAACAAGAAACAGTGCAATTTTTGTTTCTGTGTCAGCTGTGGCGTAGTGACATAGCTTTTGGTCTGGAATTGTAAAGTCGTGGTTTTGAGACCCATTCTATGGTATTGTGTATAAAATCCAGTTAACACTTCTTCAGGCTAGTACTGAAAAGGTGCTTGCTTTTGGACGCCTACTAATTTGGACCCTTAAAGCAAAATCCTATAGTATTCAAAGAACAACAGTAAAATTTCTCATGGGTGTCCTAGACAATTATCTCTCAAAGAACGCCAGTAAAACGTATTATCTCTGTTTGCTATGTCCCTGTCACATTAGTAACCACGTTTCAAAAGTAAGTCATTGGTTTTGAGGTGTCCTAAAGGACATGAAAGGTTCAAATTAAATGCAGGTTCTTTCATGTATAGTATAGAAACAAGATAATATTTCCATGATAAACCTTCATTGTATTTGACTTCTAAATCTGTGCAATAACCTTACTTTGATGGAATCCATGGTAATCAGACATTGAACTTTAATGTATCACCACCCAAAAGTTGTTTGGAGATATTGGGGATGCCTTGGTTTCCCTTACTGTTCTCCGGCAATTTTCTTTGTAAAATTTCCAAAATAGTTATTTGGTTGATTAATTTCTCCCACCCTGACTGTGAAATATTTTAAGAATGAGCTACTGCTGGAAGCATTTTTTTCCTCTTCCCTCCCCAAAATAGAGAGAATGAACGTAATTATATTTTACAAAAATGTAAAGGAAGGAAAAAGCCTCAGTTTATATTTTATTTTTCACATTCCATTATGTTTCACAGCCAATGAGGTACTTTTTGAAAACGAAAGAACTGCGGGTGCTGTAAATCAGGAATGAAAACAGAAGTTGCTGGAAAAGCTCATGAGGTCTGGCAGCATTTGTGAAGAAAACATCAGAGGAAGGGTCACCGGACACACTGTTAATTCTGATTCTTTCTTTTCTTCATGGATGCTGCCAGACTTGCTGAGCTTTTCCAGCAACTTCTGTTTTTGTTCCTGAAGTACATTTTGATGTGTAGTCACTTTTGTATAGTAGGAAACGTAACAACAAATTTACACACAGCAATTTTCTGTTAGCCAGTTTCATGATGAGATTATCTGCTTTTGTGATGTTGGTTGAAAGAATAATATCGGTGAGAACAGTGGGGACAACTCCCCAACATTACTTTATCCCTGAGGGGTCTTTTACACTTTACAGAGCAAACAAAGCTTTGGCTTAATGTTTTGTCCAAAAAATAGGTCCTCCATGCAGTATTCCTTCAGACCAGCACTGGAGTTCTCTGGTCTCTAGAATGGGACTCAAACCCCTAAACACCTGAATTTATGCTATTACAATCTCTCTATTTGAAGTAGCACATTTAAAGTTCACTTTCTAAATTCAGGTGAGGGATGTTCAGTTCATTAGGCTTCTCCTGATATTGAAACCCTCTGGTCTTTTAGTTGCTAGTGTAATAGTTCGAGTTATTTAAAGTACATTTCAGGAACTAGTCACAGTTTTATTTGGTGAAGGACACGTTGACGTTCCTAAACTAGCCTTTAATAGTTTGTAACTATATTTCCTTGTTCATGTTGCAATGATTTTGGTTTGAATTACTGCTTCCTTTATCTTTTCAATACACTTCAGTATTTATCTGTATCTGTAATGTTCCCTTTTCAGTCAGACTCTAAGCCTAAACTTGATTTATAACTCTGTCACCTCGATGTCATCGACTTGTAAGAGATAATCTTATGTATCAGTGCTCCTGTGGGCAAGACTTGCCTGAATTGTGGCTGAATTTGCAATGCCGGCAGACAAAGATCCTTGCCACGTGTGTGGATCATATTACCCCACATTCTATTGATTGTTTTGTGGAATACGCTGTTTTATTTGTAATTTTTAAAATCAGTGGCTATCGTAGCTGTTAACCATGCATGAGAAAGCAGCCCACATGACTGACACTTTATACCACCAGCATAAATGTCCACTCTTTTCCCCCATCAATATTTTGTTTCTGTGGTGTGTACAAGGTACGGTCTGCGTTGCATGGCTATGATAGCACTGTCAAAACCTGTAGCCTCCACCACATAGAAGAATAAAGACAGCAGACACTTGAAATACCATTGGCTGTCGATTGTATTATCCTAACCTGGGTGTGTGTATTTGTTTCTTCACTGCATGAAAATCTTGGAACTTCTTACTATCAGCACTGTAGGAGCACCTGCACTACTAATCATGTCTAGCCACTGAAAAATCATCATTTTTGAGCATTGTTACCTAAATTCTCCAAAGTTTTGGCCAAACAGTTACTTGTGCCTTTTAATTAGATCTTCTGTAGGAGAGACTCATTTGTGTATTGGTGAAGCTTTGGTTCCCAATTTCAGTTGTGGGCAGTTCAAACCAAAAGTGAGCTTGCTTCAAGGAGGAGAAAGGAAATAAATGTTGAGAAAACTTTAATGAGACCATAACACATGGTAGCGAGATCCATTGCTGATCTGCTGATCCTCAGCTCCACTCTCCTGCCTCTTTCGTTTAACAATTGATTCTCTTACTGATTAAAAATCTGACTGTCACAGCCTTGAATATACTTAAAAACCCAGCCTTGCAAGCCCTCTGCGGTAAAGAACTTCAGAGGTTCACTACCTTTTGAAAGAAGAGATTGCTGCTCATCGCTGTCTTAAATGTGTAACCCCTTAGTCTTAGATTATACTATCTGGTCCTAGCCTCACCCACAAGGCAACATAACTGTTGCAATTCTTCGAGCTGTTGGAGACTGCAGGTTTTGAAAGTGCTAGAGTATCTGTAATGAGTGACTGCAATGCACATTGCAAAAACAAATTATAAATGGGGGAAAGACTGTACGTTTATGCTGGTCATAACACAAGAATCATCTAGACTCAACATTAGCTCACTTTCTCTCCATGGATGCTGCCTGACCTGCTGTGATCTCCAGCATTTTTTTGTTTCCAGTACAACCTTTCTGTGTCTACCCTGTCAAGCCGCCTCAAGAGTCTTTGTTTCAATAAAATCACTTGTCATACTTCCAAATTCCAGTGAATCCAGGCCCAACCTACTCGGTCTCTCCATTAAAGTACACTCCTAGCTAGTGCCAACATAGTAAATGCATCTTCTTTTGAGGTGATTGCAAGAAATGTATGATGTGAGAAGGATTAGCAAAGTGAAAGAGAATCCTTGACCTTGAATTGTTGAGAAGGAGTTAGTTAACTTTCACATGGGTGTTTTTGGTTAATATAGCCTGATAAAATAATTGTTTACAGTGTACATAATTGCTGTGCTGTGGGTATGGCAATTTGAATAAGGAAATGTACCCCATTTTTCTCTTAGTACCTGGGAATAGAAATTGAAACTGAAGTTATTTTTAGGTAGTGTTCCTGAGCAAAAAAAGTTAAGATTTTCAGCTTCAGGTTTATAACACTAACCTGGAGTTTAGGAAACTGGATTCCACACTTGCTGCTACGTTTGTTATGTCAGTAGCCCAGAGCAGACAACTGATTCAACTACTTAGTGATCCAGTACAAGAGGAAAAGTCATTTTCACTTGTATTGCTGCAAGGAAGGTCACTTTTAAAGAGATAGTAAGAACTGCAGATGCGGACTCAGAGGTAGCACCGTGTGGAGCTGGAAGAACACAGCAGGTGGAGCTGGAGGAACACAGCAGGTCAGGCAGCATCAGAGGAGCAGGAAAGTTGATGTTTTGGGTTGGGACCCTTCTTCAGGCCCAAAACGTCAACTTTCCTGCTCCTCTGCTTCCTGGCCTGCTGTGTTCTTCCAGCTCCACACCGTGTTATAGGTAGCTTTAAAATCAGCATAAAACAGGATTTAACAATTATTCAACAGGTGCCTTTCAAAGTGACTGTGTTTAAAATAAACTCCTCCTGTGCTGTTCACGTCTACATCTCGGGTAAAAATCTTTGGTAGCCAGGTAAAGGTTGATATTTATGCAGAAGATGGGGTGAGGGGAGTGGGTAGGAAGAGCCCAAAGAGAGAGAACAACAGTTGGGCAGACAAAGGAGTGGGTAAAGGTCAGCATAGGAGAATGAATAGCTGCTAATAGGGTCTATTAGTAGTTAATAAGCTGACAAATTCGGCTTATTGGTAGGAAGTAGAGGGTGACGGTTGAAGGTTGTTTCTTGGACTGGAGGCCTGTGACTGGTGGTGTGCCACAGGGGTCGGTGCTGGGACCTTTGTTATTTGTTAGTTACATAAATGATCTGGATGTGAATGTACAAGGCATGATTAGTAAGTTTGTGGATGATACAAACTTCGGAGGGATCATTGATAGTGAAGATGGTTATTAAAAATTACAGAGGGATCTTGATCAGATGGGGAAGTGGGCTGAGGATTGGCAAATGCAGTTCAATACAGATAAGTATGAGCTGTTGCATTTTGGAAAGTCAAGCCAAGGTAGGACGTATACAGTAAATGTTAAGGTCCTGAGGAGTGTTGTGGAACTGAGGAACTTGGGAGTACAAATACATAGTTTGTTGAAAGTGGCATGAGTTATAGGGAGAGGTTAGCCATGTTAGAACTTTATTCCTTAGAACTTAGGAGAATGAGGGGTGACCTTTATTGAGGTGTATAAAATCATGGGGGCCATAGAAAGGATGAACGTATATAGTCTGTTTCCCAGGGATGGGGAATTGAAAACTAGAGGGCATAGGTTTAAGGTGAGAGGGGGATAGGTTTAAGAAGGACCTGAGGGGCAACTTCTTCACACAGAGAGTGGTGTATACATGGAATGGGTTGCCAGAGAAAGTGGTTGAGGCAGGTACAATAGCAACATTTTAAAAAAACATTATGGTAGGTAAATGGATGAGAAGGTCTTTAGAGGGATATGTGAGCAATTGGAACAAGCTGAGTGGGCACCATGGTCAGCATGGATCAGTTTGGGCTGAAGGGCCTGTTTCCACGCTGTACTACTCTATGACTCGATGACAATGGGTAGCGTGTGGTAGCAGTCCATGTGTAAGGGTAGGGGTAAAGACAAGGACATGGGAGAAGGTGCCCAAGCCCTCAAATTGGTGAACTCAATATTGGGTGTAGAAGGTTGCACAGTTCCCAAGCGGAAAATGAGTTGTTGTTGTTCTTCTAGTTTAAGCTGAGCTTTGCTGGAGCACTGCAGCAAGCTTGACACAGAGAGACGTTAGCTAGGGAACAAGGTGATGTGTTGAAGTGACAGGCAACTGGAAGCTCAGGGTCTTTTTTGCAGGTAGAATGTAGGTGTTCTGCAAAGTGCTAGCCAGTCTGTGCTTCATTTCCCCAATGTAGAGGAGACCACATTGTGAACAGCAGAGGTAGAGAGTGGGCATGTAGGAACACATGGCACTGAATGTGGATCTCAGGATGCATTGAAAACAGCTGTCTGAGGAACATCATGGAGATACCGGTGATCCTGGGTGGATTCAAAACATGAAGGATGAAACCTGAGCTGGAATCCACGTGGGGTGAGTCTGAGCCAGAGGCAGTCACTGAGGAATGAGATGTGGCTGTGGAAACGAGTTTTGGCAAATACCTTTTCAGACATCAGAAGTGACAGCAAAATTAATGACAGTCAATCTGAAAAAGAATTAGAATGTAGATCCTGTCTGAGAGAGGAACAGAACTGCTTCAAGGTGGGCATGCCTGGAAGAGATGTGGCAGTGAGTTAAATACTAAATAAGCTACTTTTTTATTTGCAAGGTAAAATTCCTCTTGGTTCTGTTCTAGTTGAAGTATTTTAGTCATAGACTTGTATCAGTCAATACTTTGGCTATTTTAGAATAGTGTCTAGACTGCTCTTAAACGAATAAACTTTTCAATGGTGAGTCATATTTACTGAAATTGAATAATCCTGTTTCATGTATATACTTAGACCCTAGAAGACTTTTGTTTTCTTTTGCACTTTCTTCTTCTAAAGAGAAGAAAATTCATATTTATTTGCCTCTGAAGAACTGAACAGAAGTTCCATGCTCCAGATATCAATAAAAAATGATTTATATTGAAAATCAATGTACTTGAATGTGCCATTTTGGCTTGGTAGGTGGCATTGACTCACTGCCAGTTTCAAGAAGATGCATGTCTTGAATATTTTCATGACGGGCATAAAAATATTCACTACGTGTTATGGCAGTGTCTGCTTTTATTCTTTTGTTACACAATAAGTGCATTTAGTTGTTTTTAATACTCTTCAGCCAGTCACTGCTACTGTACAGTGTTATGGACCAGATTAAACTCACTCAAAATATATGAAGAAGGTAGCCTAGACCCCAACTTTTTTCTTATTTTTAAAGGCAAGTGTAAGGCGTTGTACTCCAGATACAATGCAATTGGTCAAACTACCAGGCTTGATGCAAAACACTCTCTTTATTCTAACACTATGGTTAAAATACAAACGAAAGAAAAGAGTTGAAATAACTCCACTGGAAACTTAACAGAATAATACATTATTTAACTATTAAACAGCAAATGTTCCGATATAATGACATCCTATAAAGAAATCTTTGGCAAAGGCAAATTCAATAAAACAGATTGTCTGACATGCAATTCTAGCCACAGGAAGAAACTCCAAGCTTTCGTAGTCATGGAGTGGGGAAACAGATCTTTTGGTCCAACTAGTCTATGCCGACCATGTTCCCAAACTAAACTAGTCCCGTATGCCTGCGTTTGGCCCGTATCCCTCCAAACCTTTCCTTTTTCATGTCCTTATCCAAATGTCTTTTAAATGTTGTAACTGTACCTGCATCCAACACTTCCTCTGGCAGCTCATGCTGCACGTGAACCACTCTGTTTTTAAAACAGAAAAGTTGCCTCTCACGTCCTCCTTAAATCTTTCTCTCCTCACCTTAAAAATATGCCCCCTAGTTTTGAATTCTCCTGCTTTGGGGGAAAGGCCTTTGCTATTCACCTTTATCTATGTCCCTCATGATTTTATAAACCTCCAAAACGTCACTCCTCAACCTCCTATGCTCCAGTGGAAAAAGTCCCACTTATCCAGCCTATTTTTACAACTCAAACCCTCCATTCCTGGCAACATTCTGGTAAATCTTTTCTGAACCCTGTCCATTTTAATGGTATCCTTCCTATAACACGGTGACCACCTCTGCACACACTACCCCAGAAGAGACCTAACCAATGTCGTGTACAACCTCAACATGACATACCAACTCCTGTGTTCAAAAGTTTGAGCAATGAAGTCAAACATGCTAAAAGCCATCTTAACCACCCTGTCTACATGTGACGCAAATTTCAAAGAATTATATCCCTGAACCCCTAGGTTTCTCTGTTCTATAACATTACCAGGGCCCTACCATTAATTGTATAAGTCCTGCCTTTGTTCGTTTTACCAAAATGCAATACCTTGCATATATATTATACCTATATATTTATATTACTTTATTATGCCTTGCATTTTTAGCTGTAACAGAGGGATAACAGCTTCCACATCCAGCTTCAAGATCCCAGCAACTACTGAAAGTTAAACTCAAATCCTGGTTCTGTGGGAGCTTGACCCCACCCTCATTATGCTACTTCACTTGTTCCAATTTTAAAAAAAACCAAAGGCCCCACCAGCTGTTTATTTTATGGCTTGGAACAGTCAGCTCATCATCTCTGTCTCAACCTTTCTTCATTTTTTAAAAAAAAGGACAAAATATATCTCTTAAAGACATAGTACCATCACAGCTGTCTTTTACAATCAGTAGTCATGTCAATGTAAAACTACACTTTATTTCTGGACTGTCTGAGGGGAAGACATTTTTATATGAGCCTTCCTTGCTGCTACAGGTCTTGCTGAGATAAGTAAATGCAGAAGTGGCGTGATATAATTTTACACAAATGATTTTATTTTGTTTTTGTTTTTAGTGTTGAATTGCCTAAAGTTCAGTCATCTTATAAACTGTGGCTACGCATTGCAAAACTAAACATGGGAGAGTGATTCAGTTAGCCTACAATCCTGAAGCCTGGGATAAAGGTGAAAGTAACATCATGCACATAAGCAATGTGACTAACATGCTAGTGGCAGATCAATGTGAACTGCGTGAAAATTTTGTGCGATCATTTGAACCTTGGAAGGGAAAAAATTGTCAGCAATACAGTGTAGTGTGGAGAGAGAATTTTCAGCTGCATACTGCAGTGATGAAGTGCTCATGGTTATGCCTTGCACAAGTTTTGATGCTGATGGGAGAAATTTCAGATGAAGCAAGGCATTGCATAAGATGTTTGCATAACATGAAATGTATTGGCTTAATTGTGATTTTTCTTGAAGCCTGTTGATACCAACATGCTACACAAGCCTGGTGACATAACTGCAAGCAAATCAGTAAATTTGTGTTCAACTGGCAGCTGCCAATTTTCTAATAAAAGTATTTTAACATCCCATAAAGACTGGGATTTGTGATTATTAGTATGGTTATACTGTTGTGACTTTTTATCTTTGGTTGAAGAAAGCACCTTTTCTAGACCATTAATTTTAATACCTTGGCATCAAAGTCATCAGTTGCTGTTCCTTTTTTAATGTTATAAATTCAAAAATATTACAATAAAGCTTCATGTGCCTTTTTAAAAACAATTACTGTTTTTATGTTCAAATTGCTCCTTAAGCTGACAAGTTCATGTGGCAGATATTCACACTGGAGACCTTATAATTTTCGTAGCTGGTCTATAATTAGATGCATTTTCTAAGTATAATTTTGAAGAAAAAATTCACAACATTTGGGAAAATGCTTTTACAGCTTGAATGTGTTTCTGTTAATAGTGTAATTTAATTTTTGTGGGGAATCGTATGTTTCAGTAAGAAGTCTTCCTTAAACAACGTCTCCTGTTTGTTTTGCCAGTGTTTTTCTCCCCTTGTTGTGGGGTCTCAGAAAATTTGCATTTACTGTAAGCTGTCTTATGTAGGATTCTTTGTGAGAAATTTGCAGAAAATTGGGTTTGAATGGATTATTGACGAAGTGTTTTATGAAAATACACATTCTGACTGAACCTTTTTTTTGTTCGCCATTACCGCCCCTCCACTTGTCTTTCGTGTGAGTTCCTCAGTGAGGTGTGCTCAGCATGAGGCAAAACTTGTCCTTGATAACAGAAAATGTTGGAAGTACACAACTTGAGCCCTCTGTTAGCACTGGCAATTGCAGGGTTTAAAACTTTTTGCTTATTTTTCTGAAAAAGCACTCGTCGCCTAACCATGCCAATTCTAACACCTGAAATATAAACCTCCCTGTCAGCTGATGACTGAACTGTAGTGTGCTTTAAAACACATTCTGGTCATTTCATATTTTTATCTTTTTTTTTAATTTGAAAAATAACTCTAATCTGGCATTTTTGCATTGTTTCTACGTGTTTTATGGCAGTTTTAGTCCAGTTCACGAGTAAGTTTTTAGAAAATCGGTTTCACAAATACACCTGTCAAGGTTTTTGTTTGTACTGCCTCTGGAGTATCTTGCTTTGAAACGTCAACATGGAGAATTCCGCAGTATTTTGTTTATACTCCCTGACCCATTGTCAGCTTGTCCATCTCTCTGTCTGTCTTTCTTTCTCTTTGTTCCCACCCCACCCCATACCTCTATCAAACAAAATGTCTTTTATTTTTCAGATCCTGGATTTGATATAGTTAATTACATTTGTATTTCTTGTTGAGTGATTAAATCGATTTTTAATTTGACAGGATGCGCCAAATCAAAATGTTGCTTTTACGTTGATTTGTTAAAATACACTGCATTAGTTTGAATTCTCATTTGCAGCATAGTCTTAGGAGATTCAAACTTCTCTTACTTCATTTAAGTTTTGAATTTTCGGAAGGGAAAGAAACCTGTAATGTTTGCCCCCTTCTCCTCCACAGGTCCTACTTAGTACATCACTGTCTGATGCGATTTGCTTAACTAAGTAAGCTTTTGCATCCCTTTTTTATCAGGAGTAATTGCAGTGGAGCCAGCTTGAAGTGTGTGTGTGTGTGTCTGTACGTGATTTCCATTATTCCTCCCCCCTGTTGTGTATTCGCTGAATGGGTGGACTAAACTGACTGACTGACTGGTTTGCCTGTCAGTTCAGACTAATTGGTGCTAGTTATTAGCTGTTAGAATGAAGTCCGGAGACTTCATAGAAGACTTGGTCTGTTGTTTCTGTTGTCACTGAGTTGTGCAGATTGTTGTCCTCTGAGTTTGCTATAATGCCTCCCAGATATGTATATATTATTTTGAGGTATGATAGATTGATTGGAATTTTTGATAAAAATCAACATGGAGATTCTTGCCTAATTCATGATGTAAACTGAGGCAAATGACACTTTTTAAAGGTCAATTATTGCGTCTTTCTACCCAAGATTGAATTCCAGAAGATTTCAAAAACTCCTACAATCAATAAAGTGCATGAGTAAAACAGAAATTTTGCTTTCATGTTTAACTGGTTTATTTATGACCAAAGTAATTAGCTATTGTATGTGATGCTAATGTGTATTTTAAGTTGAGAGTTGCATGACCTGCACAATTACTTTGTATTATTGGTTTAGCTATCTTTATTACTTTATTCAGTTCTGGCCTTCTAACAGCACCAAAAATATCTTTTATGACTCCATTTTGATTGAGATTAATTTGGAAATGTTTTTGGCTGATTGAATGTCATTTTTACTTTTTTTTTAACTGCATGTGTTACTCTTCATAGTTGCTTTGTGTTGTAGTCTGGGATTGATAGTGACCTTTTTTAAAGATTTAGATGATTTTCATCCTTGAAGTAAATGGTGGTACAAAAGATCTTGCATTCTTTCCTGGTGCAACTGATATTTAAACGAACAAAGCAATTAATGTGGAGAAAGAAACACTCAGAAGCAAGAGATGTCTTCGTCTGATGTTTGGGAAAGAATAAGTGTTAATTTCTGTGCCAGCATACACTCAAGTGATTTGCAAAATTTTATTTTTATCATCTTTTTTAACAAAAATTACTTTGGAAATAGAGGCCCTGGTATTACAAGACCACTAATTTTGCTCTTTCCCAAACATCAGCTGAAGACATCTCTTGCTGCTTAGTGTTTCTTTTTCTGCATTAATTGCTTTGTTCATTTCAATATCAGTCGCACCAGGAAAGAATGCAAGATGTTTTGTACCACCATTTATTTCAAGGATGAAAATCATCTAAATCGTAAAAAAAAAGTCACTGTCAATCCCAGACTACAGCGCAAATCAACTGCATATTCAGCCTGGGAACCCTGCAGCCCAATGGTATCAATGTGGATTTCACAAGCTTCAAGATCTCCCCTCCCCCAAGCGCATCCCAAAACCAGCCCAGCTCGTCCCTGCCTCCCTAACCTGTCCTTCCTCTCACCTATCCCCTCCTCCCACCTTAAG